>JALMGJ010000032.1:7528399-8053399 GCA_023362775.1 Charina bottae | reverse complement strand
CAAGGGCATAGAGCTTTAAGATGGGTGGACTTCAACTCCCAGAATCCCCCAGCCAGGATGCTGGCTGGGGAATTCTGGGAGTTGAAGTCCACCCATCTTAAAGTTGCCAAGGTTGAAAAGCATTGCCATAGAGAGTGCTTCTCTCTAAAATTCTGCAGAACAGACTCTATTGGGCTAAATGAACTGTGGTGGTTGTTTTCGCGGTGGTGGTGGTGACGATAGGCAGCTTCTGCATTTCTTCATTATGGCTAAGATGGTATGTTAGACTAAGTTATCCCCTCATTTGCTTGGTTTAAACTTCCTAAGAGGGGACTGCTACCTCCACCCAGGCTTGGAAACTGCAGAGCCCGGCATAGCACACTGTCGAAACCCGGCTGGTCCTAGCTCCATTCAACAAACCACACTAAGATAGCGATGAGAGAGCACGCTGCATAAGCCAGGTTGAGCACTGTTGAGTCTTGGGCTAACTCCTGAGATTAAAACCTGGCTTTGAAGAATTGGAGAGATGGGGCGTTAAATTAGGCTCCCTGCCTAGAAAGGGAGGCGTTTTGAATCCGGCTCCGAAACCCGTTCTCCTGTCTTTTTGTAATGTGTGCTCTTTATTTGTAACTTGCCCAGTAATCCTTTCCTTTTCTCCATCTCTCCCCCCCCCCCCGTAGGATTTGGCTTCGGATCATCGAATGCGTAAGTCCACACCCCTGCCTTATGCCTTTTCTAGCGGTTGCTCCCTGTACGCAAAAGCTGGGGTAAAACCTATTAAAAATGCTAATCCTGGTTGGATTTTTAATCAGCAGGAGGAGAGGCAGGCTTTGTCGGTTTTCTCATGTCTCCTTGTAAGAGCATTAATGGAAAAGCCGAGGATCTAGCTGACAGTTCTCCCCTGGAGATCATCCTGCCTTAGAAAGCTGCTGGTCGTTCACCTTCCTTGGGCACTTTCTGTAAACTGAGATGATGGTTTAGCCCCTTTTGTTAAAGGACCATCATTAGGCGATGCTTCCAAACTGTGCGGGTTCAGACTCAGCCAGCCGAGTTTTATCCTCGGCTCCTCGAGTCTTTTTGGTAGGCTGACCATATTTCCTTGAGACAAAAACGGGACATTGGGATGGCAAAACGGGACGGGGTCTTATGTAATATTCCGTATTCATGAAAAAGACAGGGGTCCCCGCCCCCCGGTCCGCACAATTGGCTCCCGTCTGCAAACCCTGCCCCCCAGTCCGCGCGATTGGCTCCCGCCTGCAAACCCTGCCCCCCCCCCCCCCGGTCTGCACGATTGGCTCCCGCCTGCAAACCCCACCCTCCTTTGCTGCACGCTGATAGGCAGGAGGGCTTCCTCTTCCAGGCTGCCTCCAATCGGCAGCTCCGGCTCCGATCCTCCTTCCGCGCCATTCCCACCGGGTTTAAAAAACGGGACAAAATTGAGATTTTTATCAAAACGACGGGACGGTTGAAAAATGCTAAAAAAACGGGACTGTCCCGTTCAAAACGGGACGTATGGTCAGCCTACTTTTTGGCTTAATTTCTCCTCCCCCCCCCCCCCCCCCATGTCTTTCAGATCCACCTCCGGATTTAGCGGCTGGAGAAGCTGAAGAGGCAATCTCTGTTTTGTTGTTCTGGGACTGTTTTTTTTTTAAATGTCACTTCCTCCAACTTTTTATAACAAACCAAACCAAAAAAGAAAAAAAAAGCCTCGTGAAATTGCCTATTTTTTGTTAGTGGAAACGTTTCTCTGCCTCTCCAAATAAAGCTATTTTGTCTGCATCGATGCTGTTGGTCTTCGAATCCCGAGTTTGCGAATTTCAAAGCCCGTTTTTTGTTTTGTTTTGTTTAATAAGGATCAATTGGGTTGCTTCGGTGGGAGCAGGATCCTTTACACACCACAGAGTTCTCTTTGGTGATTTGTTTACTATTACAGCTACTCATGGTTGTAAAGTAAAATCAAGTCTTCAGTAAAGCTGAATACCTGACAACAACTAGATACCAATCAAAGAGAATATTTGTAGCTCAGGGTTGAACTGTGAACAACTAGATAGTTTTCTTGGCGTCAACCCAAAGCATTTGCCACTTCCTTCTTGCAGGATGCTTTGTCAACTTCCCAGAGATTTGAGATTTCCTAGTGGTGTCCCATCCACATCCAAACCAGCTTAGCCTTTTTAATATCAGTCAAGGTCGCCTGGACGTGACGACCTGCTGCCACCGCACAGGTCTGAATAACAGCCGAAGGTGGGGTGGAAGAAGCAGAAGTTGATAAAAAAGAAAAAAGTTGAAAATCCTAACCGTTACTTTGAGCAATTTTACAACGGCGCAAACTTCATTTGGGGGAGGTTGGTATATTATCAATATATTGATAATTGGTTCATTGGGGGGAGGTTGGTATATTATCAATATATTGATAATTGGTTCATTTGGGGGGAGGTTGGTATATTATCAATATATTGATAATTGGTTCATTGGGGGGAGGTTGGTATATTATCAATATATTGATAATTGGTTCATTTGGGGGAGGTTGGTATATTATCAATATATTATTATGAAGGCAAGGTGCGTTCATCATCCAGAACATTCACCGTCACCCGCCCATAGATTTCCCCATTTTCCAAAACCATGAGGACTAGAACCCTTTTTTTTTAAAAAAAATGCAGGCACAGAGGTTCACAAGTTTCCTTTTGTGGCATGGAACGGATGCTGGGTTTCTTTTCCCAAAAATAGCACCCTGTGGAAAGGGTAACTTGCAGGTTCACATGACAGTCGAGCTGGAGCCATTTTAATGGCGTATCTGGTTTTTCCTGCCTCGTTCTTGCTAGGCTATATTTAAGGCAGCTATTCTCTTGTTGGGATTCTTCTTTTTTTTTAGTTTATCATGGAAGACAGCTGTGGCAGCTGGCCTTTTATGTTTCCAATGGCATCTATTAAGAATTCCCTGTGTGTTGACTATTTCAGTAGATCTTAACCTTCGGTATCTTAAGCCAACTAATCACTCTTCCAAAGAATCCAGATCCTTCCAAGATGGAAGCAAAAGAATCCACAAGAGATACTGATTGACTGGTTTTCGATTATAGTTATTAGTTACTGTCCTTTTTAAGGCCATCAAGCTGTAATACTGTGGACAATTTTGCTGTAGTGGTAGAAGAATGAATGGGAAGTAATGGTGCATTTTTGGTGCGTCTTGAATCCAAACCAAAACGTACATCCAAATAATGAGCCATCTAGCACAAACGGTTGTATTATTTTGGCATCCAGGAGCTGCTCTGATCCTGCAAAACTCTCCCTTCAATTGAACTGAATATTAACGGCTCTTTGTTTTTCCTTATTTTGGGGCTGTTTTGCATTTTGGAGAGAGGAATTGTGTTCTGCCGAAACTTTGTACACAATCGGAGCACAAAGACATCTGCTTGAGAGACATTAGCCAGTATCTCTGCTTGTGAAGCTCATGATATTCTGTATGCTTATACAGGTAGTCCTCGCTTAACAACCATTCATTTAGTGACAGTTCGGACTTACGGTACTGAGAAACTGACTTATGACCGGTCCTCACACTTACGACCGTCACAGCGTCCCCCTGGTCACGTAATTGCAATCTGGGTGTTGGCATCCGGTTTGCATTTATTACCATCGTAGCGTCCCATGGTCACATGATTGCCATTTTCAACCTTCCTGGCCAGCTTCTGGCAAGCAAAACCAATGGGGAACCACGTGATTTGCTTAACGTTAAGTGGTTCACTTAACATCCGCAGTGATTTGCTTAACAACCGCCACAAAAGTTGTAAAATCGGGTCAGATTCGCTTAATGACTGCTTTGTTTAGCAACTGAAATTCCAGTCCCAATTGTGGTCATTAAGTGAGGACTACCTGTATTCTTAACTTTCGTGTGATTAGGAAGGGGGAGAGGCAGTGTGTCATTAAAACAGAACCTTCAGAGGGAGGGGAAAAGGGGTTTTGCCAACTATTTGAAAAAAAACAGGTCCAATGATGCAAAAGATACTGCGGACTAACATGATGAAACAAGAATTATTCCTACTGGGTTTTACAGACAAGGAATTAGAAAACAAATACGGGAAATTCATATTGTATTTGGTAACAGCGGCAAGATTATTGTGTGCAAAAAGTTGGAAAAGCAATGAAATACCTACCATGGAAGATTGGATTAGAAAATTAACCGAACTTGCAGAAATGGCAAAGCTGACCAGTTTGGTCAGAGAAAAAACGACAAAAGATTTTTTTGTTTTGAAAGACACAAAACCTTATATGGACTTTTTGTTGAAAGAGGAAAATATTGAATTGATTTCGGGATTCGGGGATTAAGAAGGGACGAAGAGGATGGGGAAAAGATTAAGAATGATACTCGGCAGAAAGAAGGGCGGAAGGCATAATTGTATGTTTTTTCTTTTAATATTTCTCTTTCTCATCTTACTTCCTATCTCTGTTTTGTATAATTTTACTATATTGAGAAATTCTAATAAACATACGTAAAGGTAAAGATTCCCCCCGCACATTTGTGCAGTCATGTCTGACTCTAGGGGCCGATGCTCATCTCCGTTTGTTAGCCGAAGAGACAGCGTTGTCCGAAGACGCTTCTGCGGTCATGTGGCCGCATGACGCACGCGGAACGCTGTTACCATCCCACCAAAGTGGTACCTATTCATCTACTTGCATTTGCATGCTTTCGAATTGCTAGGTTGGCAAGAGCTGGGGCGAGTGCGGGAGCTCACTCCGTCACGCGGGGCTAGGGATTCGAACCTCCGAACTTGTGTCTTACCCGCTGAGCCACCACGCCCCCTAATAAACATACATAGATACATATAAAATCACAGGCGTCAAAAGAAAAGGCGCAAAGGAGGTGAACGGAGCTTGGAGATTTGGGTTTGCTTAGCTGAATGGATTCCACCTTTGGTTCCGTTGAAAGGAGTATTATGGAGTGTTTGTGAACGTGCGGATTCTGATGGGGTTTTGGGGGGAAGGAATTGGGTAAGCCTGAGCAGATGGTTCAAAGAGCAGAGAACCCCCACACTCTTCCTGCAACCTTAATTGTAGAATGAATAGGTTTAGGCCATTGACTGCTAGAAGCTGGGAAAGGGTTCATCCATACAGGTTCTAGCATATCTGCACATTTAAATACTGTATATAGATTTATTGTTTTAACCGCCCCATTTGTTTCCCTGTTGCAGCAAAAGTCTAGTGGTGTCTTAAAGACCAACCCCTTGATTGCAACAAACTACAGTAGAAGCTGCGCTGTGGCTTCGAACGTTGAGTAGACCTCGCTGTTGTGGTTTGTTTGGTTGAAGGTGCTGGGTAAATTGAACCAGCGATAGCTAAGCAAATGGTGTAGCCATTGATTACTCCTGCAGATCTCCCTCTGGTATCTGGTAAAATGGGTTATCCTTTCTTCTGGAGAGGTTCTGCAGCAATCATTCTTCAAACAAGCCATGAGGTTCTGGAACGCTTGAAATGCCAACCGTTCCAACAGCTGCTGCGATGCAAAAACCAAGGTCAGTGTTCATACATGCAGGACATTAATGGGAAATCTTAAACTAGAGTAGACTAAGTGAAAATATGTATATATTACAGGTAGTAATAAACGACCACAATTGGGACTGGAATTTCCGTTGCTAAGCGAAGTGGTCATTAAGCGAATCCAACCCGATTTTACCACTTTTGCGGCAGTCATTAAGCAAATCACTGTGGTCGTTAAGTGAACCACATGGTTGTTTAGCGAATCACATGGTTCCCCATTGAGTTTGCTTGCCAGGAGCCAGGCGGGAAGGTTGAAAATGATGATCACATGACCACAGGATGCTGCGACGGTCATAAATGCGAACCATTTGCCAAGTGCCCAAATTGTGATCATGTGACCGCAGGACCGCTGTGACAGTCGAAAGTGTGAGGACCGGTCGTAAGTTGGTTTTTCCAGCACTGGTAAGTCCGAACCACCACTAAATGAATGGTTGCTCAGCGAGGACTTCCTGTAGACATCTCAAGCATGTATCGAAGGCTTATGTCAAATCTAGCTTTCAAGGGAAGCTGTTGGTATTGACTGCAGTGGAAACCAGGTTCAGATGGGAGCTTGTTCAAAGCTAGAGCAGGTTCATGGTGGAGACTAAAATCTAGGACATTGTCGGTCCTATTTTAGACTCTTTCTAATGTCATTAGGCCATTCCTCCTCTCTCTTCGCTTTATCCTCACTACTAAATGCCACGTCCCAGCATACTACAGCTGGAAGCAGTATCTTCCTGACCTTGACTACTCCCCAACACCTACATTGCCAAAACTAGACTAGGAAATTGGAAGTATCCCAGGAGGGATACGAACAAAACTACTTCCGCGGTGTTGCAAAAAGTCACCCCTGGTGTTTGCGAAACCACAACTCAACCCAAAAGTTACCTGTTTAACTTTCAGCATTAACCCTGCTGTGAGATGTGGTCCATGAAGACCTGGATAGGACTGATTAAGATCTGGAGAACCTCAGTTTCCCCTTCTGTGACTTAAGGGGGGGGGCTTGAGGAGAAATATGGATGTGCACCCCCCCCCAACGGCAGTCATGGCTGCGGAGTGCACCCCACAGGCACTGAAATTCAAACTCTTAGGGCAATGAGAAGTACAGAGGAAACCCACTGATGCAGGCCACCTAAGAGATGCCGTTGTTTCTTCTGAACGTTGGGCTGTGAGATTTTAAATTGGGGGAGAATCCCTCCTAACCATCTCCTTGGACCTCTCCGTCTTCCTCCCCCCCAATGTAATCTTAGGCTCCTGCATTTCCCACCAGAACGGCAACACGTTGGAGGCGTCAGGTCCGGAGCTGCGTATTTTTAACACACGTCCACGTTGGCTTCGTCTAGAGTTTCTTTTGTCGTCAACGATCGCTCCAAATGCAGAAGCTGGAAGGCATTCCGATTCGGCAGCTGCTCCCTCGCCATGCTGGCCAGGATCCAGTGAGTGGCAGGCAGTGAATCTGAGCTATGGACGCATTTGCACCTCCCTTTAGTATCTCTGGTATGCAAGACCAAGTGGGATTTGTTCAGCCAAAGAGTATGTGTTTATTTGTTTATTTGTTTGTTTGTTTGCAGGAGTTACAGGGTCGCCCACCTCATACCATGACTCTCAGCAGCTCACAACAATCCGTAAAACAGAGCTTTCCAAACTCTGTGTCGGGACACGTCAGTGTGTCGCAACACACAGTTTAGTGTGCCGCAACACAACCCGGAAGCAGCGGCGGGGCGTGCACGGCAGTGGCAGCGACGACAGCAGCGGCGCACCATCAGCGCTTCCGCGTTTTAGTGGAGGCTGCCTCTGCCGCCGCCACGCACCCCCCTGCACGCCCCCGCCACCGTGCGCACCCCCCGCGCCGCCGCCGCCGTTGGTGTGTCGCCAACGGCGGCAGTTTGGAAAGCAGTGCGTTAATGTGTCAGCTGTAGTGTCTCGGTGTGTCACGGCTGCTGCCTCCGAGCCCTGCCAGGATTCCGTGCAGGTCCTAGTGCCTGCCTTGTACCCTGCTGTAAGAGTGTTTCATGAAATGATGCATGTCTAAAAAGTGTGTCACCAACATGAAAAGTTTGGAAAGCTAAAGAGAAATTAGCAATCTTTTGAGCTACTGTGACACGTTTGAGCTTCCAGATAAACTGATAGGCTGGAAGAAATCATTTTTCACTGACCTCTCCCAAGATGATTTTCCCCATTTCTCTCTGATAGTCTTTCATCTTTGGACTAATCAAGGTCAACTCTGCTTCACTTTTTGAGATCAGTCAGTGTTGGTCAGAGGTGGCCCTCAAACTCCAGATGGAAAATAACTCAGCCTATGTCCACTTGCATGGCTTCAGTCCCTAGGAATAATACTTAAACAGAAGGTGACACCCCGTCCTCCAGAGTTGGTCCACTAAAGCTTGAGATGTTGTTGCCGGAAACCTTGGAGAACTTTGACAGGTTGACCCATTGGGCTTAAACCAAAATATGGTTTCTTTGACTTCTGCTTAGCATGGGGGGAAAAACCAGTGTTTTTAGGGCAGTAAACCACCATGCAAACCACAGCTTGTTTGCTAGCTGAAACTGTGGCGATGACTTGATGCCCTAACAGAGTTGCTTCTGATTTCCCAAGGCTCTTCCCCTGCCTCTCACTGATCCACAGAGGTGGAAGGACAAGCAGACGATAGAGGAGAATGAAATATTCCAAGCATTTGCCAACTGCCTCCTCTTGGTCTGTCTTGGTTCCTCGTCCTATTTTTCAACCCTCCCATCTGCGGGGCTCTGGAGTCTAACTCTGCAGAGGAGCCAGTGTTATCTGGGAGTTGTCAACAGCGGCTGAGACGGAGGGGTGATGAAACCCCGGTCACCAGCATCTTGTGTGGGCCTTCGTCATGGCGTTATAAATAGACCTGCGTTCCAGCCAAGACTTTGGGCCCTCGAGATGCCATGCATGTTTGCTGAACCTTCGACAGGTTTTAGCTGCAAAGAAGAGCATGGTTCTCCATGCAAACATCTCCATGCTGAACTCCCAACAGGTGAAACATACTGTAGATGTTTGGACTAAAGCTTTAATCTGGCTACATATTATCCAGATACCATTTTTGATGTTTCCTGGACACCTGATGCTTCCCTTTAATAGGTGGGACTTGAGTTGAAAGTGTAAGGGACCAATCCTTCTCTACTTTCATCATTTTCCTCTGGGACATCCCTGTTCTATACTTCTTTCTGACATTTCCCATCTCTATGATGCCCCAGGTCTCTCTTCTCCGACATCCCCTTTCCTCTTCTCCATGAGATTATTTTGGGTAAGCAAGTCTCTCCTGCCTTTTTCTTGGTGGGATCCCTCCCTCCCTCTTTCTATCTTCCATTATTCTTGCAGAAGCTTGCTAGGAAAAGGGCATTTGGCTTGCTGGAAAGTTGACTTGAGACTTCAAAGCATGAGATGGCCCAAGAGTCAAAGATCTCCTGCCCCACCATGCAGAAAAAGCAAACTCTGTCATTATCTAAACCAGGATTCTTTACTTGGCCAACGTGCCATCACTCCCCAAAGGTGGAATTTAGAAGTCTATGTATGGAGCCCTGAGGAATCCATGCTTGCTGGTCTTCTAGATTTGAACATGGCCATCTCCTTCCAAGATCCATCCATCCATCCATCCATCCATTTATTTATTTATTTATTTGTTTATTTATTTGTCAAATTTATCACTGCCCATCTCTACAAAAGTAGACTCTGGGCAGTTTACAATAAAATATTAAAACCAAAAACCTATAAATCTTAAAATACAATCCAATAATAAATGGTAAAAATCCAAATGATGGTAAGATCTTAAAAGGAGGACACCACTAAGCCAACCACCCCCAGGAGGAACTATTACTTCCTTTGTCCCAAGCAAGGCGGCAGAACCATGTCTTTAAAGACTTCCTGAAGGCCAGGAGCGAGGGTGCCCGTCTCACCTCTGGGGGCAAGATATTCCACAGGGCGGGTGCTATCGCAGAGAAGGCACGCCTCCTGGACCCCGCTAGATGGAATTCTTTTATTGACGGGGTCCGAAGCATGCCCTCCCTGCATGACCGGGTGGGGCGGGTAGATGTAATCGGGATGAGACGGTCCGTCAGATACCCTGGCCCCATGCCATGTAGGGCTTTAAAGGTGATGACCAACACCTTGAATTGGACCCGGAAGCAAACTGGTACCCAATGCAGCTCGTGGAGCAGCGGTGTTACATGTGCTGATCTTATAGCACCCATAACTGCTCGTGCGGCTGCACTCTGGACCAGCTGAAGCTTCCGGATACTCTTCAAGGGTAGCCCCATGTAGAGCGCATTTACCCTACCAGATGAAGCAAGGCGCTGTCATTATTTCTGTTCATGCAATGTATGTAACCCAGTTGATCTAACTCAAGTTAAATTTCCTTACTAGCGGGTATAAGCAGCTCATAACCACTCTAAATCATCAAACCCTGCTCTTCTGGGAACAGAGGTATCCTACAATCCATGATATAGTTGGCACCAGGAGAGAGCAGGCATTGAGCTTCATTGGCACAGCTGGATTCTGCACTCAGTGGAGGTGAGTTCTTAACTGCCCGGTTCTACAATCTATCGGCCACTCTATATCTCCAACTCTCTCTTTTGGAGGACTTACTGGGTGAGGTGTGGAAACTGTCGTTCAAGTTGCAGAGTTGCAAGCAAAGGAGATTCGCTGCCTTAAGAATCTGATCTAGCTCCACCAGGCTCTATTTTATTTCTCCCTTCCCGCCCTTCTTCCTTCCTTTTTTTTTTTTTTTTTTGGCTCGTAGGAACTTAAAAGGCAAATAAAATCACGTCAGTCCATTTCTCTTTGAAAAATTCTGCTTTATTTCTTGGCTCTTTTTAAATGTTCCTCTTTTTTTAAACTTCCCTAAAAGCAGAGGTGTTGTTTTTTGTCTTTTTTTTTTAAATTTCGACGCCTCTTTTTAAGTGCCCCTTCCTGGTACTTAAAAAAAACCCACAGTAAATTCACAGTATTTTTGCAAAAAAACAAAACAAAAACGGTTCTTATTGCTGCACCAAAATCCAGGCAGAAGGTGGAAGCGGTTACAGCCAGACATTCACCTTCTTGCTGAATTCTTTGGCCCTTCAATCCCAACTTTTTTGTTTTTGTTTTTGTGAACTGGTACCTAGTGGATGCTTAACAGCTGGCAGCCCCAAATCAAAAACTGTTCACAGTGATGCCGTGAAGGAGAAAAGCATCTTGGGTCACTTTTGCTCAAAAGAACGAATGAGGCTAAACCGTTTCTACCAGTGTTTCTCAAACTTGGCAACTTTAAGTTGTGTGGACTTCAACTCCCAGAATTCCCCCGCCAGCCTGCTTTCAGATGCATGGACTTCAACTCCCAGAATTCCCCCGCCAGCCTGCTTTAAGATGCGTGGACTTCAACTCCCAGAATTCCGCCACCAGCCTGCTTTAAGATGCGTGGACTTCAGCTCCCAGAATTCCCCCGCCAGCCTGCTTTAAGATACGTGGACTTCAACTCCCAGCATGCTGGCTGGGGAATTCTGGGAGTTGGTCCACACATCTTAAAGTTGCTGAGTTGAGAAACACTGTTTTATACTATCACATCTGGGACTGAAGACAGGTGGAGGGAATCTTCACCCTCTGCCCTCCATTTCATCTGCATTTTCCATCTCCGGCCTCCCAACCCAAATGGTTCATTTCCAGATTGATACAGATTCAGGAGATCGTAATGTAAACAGCCAGCTGCAAACTTCCCATTGTCAATGAAAAGACCTGCCTCTCTGAAAGCCTGTTAGAGGATCAGAACGACTCTACCTATATATGGGGATATATTACTTCTTATGGGGAACTAATTCAATGGGCGTAATTCTTGCCAATCCGTTCCTTTTCATCTCAATAGATCTTGCCAACGAGAACTTTGGGAGAATTGTGAATAGATGGGGAAAATCAATGCTTGTAGTTTTCAGCAGCAGCAAAGGGGAAAAAAAGGTGTGGACAATCCCCGCTATTCCCCACCGAGCACAGCCATTTCGGCCTAATTCGGGGAAGAATGTTGTGGATGGTGGGACAAGGAACAGTTTGGCCAGGGAACGAGGAGAGATGGAAATCCATCGGAGCTAAAATGCAATTTTAAAGGAATTGCTTTGAGAGGGAGTTGCTCAAAGGGCTGCTGAATCTCATGGATATCATGCGAAGATAAAATTGGAGCAAGGGTCGGCGCGTGAGACCAACCCAGCCATTTTTAGTTGCCAAGATGAGAGTATCATCCTCTACTTCCTGAACTTTGCAGTCCCCTAGGGAGACAGGGGTGGAGAAAGCCATGTTTAGGATTTTGTAGTGTTCTAAAGAACCACTGTTGTTTAGGGAGGAAACCATGGTGAGAAGGATGTCTGTTGTTCACCTGCAGCTCCCACCATGCTGACTGGCTGTGGCTGATGAGAGCTGGAGTCTCCCATGAGGAGCACCTCAGATGTCCTACTGCTGGTCTTTCGTGGTGGCTGTCACCAACGTTGTGCATTGTACCCTTACAAGAAGATACATCTGGGTGTTGGAACTTCTTACCTAAGGCCAACTATGAGCAAGATAAGGGGCCTGGAAGAGTCAACTTAGGAGGAACAGCTGAGTATTAGGTGCATTTAGCCTAGAGAGGAGAAGTTTCTGAGGAGATGTGGTGGTGGTCTTCAAGTATCTAAAGGGCAAGTGTGGAGAAGACAATGATTCAGAATTGTTCCAGAAGACAGGACAAGAAGTTGTGAGTTTCAAGTTACAAAGAAGTCGTTTGGGGCTAGACATATAAGTCCTACCAGTAGGAGCTGTTCACTAACAGAAGAGATGTCTCAAGATCGGGTGGACCAGGTCATCTTTAAGATCCTTTCCAAGCCTGATCTTCAAATTTAGAGTTCGAAACAGGGAGAAAATCAGAGAACGGGAGCGCCCAGGTCTTTTTTAATTGAGTTGGGGCAACTTGGGACAGCCTTATCTGTAACTGTCTTTAATCCTGCCCGGTGTCTTTCCACAAGTGTCTTTTCCGGCTGCTGCTGTATTGTGTATAACATCGCTCTTGTCTCGAGCAGGTTTTGTGCAGAAACAGCGTTGGCCAAGAGCCAGATGAAATGTTCTTAAGAACGAGCCTGCCTATTCTTTTTTTTTTTCCTAAAGCCAACAGGAAACCCCACGAGTGGAGAACAGCATTAGGCCACGATCCCTCCTTCTCTTTGAAATATAAAAAAGAATTCAGTTGTTGTGGTGTTGTTCTCTCTGAATCGACTTTCCAGACTTGAACAGGGGTGTGCATTTTGTGAGTTGACGTGCTAAGCGTGCAAGGGAGGGAGCATTTTGAATAGGGCCTTGCACGCTTAAGTCGGGGGCTAGATAAGCGCGACCTTCAAAATAGCCGCTAGTTTGGGGAAATTGATGGGCAGATCGTGCAGAAGGCTGCTTTTCGGCTTCCTGGTTATTTTTAAAGTCTGCCCCTCTGCAAAAAAAAGCCATTAGGGGAGAGGAAAATAGATCTTTCCAAGTACAGAACCCGGATATTTTTGCCTCTGGGATCAAAAGCAAGGGAAAAGCTTGCAAAGTTTTCCCAAGCTCTGCAAGGAGAAGCAGAAGTCAACCACCTAGGATTTTCTAGCTGTTAAGTGTAACCTCAAGTTCCTCTGAGTGTATTTATCACACCCCCATGATTTATTTCTCCCTGTGATTCCTGCAGGAGTCGTACAAGCTGCACACCTCTGCCTCTCTCCCAATGCAAACTATTAGATAATTAATTTTTGAAATAGCAAGGCAGCATTAGGACAGTGCCACAGGATGCGCTGAAAAAGCCACGTGCCTCCTTTGCACTTTAAATTAAATGATGCCCTCGTAGCTCAACCAACTTTGGGTCACCAAATTAAATTCCTTGCAGGTTCCGTTGATTGCCACACTTCCTACTTGAGCACAGTGAGTGGTAAACTATCTTTTAATCCCTCCGTATCCTGGATCTTTGTTCTCATAACAAATATGTCTAGGAGAGGCCAGGCCTTCAGCTTTGATTTCCTCCCTTTAATTTTCTTTCTTTCCTTTTTTTAATTAAAAAAAAATAGTGCTATTTTGCTCTGTGCAAATCAAAAGAAAAGGTCTCCGCTGTGCTTGGCGTGGGGCGGCAAAACATGGAATCACTACACAGGAAGCTTTTAATTAAAGAGACAGAAGTCCTCCAAGTTCTAAAAAAAAATCAAAGTGTCAATGTGTGTGTTTTTAAGAAAAAAAGTGAGGAAATAAATATGAAAAGATCAACAGGAAAAGAAACATGGGAATAGAACCATTTGTCAGCCTTGTGTGGATTCACAGGAAACACTGAATGAATGGAGTGGTGATGCGTGAGTGTGGAGAGGGCCTGATTCCCTGCGACAGGCAGAAATTCAAATAATGCAGTTTAGGCTGAAGTGAACTCAGCCAATGTAGTTCTAGCCTGTTTTTAACAGCATGACAGTTTACTTTCCAAGATTTCTTGGTGATCACCTCGGACAATTCCTATCACCCCTAGAATAAAGCTTCTCCCCCAAACATCCAAAGGTACAAAAAACAAAGTTGTTTGTATATTTCCCTTCTTGCCCCGCAGCTCGTTGATACCCAGTGCAGTTTAAGGCAAACGTTTGGCAACGCAAAGCAAAAATCTACGTAAGGCCGCGCGACTTGGATTTGCAGTCTGGAATATCTTTTGAAACAGAACAGGCATCACTTCCACCCCATCCTCCTCATCCACAGAAATCGAAAGTCCACATTTTTGCTCCACGAACCCAGCAGCGGCAATCACTGCTTCCTTCCTTCCTTCCTTCCTTCCCCCAAACCAATGCAATTGAATCCCCCCTCCCCGCTTCCCCCCCCTAAAAAAACCCTCTCTTTTTCTTTCTCTCTGTAAGCGATCCGAGCGAAGTCCACCAGATTGAACATCAAACAACAACCAAAGAGAGGAAAAAGCGAATTTTTAAAAAGCTGGAAGTGGAGCGGGTGTTGGGAATCTGACAGCAATTTGAGCTCGGCTAGCACAGTGAGATCCGTTCTGATGGGAGAAGGCAGAATGGTTGCATTTTTTTTTCTTTTCTGATAAATGAGTTTAAAAGTGCACCTCTGTTTTTGCTGATTTTTTTTAAAATACGAAGTGGTTTTTCCTCTTCTTTCTTCTGCCCCCCCCCGTTCCCCCCCCCCCCCCCCGTGTCTCAAGGGGTCTGATTACCGATATTTGGGGGGTATCACCACTAGGGGGCGCCCATCATTGGGCCTCCACATGAGTACCTGGGCATCGTTGGCATTGGGTTTCACAAGGGCACTCGGTGGTATTGGTTCATTCTTGCTCAGGACTTGGGGCTGCTCCTGGGCAGAGGGTTCCCTCAGCTTGGCACGGTGCCCTAGAGGATTGCCGGGGACCACGTCGATGCCCAGTTTCATCCGCCACTTGATAGTATGCAGGATCACCATCTCATTGGTCGTGGTGTTGGTGGCCACAAGCCATGTGGTGAAGCTCTGATCCCGGTGGATGCACGTCAGCTTGGGCACGTTGCTGTCACTCACTGGGACACCCCAGGTGACGCTGGGGTAGAAGTTGTCATTCATGCTGATGGTGAACTTAGCTTCCTTCTTGGTGGGCCCCACGATGGTGAACGTCTCGGTGGTGTTCCCGTACCAGGGATAGTTGACCCCGTCTGAGTCACTGATGGCTTCGATCTTGCCTTCAAGGAGATCTGGAAGCTCCCAGCTTGACCTGAGTCAAAAGTGAGAGAAAAGGGCCAAGTTAATGAGGATCAGCATGGAGAAGACAGAAGAGGACAGCTGATCATCATTCATCACCCCTGGGAACAAGAAACAAGGTACACCAGCCTTTCTCAACTTTTTGATCCTGGAGGAACCCTTGAAATATTTTCCAGGCCTTGGGGAACCCCTGCCCATTCAGGCTCAAATAGAGGCCAAAAATTACAAAATTATTCATTTCATGGGTAGGCCTGTCTATATGCATAATGAACAGTGTTCTTAGACTGAAAATAAAGAATGAAACTTACCTCTTGAATGTGAAGTTGCCCGAATTTGAAATAATTTTTTAAATAAATCGGGATCTGCCAGGGAACCCCTAGCGGCCTCTCGCGGGACCCTAGGGTTCTGCGGAACCCTGGTTGAGAAAACCTGAGGTATACATTTGTTATCATTCTCCCACAAATACTACCCACAATTTGCACTGAAAGACTTGCTGTCTTTGAGCCTGGAGGTGATCAATGGCCATCCTGATTAATACTCACTGGCTGGTAACAGGCACTGCCTTAAGCATAGAGTTTATTTAGGTGGATGGAGCAAAATCGCCAACTGTGGTTTATTCAGCAAGCTACGGTTAAACAAACCACAGCCTGCATTGTTGCCTGAAACTGGATCCTGACAGACTCATTCTCTCAACCTCTCTAATCCTCTTTGACAGCCATCCAAATGGGCGGCCATCGCCGACTCCGAAAGCTGAACGATGCGCCTTGCAAAGAAACAGTTCCCCCTTCGTCATCGATGAGCCGATTGCGTTCTTGGATCCACAAACTCAAAATAGCTTCCTCGATGACTAAACAGCAGACCTTCGTTTATTTTAAAGGACAATGATTTATAAAAGCTTTACCACACAGATGCCTGTACTTCCAAGCAACATTCGAGAGTGGACTGAAAAAACAATGTACTGGAATGCTCCCAGTCTGGACCCTCGTTTTATATTTAATTTTTCGAAGGGTGCACATATGGTTTTAAATCCCAAGAAGACCATTAGTCCACAGGGATCTTTAAGGCCAAACAAACCCAGATTAACCTAACCAGGTTTATCAAGCTGTACAGATATCTTTGCTAAGTTCTGACCTGGCATGGCCAAGGGTTTTGTATGAACCCAGCCATGAAGACGGATAGTGGGTCTGGAGAAAGAGAGAGAGAGAGAGAGAGAGAGAAAGAGAGATCAAACAGGAGTCCAAGCTACATTCAAAAAGAGTGGAATAACTTTTGCAAGCACAATTCGATTGCCAGCATGGTGCAATGCTCTGGCAATTATCCATTCGGTGGTATAAAGCTATTTGATTGCCCCCTAATTAATTAATTGCAATAGGCCTGATGTGCTTAATGCCATGGAATCCCATCCATTTAAAGTGACCTTATGCCAGCCATACCCAACCTGGCTGGGTACAATGCTTGAAATCCGGCAAGTTAAGGCACCAGGCTAGAAACCGGGAGGCTGTGAGTTCTAGTCCCCCCTGAGGCACAAAGCTAGCTGGGTGACCTTGGGCCAGTCGCGCACGCTCAGCCCTAGGAAGGAGCCAATGGCAAACCAGGAGGCTGAGAGTTCTAGTCCCGCCTTAGGCAGGAAAGCCAGCTGGGTGACCTTCGGCCAGTCCCTGTCTCTCAGCCCTAGCAAGGAGCCAATGGCAAACCAGGAGACTGAGTTCTAGTCCCGCCTTAAGCATGAAAGCCGGCTGGGTGGCCTTGGGCCGGCCAGTCTCTCTCAGCCCTAGGAAGGAGCCAATGGCAAACCAGGAGACTGAGAGTTCTAGTCCCACCTCAGGCACAAAAGCCGGCTGGGTGACCTTGGGCCAGTCCCTGTCTCTCAGCCCTAGCAAGGAGCCAATGGCAAACCAGGAGGCTGAGAGTTCTAGTCCCGCCTTAGGCAGGAAAGCCAGCTGGGTGACCTTCGGCCAGTCCCTGTCTCTCAGCCCTAGCAAGGAGCCAATGGCAAACCAGGAGACAGAGTTCTAGTCCCGCCTTAGGCACAAAAGCTGGCTGGGTGACCTTGGGCCAGTCCCTGTCTCTCAGCCCTAGCAAGGAGCCAATGGCAAACCAGGAGGCTGAGAGTTCTAGTCCCGCCTGAGGCACAAAGCTAGCTGGGTGACCTTGGGCCAGTCGCGCACGCTCAGCCCTAGGAAGGAGCCAATGGCAAACCAGGAGGCTGAGAGTTCTAGTCCCGCCTTAGGCAGGAAAGCCAGCTGGGTGACCTTCGGCCAGTCCCTGTCTCTCAGCCCTAGCAAGGAGCCAATAGCAAACCAGGAGACAGAGTTCTAGTCCCGCCTTAGGCACAAAAGCCGGCTGGGTGACCTTGGGCCAGTCCCTGTCTCTCAGCCCTAGCAAGGAGCCAATGGCAAACCAGGAGGCTGAGAGTTCTAGTCCCGCCTGAGGCACAAAGCCAGCTGGGTGACCTTGGGCCAGTCGCGCGTGCTCAGCCCTAGGAAGGAGGCCATGGCAAACCACTTCTGAAAAACCTTGCCAAGAAAACTGCAGGACTCAGTTTCCAAGAATCGGACACGATTGAACAGATTAAAAAAAAAATCTGGGCTGGGCACAATGTTTTCCAAGTTTGCTAGGATACAAACCCAGCTGGATTGGGCAAATGCAGCAAAGGGGTTTAGCGTGTGCGAACGCAGCTGCTGTGACAGGGTTTACTCTACATTTATTTTAACGTTCCCCCCTTTCGGTGACCGGCTGGTTCATCGGTTGGGGGAGCCTTGCAAGACGGGGGGGGGGGGGGCGGCAGTGAAAGGACAGCACAGCCGAGATGGGCGGACGGGGGGGACGTACAGTAGATGCAGCTGCTGCCCGAACGACAGGCTCCATTCCAGCGTGGGCTTCCCCAGGATAGAAAAATGACATGCCCGCTCTTTTCATCTTTCCTTCAGCTTGCTCAGTGTGGCTGGTTTCTCCTAGCAATTAAATCCACCCTCAAATTTCAAGGGGAGGACAGAAAGAGACTTCTCTCCCCCCCCCCTCCCTGCTTTAATTGCTGACGAGGAAGCCAATCTGGCCCCCAACTTTCTCTTCTTGCCATCAGCCCCTACAGTTGGGTCTCCTGAAACCAAAACGTCCTCTAAGTCCTCCTCGGCCCCACCAACCCTTCCACATTGGGGTTGCCGGCGTGAGAAAAAGAGGCCAAGAACAGCGAACTGCATGCCTGGAGTGGCCACAACCGTGCAGAACTCTGAGAAATAAATAAATAAAACAACACCATTTCAATTTAACTCCACGTACAGAGCATGCAGTTCACTTTATTTTTATTTGTTAACTTTATTTATTTCCTTTCTTTCCCCCCCCCCTTGCTTCCTCCAGCACTTTGGGGAAGGTGATGCCGCACAATTTAAAGGGCCCTTGGCCTCACAGAAGTGGGGCCTCCTTCAACAGCCTCCTTTAACTAGCAGCAACAGATTAGATTGGTCAATGGACAGACTCCAACTGAGGGATCAATGCTAGAATCCAATGCGAAGAGTCACTTGCTTTGCATTTCAAAGATCTTGAGTCTGGTTCCTGACAACTCTCGTTAATAGGAGTAAAAAAACAGGGAGGTCTAACTCCTTTAGCCAACACCACCTCTTATTAACTAAGACTTCGTCCCAGCTCACTAAACTGCAAAATGGCTAGTCACCTATGGCGATAAAAATCACATTCTAGGTGAGCCAACAATGAACGCTTTGGCCAAACTTGTGGCCAATGGCCAGACTGAACAAGAGTGGAAACCCTCGAATTAAGGTCTGCTCGTATTGATCTCTTGTCTTGTTGAAGTGTATTTGTTTGCATTAGTAAAATATAACAAAAAAAAATCAGTGGTAATGCCAAAAAACAACAAAAACCCATTACATTAAACTAGACTTGAGGGGGAACAAGGAGAAGAAGAAAAAGCCAAGGATCCAAATGATGTTGATACGAAATTAATTCCGTCGTTAAACTGATTATTAAATCTAATAATTGTGGAAACATGTTGTCAATCCGTCTCTTCATTTTTAGAATGCAAAGACCTTTCAGAAATTGAGAAACGCATCTGAATCCAGGGCTCTAGATCTCTTTCCCTCTGTGTAAGATAAAGGTCGTCTTGAAATTTCCCTAACCCTTGGGAGAAAATAGAGAAATATTGGCCAATATTTCAATTTATTTATTTATTTATATTTCTAACTTATATCACCGCCCATCTCCCCCCATTCCGGAGGGGACTCTCAATTACGGCAATGTATTTTGCATGCTTAAAAGAATTCCCACCACCGTGGCTTAAGAGTCATAAACTTGTTTTCCACCCTATCCTGAGATTAATTCTCATTTTCTTTTTCAGCCTTCAGGGAAAATCTGCGGAGCTCATTCTCATGCAGGTCAGCTACCTTGATAACACATCCCGTGGAAATAGGATGGAAGGTAACATCTTTGTCAAGTGAAACTCAATTCCTGATGATTTTATGGACATCTCCATACAGTTTTCTTCCCAACAATATGGAAATGGTTTCCCACTGTTTTATCCAGGGCATCTTTTTCAGCTTTAACCATTTTTCACCACTAATCTTTAACCTCCAAGTGTTGCTTACAGCTGTGGAATTTCCTAGTGGTCTTCCATCCAGACGCAAAGCAGATCCAACCCTGCTTGGCAGAGGCCAACTACGTCTTACCCATTCAGCTGCACTCTACAATGTAGACCTTGTTGAACCATGCAAAACGGGGCAAGCCGCCTTAATCTTCAGCCCTAACTCACCTCCCCGCCAGCTCATCTTTGGACTTCACAACGGCCCTCATATTTTGCTAGCAAGGCCAAAAACAGAACCAAACTCTAAAACCCGAAAGAACAGATTAAGGATAGATCATCATGGAGAAAATCTATCTACAGGTAGTCCTTGACTGACAACCACAATTGGGACCGCAACATCTGTTGCTAAGCGAGGCGGTCGTTAAGTGAGTCACACCTGATTTTACGACCTTTCTTTGCCATGGTTGTTAAGCGAATCACCACGGCCGTTAAGTAAATCACTTGGTTATTAAGCGAATCCGGCTTCCCCCATTAACTTTGCTTGTTGGAAGCCGACTGGGAAGGTTGCAAATGCGATCACGTGACCCCAGGACACTGCAACCGTTGTAAATACATGCCAATTGCCAAGCGCCTGACTTTTGATCATGTGACCGCAGGGACGCTGCGACGGTTGTAACTGTGAGGACCGGTCATAAGTCACTTTTATCAGCACCGTTGTAACTTGGGAAGGTCGCTAAACGGATGGTTGTAAGTCGAGGACTACCTGTATGCAGTCGCTAGGAGTCGAAAGCTACTTGATGGCCCATAATCAATCAATCAATCAATCAATCAACTAAACCAGAGCTTTCCAAACTTTTCATGTTGGTGACACAATTTTTAGACATGGACAATTTCGCGACACACTCTTACAGCATGGTATCATTTCGCAACACACTCTTACAGCAGGGCACAAGGCAGGCACTAGGACCTGCGCAGAATCCTGGCAGGGCAGGTTTGGAGGCAGCAAGGCACAAGGCAGGCACTAGGACCTGCGCGGAATCCTGGCAGGGCAGGTTTGGAGGCAGCAAGGCACAAGGCAGGCACTGGGACCTGCGTGGAATCCTGGCAGGGCTCGGAGGCAGCAGCAGCAGCCGTGACACACCCAGACACTGCAGCCGACACACTAACGTGTCCCGACACACAGTTTGGAAAGCTCTGAACTAAACCATTAGACTAGTTGCCCCAGAACTGGATGGACAAATCGGGCATGCATGAGCTGCCCCTGTCAAAAAGAGAGGGATTCTTCCCCCCTGTAAAAAAACACCAGTCAGATTTGTTTCAAAGGCAGACGATTTCATGACCTGCAGCAAAAAAAAAAAAAAAGGTAAAGGTTCCCCCCGCACATTTGTGCACTCGTGTCCGGCTCTAGGGGCCGGTGCTCATCTCCGTTTCTTAGCCAAAAAGCCAGCGTTGTCCGAAGACGCTTCCACGGTCATGTGGTTGCATGACACGCGCGGAACGCTGTTACCTACCCACCGAAGTGGTACCTATTAATCTACTTGCATTTGCATGCTTTCGAATTGCTAGGTTGGCAAGAGCTGGAGCTAGTGCGGGAGCTCACTCTGCACGCAGAGCTAGGGATTCAAACCTCCGAACTTGCAATCTTCCGATCAACAAGCCTGGCGTCTTACCCGCTGAGCCACCACAGCAAACCACCTGCTAAATAAGTAAAAGAAACGCCAAATAAATAAGTAAATACTCTGTACATCTGAGGTGCTGCTCACGAAAGCTGATGCCTTTCAGTCCAATGCCTTCGTTGGCAAAGGTATGGCCAGGTTCTGCCTAATTATTGACTAACCAGCTCTCCGAAATTCTCCCCTGTTCAGGTGACGTCTCGACGTGGAAATAATAATGCTCAGTTGTTTGCTGCATGGAAATCGTTCCCAAGTTGCCTTCAGCAACGAGCTTCTTGATTTACTTTGCTCAAGGTTGCCACAAATGACTGGGTCCAGACCACCATCTTTCATAAGCCAGATGTGCCTGCAGTTTTCAAACCTACTTCCTTTCTGCTTGCACACACATCTGCAGAAACAGACCCCTTTGCTCATCTAGTATCTTACAAACTCATCTGTTTCTGCAAATTTAGGAAGTCTCTTTGACACTGGGCAGGAAATGGGACTTTCAGGCCGAAGGCTCAGTCCCAACCGAGCCGCGTTAGGCTTCGCGTGACCCTCTGGAGACCCTCGGCCTTTGGAGGCTGAGAACGAGGGGCCAGGAAGGAGATTGCGTGGCACTCTTGTGTAATTATTCTGGTATTTCCCCAGTGCGGGCGTGCAACTCCAAACAGCAATCCCTGCACAAAACACAGACCCTGTTCTGTAGGTCCTGACGGACAAGTCAAAGATAAAACAAGGTGTATTCCCATCTGAACTCCATCATAAACATATACCCAACCCTGTCTTTTTCTCCCTCCTTCGTAGTCCCTCTCTTGCAGGCTGGGGCCCCAAAATAAGAACCCACCTAACAGGGGTGTTGCTATCAAAGGTAAAGGTTCCCCCCGCACATTTGTGCAGTCGTGTCTGACTCTAGGGGCTGGTGCTCATCTCCGTTTGTTAGCCGAAGAGCCAGCGTTGTCCGAAGACGCTTCCACGGTCATGTGGCTGGCATGACGCGCGTGGAACGCTGTTACCTACCCACCAAAGTGGCACCTATTAATATACTTGCATTTGTATGCTTTCGAATTGCTAGGTTGGCAAGAGCTGGGGCTAGTGTGGGAGCTCACTCCGTCACGCGGGACTAGGGATTCGAACCTCCGAACTTCCGATCGACAAGCCTGGCGTCTTACCCGCTGAGCCCCCATGCCTCCATGTTGCTATCAAAATAATCGTTAAATGGCAGCAAAGAGATGCAGCAAACATTAACTCACTGCTGCCCTCCTGTGGTCATGTTCATTTTTGTCACCCGCGAAATGCTGGGTCTTGAGACCTTTTGAATCAGGGCTGACACAGGCATGTTTTTCTCATTTGTGGGTTTCCGCAGTGTTAGGAACTGCAATTCCCAAAGATTCCTGGTCAGGGTGACCTGGGATTCTGGGAATGGTGCCGAATCAGGGGAAAATGTCCTCCCGCCCAAACTATGCCTACTCTGGAGCAGAGGGTGAAGGTCCAGGAGACAGAAAAGTAAGATGGGCAGTTTTCAGGGCTTGAAAGAGAGTGGGTGGGCAGGCCGCTTTGTCTTTGTTTAAATGGTTTTTATTAAAAGATTTTACATAGATAAGAAATACATTCAAGGAAAAGAAAAAAATATATAGTAAAGTAAATGTGAAAAAGAGAAAAGAAAAGAAAAAACAAGGAAAAAGGGGATAGAAAGAAAAAGAACAGAGAACATGAAAGAAGAAAGAAAGAAAGAAAGAAAGAAAGAAAGAAAGAAAGAGAGAGAGAAAGAAAAGAAAAGAAAAGAAAAGAAAAGAAGAGAGAGAGAGAGAGAGAGAGAGAGAGAGAGAAAGAAAGAAAGAAAGAAAGAAAGAAAGAAAGAAAGAAAGAAAGAAAGAAAGAAAGAAAGAAAGAAAGAAAGAAAGAAAGAAAGAAAGAAAGAAAATTACCCTCCTTCTCAAGTACATATATATCTTTTGGGTTGGCCTATCTGAAAAACATGCATTAATTTGCATTCTTTTTAGTTTTATGTGCCTCCATTTTTACCTGATTTTTTTTCCGACTGCTGTTTAGGGCCATAATAAAGATTGAGTTGACGCGATTTGCCTCACGCCCTCCACTCCACCTATGAGACCTTTCAGCTACCTATGGTATCAAAGCTACTGTCCCTTTTCTGCCAATAGATCCGTTTTATATACAGGAACATTAACTGATCCTCAAGCCTTCTCTATTGTGCCACAGGATTTTTCTCTTTCAGACTCATCTCTTTGCTTTTAGATTGTTCTTTTGTTCCTTACCTGAAAACATTTCACAAGCAAGCTGACCCATCGATGGTCAAAGAGACCCTTTGTGCATTGTGCCAAACCATGGTTTGTTTTAATCCCAGATTATTGGCAAAACTCAATGGCATGGGACTGCAATTTATGGCTACACCATCAATCCAGGATTAAAATCCCCCAACTGGCTGGGTTCGCACAGCATCGTCAGCCAAAACCAAGCAAACAAGGATGGTTTCCCTGGGTTTGGGGGTCCCAATAAGCCATTGCATTTCTGGCTTGTTTATTGACCCGTGCAAACAGGAGAAGCACCGTGGAAGGCAGCTAATTCATAGGTGGAACAGGCGAGGAAGTCAAGAGTGTTAAACCCAGTGGAAAAAATGGGTTTATTTTTCCTTGGTTTGGATGGGGCAGTTTGCTACATCAAGCCAAAGATCCAAATCTTCATTATGATGAAGCAAAATTTCAATAGAGGGGACCTCTAATCTTCTTTTGCAGATGGCCAAGTTTCTTTTTTAACGCCTGCCTGTTTAAACTTCCCTTTCTGCTCTTGCGCTGGTTCTACGCTATTTAGAGCAAGCTTCCTCTTTTGCTTCCTGTTTTAAGAGCAAGGCAGGTGTCACGGGTGGGGTAACCCCAGTTAAGAACCCCTGCAAAGCCTAAGCTAATTTAATTTGTTGTTTCCCCTTCCTTTCCACCCCACATTTTCTTGCAGCTCAGGTCTGACTTTAATCATCATCATCATCATCATCATCATCACCATCATCCTGCAGCTCTGGATGTTTCTTTGGGGTCAACCAAGCTGTGGCGGGGCAGATCTGGATCATATCGTTGGCCGTTTTTAACTTTAAACAACCCCCCCCAAAAGAAATTCAGAAAGATGTTAAACGTTTTGGAAATTCAATCTCCCCAAGTGTGTAACAGCCACTAACCATCCCATTTTTTGCTCCGTGGGCTGCAAACTGAGATGGGAAGATTGCCCAAACCACTTGGGGAAAGTGGTTGTAAAGAAATAAAACCCTGCACTAAGAAATCTAGCATGGAAGGGACAAAGGTTTGCTAGCAAAATGTTTCATCTTGTTCAATCTAGTTTTCTACCAGTGTTTCTCAAACTTGGCAACTTTAAGACACGTGAACTTCAACTTCCACTTCAACATGCTGGCTGGGGAATTCTGGGAGTTGAAGTCCACGTGTCTTAAAGTTGCCAAGTTTGAGAAACCCTGTAAGCCCTAACTGCAGGCCAAAATCCAGACAAAATTGGTCTATGAAAACTTCATGCTGATGCCCTCCAAGACTCACACCTGTTCAAAGCCCAACTTTTGAGAAATAGGCTGTTACTCATGCATAAGTGCAAAGTGTTAAAGCCATGGGCTGGGTGAGTGAGTGATCAATCTTTTAATTCCGTAGAACGTGGCATTCCATATCTTTAATTCACAGGACAGCAGCAGCATTCCATAGTAGCTAACTACGGTTGAGATTTAGGCAATCTTGAGTTGAAAGCTTAGATAAGGCTGGGAAAAGGCCCACCTTAAAACCCTGGTGAGGTCAATGATAGGGCATGTCCTACATCCCAGGGCGATTTAATTCAGAATCCATTAGCCTTCCCAGGTGGACCAGACAGGAAACCCGACCAGATGAGCTAATTCTACTTTATTGTAAGGCTACATTGACAGAATCTTGCAAGTCTGAAAGTACAATTCTCCCACCGTCTCCTTTACAGCCTGAAAAACTAGGGAGGGTCCCTTCTGAGCCTCTTTCTCCGCCCATTATGCAGCTGTGGGATGTGCCCTCTCTTATCTGACCATTCCCTTGGCAGTGTCTCTTTGCCCTATCTCTCAAGGTCTTTCTCACATACCATTACAGAACACAAGGACTCGAGCCTCACCCGATCCCTGGCTTTGCGTGTCACAAACTCCCACTCAACTCCTGAGAAAATCAAGAATGACCCTGTTTACACCATCGGGCCAATTGTTTATTAGAGAAATTTCAGCTAGATGTCTGGCTCAGTCTGCGTCCAAGTAGCTAGTTCAACTGTCCCCAAACAGCCACCTTCCCCATGTCTGGACTGCAAGACCCAGAATCCTTAGCAACAGCCAAAGGCTAGCTGGGGGTTGAAATCTGCATGGCTGGAGGAACCCCCGAGTTCTCAGTGGTGGCCATGGTGTCTTGGGAATTCTGGGAATTGTAGTTCATCCAACTGGAATGAATGGGCTCTTCACATTCCAGAATCTGGTCATCACGCAAATGTCATGACTCTCTTACTTGCATCAAACATCAGCATGACATCAACAAGGTTTTTGTGGGTGCCACCAAGAATGGCCTTAGTGAACACGTAATTGGCTCTTTCTCCCTCGTTCTTGAGCTCCATCTCCTCATAGTTTCTTGCAAGCATTACCAAGTCTCACCAATCTGTTTACATCCAGAGTAGTGCATCCAGCCTTTATTCCAAATATTCTACCTCCAGTGAATGCCATTTTGAAAGGGGGGAGGGAAAGAAAGGAAAATGCAAGGCAAGGCAAAACTATAAGGTGCTGGGCTAGAAACCAGGAGACTGAGAGTTCTAGTCCCGCCTTAGGCATGAAAGCCGGCTGGGTGACCTTGGGCCAATCCCTGTCTCTCAGCCCTAGGAAGGAGCCAATGGGAAACCAGGAGACTGAGAGTTCTAGTCCCACCTTAGGCATGAAAGCCGGCTGGGTGACCTTGGGCCAGTCACTCTCTCTCAGCCCTAGGAAGGAGCCAATGGCAAACCAGGAGACTGAGAGTTCTAGTCCCACCTCAGGCATGAAAGCCGGCTCGGTGGCCTTGGGCCAGTCACTCTCTCTCAGCCCTAGGAAGGAGCCAATGGCAAACCAGGAGACAGAGTTCTAGTCCCGCCTTAGGCATGAAAGCCGGCTGGGTGACCTTGGGCCAATCCCTGTCTCTCAGCCCTAGGGAGGAGCCAATGGCAAACCAGGAGACTGAGAGTTCTAGTCCCGCCTTAAGCATGAAAGCTGGCTGGGTGACCTTGGGCCAGTCACACACTCTCAGCCCAACTCACCTCACAGGGTGGTTGTTGTGGGAAAAATAGGAGGAGGAAGGAGTATTAGGTATGTTCGCCGCTCTGAGTTATTTATAATAATAATAAAGGCAGGATAAAAATAAAATAAATAAATAAAATATCCTAAGAGGTCTTGTCATCCAAAGCAGGACATCCTGAAGTCATTCAAGTCAGAATCCCCCAAACCAGTAATGAATTTTCACACATGAAACCATCATCTTCAAAAATGCTTTTCTCTTTCCATGACAGTTAACGACAACAAGAATAATAACTTGAAGAAGTGGCCAGAATCAGCCATCTTTAACAACTGTCTGCCTGCCTTAGATGGGGCTGGTCTTTCCAAAAAGGATAAATGAAAAAGAGGTAAGTGGTTAATTTTTTTTTTTAAGTAGGAAGGCAGACAAGAATAAGAAGTTCATGTTGTGAAAATGAGAATGAATTTATGGACTCGATAGAGTGATTCCATTTTTAAAAACAATCCCTCTGGACTTTCTAGGATGGTCCCTTAGGGATTAGGAAAATATTTCAAATTTAAAAAAAAAACTGATTTCTTAGGAAGATAACGATTTTACGTTTTGTTAAATATGAAGATCCAGTGTTTGATAGTCTAAGCAAGGTGGCATCTAAAAATCTGTAGGTTGGTATAATCCAGTATGGGGGCACTTTGGGATTTAAAAACTGTCCTCAGATCATCTCATCCCCCTCTCTATTTGCCCTGCTGTGAAATGAGGTGGGGGGGGGGATCTTGATGTCTCTTGCAGAGTTGTGAGTTTTAATAGACTTGGCGAGGCTGATTCTTGGATTCTCTGTCATTTTGTCTCTTGGTCCCCCCCCCCCCCCGAGATTTCCTGTGCTAAACCAAGAGGAAGTTAACCAGACAAAATGCTGATGGTGCAAAACTCTCTCCCCGCCCCCCCTCTTTTCCACATACTAAACCTACTCATTCTGGGTTCGCACAATACACTAACCCAGCCTTTCTCAGCCTTTTGACCCTGGAGGAACCCTTGAAATATTTTCCAGGCCTCAGGGAACCCCTGCACATTCAGGCTCAAATAGAGGCCAGACGTTACAAAATTATTCTATTTGTTTCATGGGTAGGCCTGTAGATATGCATTAACGGTGTTCTTAAAGTAAAAATACAGAATGAAACTTGCCTCTTTAATGTGAAGTTGCCCGAATTTGAAATACTTTTTTAAATAAATTATGATCTCCCAGGGAACCCGAGGGTGCCACGGAACCCTGGTTGAGAAACCCTGCCCAAACATCAATAAACCCAAAACTATCTCCTGCAAACGTGGAGAGGAAACGGCACCGGCCAACCCAACCTTGTCAACGTCAAGCCCCCAAACCATAGTCACTCACATGCCATGATCGCCGTAGTAGTTGTAAAACTCCATGTGACTGCAAGCCTGTATCCACCCCACAATCCAGGTCTCTCTCTTGGGCAAAGGAGGCAACAGCACTTGAGCCGAAGCGCGGAAATGCGGGGTGCGATATCTCAACACCACGCTGGACGACTCATCGATGTTCGTGGGCACCTGGTCGATGGAAGCTTTGATTTCCAAGACTGAGATGCTCTCCCGAAATCCTTTCCCTTTGCAGCTAATGCTCTGGATACAGCCCATGGCCCAGAGTACCAGCACAATTGCAAGAAGGCACCAGCAGTCTTCTTCATCTGTCAACTCAAAACCGATATCCATAGGATAGAAGACACATGGTTAGAAGACTGCAGCCGGTTTATAGAGGGGGCATAGGCCAGGGTGCTGCTGAGGAAATCGATTCGGCCGAATTTTCTTTGCCAAGAGGCCTTGGGGTAGGTATCTCTGTGCCACCAAGTCAGAAAAGGTTAAATTCACTGCGTTCCAAAGGAAGAAGATTTAAGTCCAATAACCCAAGTTTTGCTTGATTTTGGAAAGACAACTCCAAGCTGGCTTCGTTTCCCTGATCTGTTTGTTACAATCAGACGTCAACTGGCCTTATATTTCCTTTGATATATTTCTTTGGATTTTTTTGTTCTTGTTTTAATCTTTTAAAGCAAGATGAAGACAAGTCTATGCGAAGAATAAATGTGTCTCTTTCATCTCTAGGTTCTAGCTTCTCGGTGACAGTGTCAAGTTTTCACTTCCTGATGGAGAGTCATTCATAACTTCCCCTTGGAGAAAGCAAAAAGGGGGAAAAACAGCATTATTTGATTTTGTTTTTCAAACATCATCCGAATGAAAGGCCAGACTGGTAAGTTTTGACATATTTAACTCATTATCTGTCTCCTGCTGTTGTTAGCTACTGAAAAACATTTGGCTCGTTTTAAAAGAACAAGAACCACTCAAAAAATAGCTTAGTAAATAGTCAGTTTTCTGGTCCTGCAAATTTGCCCTGTTTTCTAGTTGTAAGGGAAAATCAGAGATGAGTTCAAAGTGGCAATATTAAGAAATTTATGTCAGCATACCTACTTCCTGGTTTAAGGAAGCAAACCAGATTTGGGCCATGATAAAGGCTGCTGAAACTTACAGGACAGGAGTTTTAATGGTCCCAAGTCCAGTTCTGATTCTCAAAACCTGGTGTTAGTCTACTAGTTCTCAAGATGGCTCATAATTTGGAGTTTTGCTGTAACAGGCCAGGGTGCCACTATTTTAGAAATAAGCCTTCTTACTCAGAGCAATCAAGCAAGGGGGTTAAACACATTCTTGACTTCTCTTTACAGTTCTTAAGTTAATAGACGCTTCCCTTCCTTCCGTTTTAGTAGATTCTTTAGTCACATCCGCAAAGGGTAAGACTGACAAAAATGGGGGGGGGGGGGGTGAAAGCAAAATTTCTATCTCAAAGCCATTAATTCAGAATTTACCTTACTTCTGACCCAGGATAGTATCTTGCTCAAGTTCTTAGACCCTCTAGTCTAAGACGTTGGGCAGGAACGTTGTTGTCAATAATAATAATAATAATAATAATAATAATAATAATAATAATAGTGCAAACCACACCCAGTGCCTTTCTTTAAAAGTTTTCATAAATTCTAAAATACCGGGCTTTGAACTAATCACACCTGGACAACTCCCCCCCCCCCCAAAAAAAAAGCATTTACATGTTCTTTGAAATTGCTATGCCACACCTAAATCTGGGCACTCAGCACAGACACACACCTTTTCTCTGACGCGTGCCCCTCCAAAAGCGAAGTCAGGGGCTGGAAGACTAGGAAGAAAAGTTGAAATAAAACTTTCTCTCTTGTTTCCCCCCCCTTCTCTATCTGGCGGGCTCTCAATTTTTTTCTTCTTCCTTTTCTCTCTCTCTCTCCTTCTCCCCCCAAAACCAGGTCCGAGGCTCCGTCTGTGACTCCCCGCCGCCGGCTGCAGGGCGCCCTAATGTCCCCCCCTTCCCGCTTGCGCATCAATCGCGCCTTCAGTGACCGCACGGCGCACCTCACAATCGCCGCCCGCGACGTTACCCCGGGCGGGGGGGGGGCGGGCGGACGGGCCCCCACCTGAGAGAGGCGGGGGGGGGGGGAGGCGGCCCGGCGGCCAGCGTGCGGGGGCTCCTCCTCGGCGCCCCCTCCCCGGTGCGCTTCCTCCTCGCCCTCCGTGGCTCCTCTCTTCTCGCCGCCTCGTCCTTTCCAGTCGGCCAACGCCGCAGCTGGAAAGCTGCAGTCGCCGCGCTCTTCCTCGCCTCCTCTTCCTCTTCCTCGCTCGCGCCAGCCTCTGCCTCGCCTCGCTCGCTGCCTCGCAGCGTCTGGCCAGCCCCGGCGGCGGCGGCGGCGGCGGAGCCAGGCGCAAGGAAGCGAGGCGCTGGCGGCGAGGACACGCGCGCCGGTGCGTCTTGGGGCTGGGGCCGCCTCTGCCGGCCCCGGAGAGGGTCCTTCGCGGCGCGGGGCGTGCGGTTCCCTGGCTCGGCTCGCTCGTCCCTCCGCTGCCCTTCATTCAGCCCGAGCAGCCGCGCCGCCGCTTCCTCCTCCTGCTCCGGGGATCTCCGGACGGACGGGCTCGCCCCGGGGGTTCGCGCACAGCCCGCGCCACCCTTCGCTGGCGGCGGCCAGAGCCAGCGGGTTTTCAAGACTGCTGGTGGGGAAAGCGCCCCGGCAGGCAGGTCGTTTGCAGGGCGGCCCCCATCTTTTGGCCACCCGGGGTGGGCGGGGGGAATGCCCCCTTCCCTCCCCGACCCCGCCGAGGAGCAGCTCGCGCGTCCGGGTCTCGCCGGCTTTGCTCCGCAGCCCCCCTCCGTGCAAAGGCGGCGGCGGCGCGTCTTCCGAGCCCCCCAGGAGCTCGCGCCGCGCGCTGGGCAGGTGCGCGCCGCAATCCTGCCGCCCAGCCGGCCTTTCCCTCGCCGCCTCTTGCTTCTGGATGGGGGAACCGGGCCGGCAGCTTGGGGTCCACCTCCTTTGCGCTCTGCTTGCACGCCTCGCCCGCTTCCCTCTCCGCCTGCCCTAGGTGGGCAGCGGACCGTCGGCGCCCGCCGATCGCTTGCAGGGGGTGAGCGGAGGCGAAAGGCAGGCGTCCGGGCCCCCCGCCTTCATGGGCTGCACCGGCGGTCAAACTTTTGCAAAAAAAAATATCTATCTATCTATCTATCTATCTATCTATCTATCTATCTATCTATCATCTATCTATCTATCTATCTATCTATGCATATAGACTAGTTCGGCGCCTCTCGCACCCGGGACGCTGTTTTATCTTTCTTGGCAACTCGAAAGGTGCAGTCCGTGCTGAACGCCAACCCGGCGCCCCCCTCTGGGCGCGAAGCCCAGGCGCGGAGTCCCGAACAGACGGAGGACCAGCCCCGCCCTCTCCGCTCTCTCTCTCTCTCTCTCTCTCCCTCTCTGCAAACTGCAGCACTTTGAAAGCGCCAGGCAGTGCCTTCCAAGGTTTTAAGGAATGCTGGGTATTGTAGTTTAATTTCCCTTTCGTGTCTCCCCCCCCCCCCCGTAGAATAAACCTTTTATCTCTTTTCCTCCGAGTTGCGGATGTGCAATTCTCGTCCGCACGCGCCTGCCTGAGTAGTGCTGGTGTGGGATTAAGAGGAGGCTGGGTCCTAGTGCCCGGGGCTGGCTCCATGACCTTGGCCCATTTCCGCGCCTTAATACACTGTTGGGGGTTTAGAAGGGAGAGCTCGTTGGAAAAGGGTTTTTTTAGGGTCCAGAGTGACCCAGCACGGCAGATTAAGGTGTTCTGGATGTCAGAGATAAGCAGCTGTGGAGCAGAGAAGCCAGTCCGAGATGCAGATAAGGCCCGTCCAGGACACTTGATCACGGCAACAAGTCTGTCTCTATCAGCCCGGATGCAGCATGGTTTTCACCCGCACGGATGCAGCGTGCGGTGTGGTGGGCGCCCGCCCCGCACACGGTTGAACATATGAAGGGCTCAGGCCGATTGGTTTTGCTTTCCAGCCATTAGCTCCCTAGGGAGCCAGCCCCACGGAGGGTTGCAGGACATTGCCAGCCCCATGCGAAAATAGCCAAGCTGGCTATTTTGATTTTGTGAGCCTTAGGGGGGATTCAGTGCAAACATGGTTGACCTCCTTAGCATAGAGAATCCCAGAATTCTGTTTCCTCTACCCCAATCATCTTTCATCTGCTCTTTTTATGTATTTTTTTTTGGGGGGGGGAGTTTACACCACTGCATACCTGCACCTATGTTCCACCGTAGAGATATACTATATTTATTTATTTATTTATTTATTTATTTATTTATATTATTTATTTATTTCGACATTCAGGCCGCTTTGGCTGGAAAGAACTTTAAGCAGCGTCCACTCTAATGCCGCAGAAACATTAAAACAAGGAATAAAAGAGCCAATTTGGTCTAGTGGTTAAGGCAACGGGCTAGAAACCAGGAGACTGAGAGTTCTAGTCCCACCTTAGGCATGAAAGCCGGCTGGGTGACCTTGGGCCAGTCCCTGTCTCTCAGCCCTAGCAAGGAGCCAATGGCAAACCAGGAGGCTGAGAGTTCTAGTGCAGGGTGACCTTGGGCCAGTCCCTGTCTCTCAGCCCTAGGAAGGAGCCAATGGCAAACCAGGAGACTGAGAGTTCTAGTCCCGCCTTAGGCACGAAAGCCGGCTGGGTGACCTGGGGCCAGTCCCTGTCTCTCAGCCCTAGGAAGGAGCCAATGGCAAACCAGGAGACTGTGAGTTCTAGTCCCGCCTTAGGCATGAAAGTCGGCTGGGTGACCTTGGGCCAGTCCCTGTCTCTCAGCCCTAGGAAGGAGCCAATGGCAAACCAGGAGACTGAGAGTTCTAGTCCCGCCTTAGGCATAAAAGCCGGCTGGGTGACCTTGGGCCAGTCCCTGTCTCTCAGCCCTAGGAAGGAGCCAATGGCAAACCAGGAGACTGAGAGTTCTAGTCCCGCCTTAGGCATGAAAGCCGGCTGGGTGACCTGGGGCCAGTCCCTGTCTCTCAGCCCTAGGAAGGAGCCAATGGCAAACCAGGAGACCGAGAGTTCTAGTCCCGCCTTAGGCATGAAAGTCGGCTGGGTGACCTTGGGCCAGTCCCTGTCTCTCAGCCCTAGGAAGGAGCCAATGGCAAACCAGGAGACTGAGAGTTCTAGTCCCGCCTTAGGCATGAAAGTCGGCTGGGTGACCTTGGGCCAGTCCCTGTCTCTCAGCCCTAGGAAGGAGCCAATGGTAAACCAGGAGACTGAGAGTTCTAGTCCTGCTTCAGGCACAAAAGCCAGCTGGGTGACCTGTCTCTCTCTCTCAGCCCAACCCACCTCACAGGGCTGTTGTTGTGGGGAAAATAGGAGGAGGAAGGAATATTAGGTATGTTCGCCGCCTTGAGTTATTTATAAAAAAATAAATAAAGGCAGGATAGAAAATAAATAAATAAACAAACAAACAAACAAACAAATAAATAAATTAAGAATAATGCCCTGCCAAAGGATTTCTGCACATTTATTTATTTTTCAAATTTATTCCCCGCCCATCTCCCATGCAAGGGACTCTGGGCGGGTTACAACAAATACAATTTAAAAACTATACAAAAATATCTCATAATCATAAAATAAATAAAATAGAATCCAAGATGGATTAGGACCCGCAGATAGATCATGGAGCTACGGGGCCAGCCAACCCCAGGAGGCACTACCACCTCCGTCGTCCCAGGCCAGGAGGCAGAGCCAGGTCTTAAGGGCCTTCCGAAAGGCCAGGAGGGAGGGGGCCAGTCTCACCTCCGGGGGCAAGATATTCCATAGGGCGGGCGCTATCGCAGAGAAGGCACGCCTCCTGGACCCCGCTAGATGGAATTCTCTTGTTGAGGGGGTCCGAAGCATGCCCTCTCTGCATGCACGGGTGGGGCGGGCCGACGTTATCGGGACGAGACGGTCCCTCAGGTACCCTGGTCCTATGCCATGTAGGGCTTTCCATCACTCCTTTCTGTTTCTTTCTTTCTTTTTTTCCCCCCTCTAAATTGGGAGAAAGGAACTGACTGAAGCCGAGATCAGTAGCTCGCTAGGCAGTTTGACCCCCGATCTGCCTAGGGAAGGAATATCCACCCGCATTCCTTTCTGAGTCTAACTCTTCTCTTTTGGCAGCTACAGCCGCACCAGCAAAAGAGCCGAGCCAGCCTGAAGCCTTCTCCCTGAAATTTGCCCCCGGGCCGGAGACCTCATTTCCTTTTGGGTCCCCCAAGCCCCCCACCCTTTCAGGGGCCCCTGTCATTGGGAGCAGCAGCTCTGGAGAGCCCGGCCAGGGCAGCGGACCAGCGGGGGAGGCTTCCCTTCTCTTTGCAGAACAGCTGGATTCACACATCACACTATGGTTTAATCATGGCTTGCTAAGCCACCATTGGACAGGTTCACACAACACAACCAGTCAAACTGTGGCTTGTTAAGCTTTGGTTTCATGTATGTAAGCCATGTTTTGTTGTTATGTGTGGTGGGTGAACTCAGCTATTCTGGCTTACACACTGCCCAGAGTTTCAACAACTTGTATGGTGGCATACAAGTTTAATAAATTATTATTATACATTAAACCATGGTTGGGTGGCAAACGCAGGCAAACAATTTATTTATTTATTTATTTATTTATTATTCAAATTTATTCCCCGCCCATCTCCCATGCAAGGGACTCTGGGCGGGTTACAATAAATAAAAAATTAAAACTATACAAAATATCTAAAAACACAAACAAAACATAATAAAATAAAATCCAGGATGGGCTTGGACCCGCAGAATAGATAGTAGAGCTACGGGGCCAGCCAACCCCAGGAGGCACTACCACCTCCGTCGTCCCAGGCCAGGAGGCAGAGCCAGGTCTTAAGGGCCTTCCGAAAGGCCAGGAGGGAGGGGGCCAGTCTCACCTCCGGGGGCAGGATATTCCATAGGGCGGGCGCTATCGCAGAGAAGGCACGCCTCCTGGACCCCGCTAGATGGAATTCTCTTGTTGAGGGGGTCCGAAGCATGCCCTCTCTGCATGCACGGGTGGGGCGGGCCGACGTTATCGGGACGAGACGGTCCCTCAGGTACCCTGGTCCTATGCCATGTAGGGCTTTAAAGGTAATCACCAACACCTTGAATTGGACCCGGAAGCAAACTGGCACCCAATGCAGCTCGCGTAGCAGAGGTGTCACATGTGCCGATCTCCTGGCACCCATAACTGCTCGCGCCGCCGCATTCTGCACCAGCTGAAGCTTCCGGATACTCTTCAAGGGTAGCCCCATGTAGAGCGCATTACAATAGTCTATATGGGAGATGACAAGGGCGTGAGTGACTGTTCGGAGGGCCTCCCGATCCAGGAAAGGGCGTAACTGGCGCACAACTCGAAGCTGTGCAAAGGCCCTCCTGGCCACGACTGCCACCTGCTCTTCGAGCAGGAGTCGCGAGTCCAGGAGGACCCCCAGATTCCGCACTGGATCCGACGGGTAGTGCAACCCCACCCAGAACCAAAGATGACAACTTCCCGGATCCAGGGGGGCCATCAATCCACAGCCACTCCGTCTTACCAGGGTTCAGTTGAAGCCTGTTGTTCCCCATCCAGACCCCCACAGCCTCCAGGCACTGAGAAAAGGCATCGACCGCATCACTTACTTCACCCGGGACGGAGATGTATAACTGGGTATCATCAGCATATTGGTGATACCTCATCCCGTGGTGACGGATGATCTCGCCCAGCAGCTTCATGTAGATGTTGAATAGGAGAGGAGAGAGAACCGACCCCTGCGGCACCCCACAAGTCAGGGGCCGCGGGTCAGCTCTCTCCTCCCCTATCAACACCGACTGGGAACGGCCCTGGAGAAAGGAGGCGAACCAGCGCAAAACCACGCTGCCCGCCCCCCAACTCCTCGAGCCGCCCCAAAAGTATACCGTGGTCGACGGTATCGAAAGCCCGCTGAGAGATCTAAGAGAGCAAGGATGGACGCACTCCCTACATCCCGCTCTCGCCAGAGATCATCCATAAGTGCGACCAATGCGGTCTTATGCAGCAGGAACTCAGTTTCTTGCAACCCCTGCCCCCCAAGCAGCCAACTTGGTTTCAAGGCGCCGTTCAGCCCCTGCCTGAAAGGACTGGTTGAGGATGTTCAATCTCATGGAATTTCGTATACTGGGAGTTGTCCAAGGTGCTAAATAGACTCCGGCGAGAGATCAGATTGCAGGACCAAAATAGCAAGGGGCAGCAGCCGTGACAGCCTGTCTCCGCCACCTTGGAAATCTGAACTGAGAAGTGCAGCAGCCAGACAAACCCAGTTTGTGGCTGGTTCTGAGTAGAAGCCAGAGCGAGGAGACGATAGGGCTGAGGGCTCCCAGACTTGCAACGTTATTATTGATACTATTGCAGAAAGCGTCTTGGCTTCCAAGCAGGAAAAGGATGCTGAATTCTCACCCGTGGCCTTTTCAGCCTGGTCAATGTCCTGGCTGGACTACTGCGGTGGGCCTTCTCTGGGGCAGTCCTTGAAGATGGCTTGGAAATGTCAACCAGAATGCCATAGCAGGGCCCCTGAGTAAATGCTCTGCACGCTCTAAATCCCCAGGTTCAACCCCCCGTTTCTCCACACAGCGCTGAGAAAGATCTCAGCTTAAAAAGCTCTTACTAATCCATGTGGAGACAGCCCCACGTTCAGTGCCCCCAAATGGTCTATGGTTGCTGAAATGTGAACTATACTTCTTGTCATTGAATTCATCAGCATCATTGAATTCATCAGAAACATATGGATGGGACTCATCATAGAACACTTTTAAAAAGTTGAATATCTGTTGTTTTGTGTTGGCCTTGTAAAGAAATTTGAGGGCTGTTTAACTCATATGTTTTGGTCTTATCCAGCCTTCGCTGGACACACTCCCCAATATAATTTATTTTCATGCAGAAAGATAAGTCTGAATTGCTGGGGGGAGGGAGTGTCAGCCCTGCAAGGTAGTCCAGACAGGAAGCCAAACCATGACTACCAACATTACCTTTTGTAAGGTTACATTACCAGAATCTTGCAAGCCTGAAAGCTTTTCTCCCCTCCTTTGCTTTTACTTTTTACTAGAAAACTAGGAAGGGTCCCTTCTGAGATGTTTCCCACTCCCCTTTTCCTTCTGCGGGCTCATCTGCCTCTTATCTGACCATTGCCCAGTCTGTGGCTCTTCCTCCTGTCTCCCCAGGTCATTCCCACAGACCATTACAGGAAGTCTGTTTCTAAATAGAGCCTCCTTAATTCAGCATTTCCTGATTGCCCCAGCAGGGTCCATAGTCAAGCAAAACTCTAGAGAAGTTCCTCTTTGCAATCTCCTGTGAGCCTGAAAATGATGCGGCTGCTTTAAAAAGTCGAGTCAATAGGACTCTGAAAGCAGCTACCTCTCTCTCTTTTTTTTTCAAGGCAGTGTGGAAGTCTGATTGAAGACAGGCTGTTCTAACCAATCAGACATTAGTGCTGTGCTAAGGCAAAAGCTGAAATCATTCTTCAGGTTTTTTTTCAAAGGGTACCTAAATCTTGGTCACCAGGGGAGAAACCTTGGGATAGGATGGTTTTTTAGAACTTTTAATCCAGGCATAAGTGATTTTGTGGTAGCTGGCTGTCATGTTTATCCTGCTTTCGAGAAGTGCACGGGGTCTCAAAGGGTGCAAACCACGTGGGTTGCAATGTGATTTCTCCTCTTTTTCTTGAAGGTCTTTTGGGGGTGAGGGGAGAAAATACGAAGCCTAAAGCAATCATAAAAATCAATACCAACTCTATAAAAAAAACTCACAGCACCCCACAGCACCCACGGGAACATTTTGCAGGATGCAATGACAATGGACAAACAAATAAAATACATTCCTGGCTGCATTCATACAAGAGGTTAACCTCCATACTGAAACAGCCCTTTCCCTGGGTTTATGCAAAGCACTGAACCACAGAGCTAATCCAGCAGACTTGGGTTTCCACAATGCAGTCTCAAAACAGAACAGAACCAAACACAAAACCACACCCCTTTCCAATATTTGAACAAATTGTGCAAATGCAGTTTCTCAGAGTTGACCTGACCTGGGGAATTAAATGTGTGAATATAGTCTAAGAGGGTCACCAAGTAGTATCTGCACCATGAAACAACAATGCTGCACGGTTCCTTCCTTCCTTCCTTCCTTCCTTCCTTCCTTCCTTCCTTCCTTCCCTCCCTCCCTCCCTCCCTCCCTCCCCTCCCTCTCCTTCCTTCCTTCCTTCCTTCCTTCCTTCCTTCCTTCCTTCCTTCCTTCCTTCCCCCTCTTTTTTCTTCCTTCCCCTTTTTTTCCCTTCCTTCCTTCCTTCCTTCCTTCCTTCCCTCCCTCCCTCCCTCCTTCCCTCCCTCCTTCCCTCCCTCCCTCTCCTTCCTTCCTTCCTTCCTTCCCTCCCTCCCTCCCTCCCTCCCTCCCCCTCTTTTTTCTTCCTTCCCCCTTTCTTTTTCCTTCCTTCCTTCCTTCCTTCCTTCCTTCCTTCCTTCCTTCCTTCCCTCCCTCCCTCCCCTCCCTCCCTCCCTCCCCTCCCTCTCCTTCCTTCCTTCCTTCCTTCCTTCCTTCCTTCCTTCCTTCCTTTCCTTCCCTCCCTCCCCCTCTTTTTCTTCCTTCCCCCTTTTTTTCCCTTCCTTCCTTCCTTCCTTCCTTCCTTCCCTCCCTCCCTCCCTCCTTCCCTCCCTCCTTCCCTCCCTCCCTCTCCTTCCTTCCTTCCTTCCTTCCTTCCTTCCTTCCTTCCTTCCCTCCTCCCTCCCTCCCTCCCTCCCTCCCTCCCCCTCTTTTTTCTTCCTTCCCCCTTTCTTTTTCCTTCCTTCCTTCCTTCCTTCCTTCCTTCCTTCCTTCCTTCCCTCCCTCCCTCCCTCCCTCCCCCTCTTTCTTTTTTCTTCCTCCCTCCCTCCCCTTTTTTTCACTGACAAAACTGCCCCTTGACAGCAAAAACAAACAGATGGGATTTTCCCATCCCACCCCCCAGGTTCCTATTTAATTTAAAAGCTGCAACGGAAAGAACTCCAAAAGTAAAATGAAGGGGGGTGGGGGGGGAAACAGACGGATGCAAAACCCTCCCTTCCCTTATCCGGCACTTAATCAACTAGCCAATAGATGAGAAAAGAATCCCCTTGCAGCCAACCCCAGGCAGTTCTTCTCCAACCCTCTTGGACTCCAGAACCCACTCTCCCCCAGCCCTGTCGGCCTGGGAGGATGGGACCTGCAGCCCCACGTGCCCGAAAAGGCACCAAGTTTCTGCAGGGAGTTGCATTTCCCATCCTCGTGGAACCCCCCTTTCCCCAGAATAAACAACTGGAAGGTGGAAAGAGAGCAGGCCAGAAGCAACCAAACTTTCTGGCTGATGCCACAGCCCTCCTTCCGCATCTACCCATTGGATGCCCAGGCCTTTCTCAGGTGCCAGAGTGGCTAATCTGGCTGTCAGTGACTCCCCACCTCCTCCCCTTTCTCCTCCTCCTCCTCCCGTTCCAAGCTTGGTGGGTTTGTCAAGTCAATATCTATGGCCATCTGCGGGTCCCCTCCGGCATCTATATTTAACCTGCTGCTCAGCGTTTGGGGAAGCTTGCCAACCCCGTGACTGTTGAGGAGGGGGACGCCGAGGCTGCCCCGGGCTCGAGGAGGGAGCGCAGCGCGGAGGGGAGGGGAGGGGGCTCCTCTGCCATTTGCCTTCCTGGCGGAATTCTTCCTTTCTCCTCCAGAGACAACGTGCCACCATGCCGGCCGTTCCGAACCGGGCCCGGGCCAGGAACAATGTCTTGAACCGAACCGAGTTCCTCTCCCTCAACCAGCCCTTGAAAAGTGCCCAGGAGTCTCGGAGTTTCAACCGGCGGCCGAACAGCCCCGGCGGCCCGGCCCCGGCCCAGGGCGAGGGGCCCAAGGAGCAGCGCCAGCCTCCGCAGCTGCCCGAAGACGACTGCATGCAGCTCAACCCCACCTTCAAAGGCATCGCCTATAACTCCCTGCTGGCCATCGACATCTCCCTTTCCAAGCGGCTCGGGGTGTGTGCCAGCCACGCTGCGGCGTGGGGCAATGCCCGCTCCATGATCAACCTCATTGGCATCACCGGGCATGGCATTCCCTGGATCGGGGGCACGCTCATCTGCTTGGTCAAAAGCAGCACCCTAGCTGGTCAAGAAGTCCTGCTGAACTTGCTTTTAGGTGAGTAATTTTAGCCCCTCTTTCCAGCTCTGAACATCCTCAGGTTCTGTCCATAACCCCCATTGTTTTCCTATTTATCCTATACAACTAATCCTATACAATGAGATTCCATAATCCTCCCTGTCCATAACCCCCATTGTTTTCCTATTTATCCTATACAACTAATCCTATACAATGAGATTCCATAATCCTCCCTGTCCATAACCCCCATTGTTTTCCTAGTCATCTCCCATATAGACTACTGTAATGCGCTCTACATGGGGCTACCCTTGAAGAGTATCCGGAAGCTGCAGCTGGTTCAGAATGCGGCCGCGCGGGCAGTTTTGGGAGCCCCAAGGATGGCACATGTAACTCCTTTGCTGCTCGAGCTGCATTGGGTGCCAGTTTGCTTCCGGGCCCAATTCAAGGTGCTGGTCATCACCTTTAAAGCCCTACATGGCATGGGACCAGGTTACCTGAGGGACCGCCTCACTCCCATAACATCGACCCGCCCCACCCGGGCAGGCAGAGAGGGCATGTTGCGGACCCCGTCCACGAGAGACTGTCGATTGGCGGGGCCCAGGAAGAGAGCCTTCTCTGCTGTGGCCCCCGCCCTGTGGAACACGTTACCCCCAGAGGTGAGGCGGGCCCCCACTCTCCTGGCCTTCCGGAAAAGGATGAAGACCTGGCTCTGCCACCTCGCTTGTGGCGGGAGGGGGGATAGTCAATCATGGGGGTGGTTGGCACCTTGATAAGGCCCTGGGAAATTTTATTGAGACGGTTGCTTCACTATCTTGGATTTTATATTTCATATTATTTCATATTTTTATATTTATGCATATTTATATTTTTATAATGAATCTGTTTTAACAATATTTTAACCTTTTTTTCTCTTAACTTGCTTGTAAACTGCCCAGAGTCGTTCATCGAGATGGGCGGTGAAGAAATGTGATAAATAAATAAATAAATATAACCTATACAATGAGTCTTCCTATTTATCCTATACAACTAATCCTATACAATGAGATTCCATGATCCTCACTGTCCACAATCCTCATTGTTTTCCTATTTTCTTACTCCCCTGTTCTCCCCACCTTAGGCCCCCAGCTGCAACTTTTTTTTTCCAAGACTCAGTCCTTCATCTGCAAAATGGGTAGAATAATAATCAGTGGCACCCAGTTTGTACGGAGACAGGGTCAAACTGAATCCTTGGAAGTTCTCTCTAGCAGCAGAGATCCCTAGCGAAGCCGGCGGCAAGTAAAGATTTAAATCAGTCAGCCCCTCTAGTTCAATTCAGGGCTAGATGAACAAAATTCTCAGGGAATGCAACTCTACGTCAAAGAAACTTGTGTCAGTCCGCCACAATCTGGTGTCTTCAGATGGGTTAATCAACGGACTCATCATGCAAGGTAGGCCTGGTTGTGGAGGATTGAGATGATGGTCCAATGCAGGTGGGAGAAATTGGCTGACACACACTTCACACCCACAAATGCTGAGGTTTGGGGGGTTCCTTTAAAGGAAAAGTTGTTTTTTCAACAAGTACCAATTGAGATGACTATGTAGAACCTCCATTTTCAGGGATGGCATGCTGGGAAGTCAAAAAGGCATTCCAGATGAAAGCACTGGCAAACCACTTCCTTATTGTGCCAAGAAAACTCAGTGGATGCATCAATGGAATGGAGTTCATTCTCTGGCATATCAGAATATTCCTGAAGTCTGGGTCCAGCACGTGGAAGAAGGACCATCCTAGGATCATAGAGAGATCTGTTGCAGCTAGCTGGATTTTAATCCTAGCTCTGCTCCTTCTTTTCTTCTTGGCTCCATCACAGAAAGCCATTCTTCAAGAATGGGGAGCAATTTGAAGACATCATGGTGCCCCCGCTAACTTCGCTCCTCAAGTATAATTTGAAGACCCTCCCATTCTCTTAGGCAGTCATCAGTCATACCCACTGGATGTAAAGACCTCTTCCCTTCGTAAGAAAGGACATTAAGATCTTGTAGAAAGCCATGGAGATGGCCTTGAAGGGAATATTCAGAAGCCATTACAGCAGAGCTTTCCAAACTTTTCATGATGGTGACACACTTTTTAGACATGCATCATTTCGCGACACACTCTTACAGCAGGGCATCATTTCGCGACACACTCTTACAGTAGGGCACAAGGCAGGCACTAGGACCTGCGCGGAATCACAGCAGGTTTGGAGGCAGCAAGGCACAAGGCAGGCACTAGGACCTGTGTGGAATCACAGCAGGTTTGGAGGCAGCAAGGCACAAGGCAGGCACTAGGACCTGCGCGGAATCCTGGCAGGGCAGGTTTGGAGGCAGCCGGGCACAAGGCAGGCACTAGGACCTGCGCGGAATCCTGGCAGGGCTCGGGGACAGCAGCAGCCGAGACACACCCAGACACTGCAGCCGACACACTAACATGTCCCAACACACAGTTTGGAAAGCTCTGCCTTACAGAAAGAAGGGCAGAAGCGTTCCTTAAGCTCGGGGAAAGGAGATAGTGTTAGGAAGAGGCCTCCAAGCAGATTTGCAAGATTGATGTCAGCCCTACAAGGTAGACCAGGTCAAGAAACCGACTCCACAGGAAGGCTATAACTATACTTCATTGAGCTAGGCTATAGTAACAGAATCTTGCAAGTGTGATTGTGTTATACCTTCCCTCCCTCTTATACCCTGCTGAGCCGGGGAGGAACTAGCCTGGGCCTGCACCTATTTTGAGCCATTAGATTTAAATGGGTTTTATGGTAATCAGTGCCCAGCTCAGCCCAGTGGGCAAGGTGGGACACCCACAGGGGGACTAGCAATTCTAATTTGCATGGATCTACATGCTCAGTCTATCCCATTGCCTCCTTTAGGGTATTTGACCATTGCAAATAAATAAGTTATAAATAAATAGACAAGTTATCATATTTAATCTGTACTTAATTGATCTTATTTATTATTTGTAATGGTATGTGGGGAAGACCTTGAGAGATGGGGCAAAGAGATGCTGCCTAGGGAATGGTCAGATAAGAGAGGGCAGAGCCCACAGCTGCATAATGGGCGGAGAAAGAGGCTCAGAAGGGACCCTCCCTAGTTTCTCAGGCAGGGGGAGAATTGTACTTTCAGACCTGCAAGATTCTGTTAACTTTGCAATAAAGTAGAATTAGCTTATCTGGTCATGTTTCCTGTCTGGTCTACCTGGGAAGGCTGACATATTTTACGTATTCTGTACTTACCTCCAAGCAAATCTAATGCTCGGAGTATAGGACGATGGGGCCATCTTGAGGAATAGATTGGAAAAAAAAATGCAGCTTATCCAGCTGCATTCATACTAATGGGTGGTGACCTCCATGCTGGATGGGGTGTGGATGACCACTTCCTGTACCAAATGCTCTTATGGGGACGAAGCCACACAGGAACCCTTTCACCCAAGATCAGCGAAAGACCATTGGGGTACCGAAAATGGGCATGGGGGTGCTAACAGATGCCCCCCAACAGAAAGCAGGAGAAAGCTCACCTTTCTGTTTATCCCCATAAAATGTAAAGGTTCCCCCCACACATTTGTGCAGTCGTGTCCGACTCTAGGGGCCAGTGCTCATCTCCGTTTGTTGTCCGAAGAGCCAGCGTTGTCCGAAGACGCTTCCACGGTCATGTGGCCGGCATGACGCACGCGGAACGCTGTTACCTTCCCACCGAAGTGGTACCTATTAATCTACTTGCATTTGCATGCTTTCGAATTGCTAGGTTGGCAAGAGCTGGGGCTGGTGCGGGAGCTCCCTCCGTCACGCGGGGCTAGGGATTCGAACCTCCGAACTTGCGATCTTCCGATCGACAAGCCTGGCGTCTTACCCGCTGAGCCACCACGCCCCCTGTTTATCCCCATACTGGAGATAAATTTCTCTGAACAACAACCCTTCCAGGTAGAACAGATCAGACCTGAGCAACCAGGATTCTCCAGATAAATCCTGAAGATTTAAAAAATACTTCTGTGATTCAATCCGCCTGGGGAGGCCCTTGGAGAAGGAATTATTATCTTCCAAGTCTTCATCGCTTCCCGTTTATGGCCATAGCAAGGAATTCCTCCTGAGGATGAAGAAGTGGGTAATGTTCTGGTGGGAAATGTCATTTTGAAAATAGCAAGAGGAGAACATTCTGTTCTTGTGAACTGCCTGTCTGATGTAAACTGGCACAAGGATGAACAGAGAAGAGGAAAGATGGGGGGAAAAAGCAGTAAAAATCCAGCTTGATTGATAACTGGCAAATAGAGGGAGAAAAAGTGGGGGCGGTGACAGACTTCGTATTTCTGGGCGCAAAGATTACTGCAGACGCTGACTGCAGCCAGGAAATCAGAAGACATCTACTTCTTGGGAGGAGAGCAATGACAAATCTCGATAAAATAGTTAAGAGCAGAGACATCACACTGACAACAAAGGTCCGCATAGTTAAAGCAATGGTATTCCCCGTAGTAACCTATGGCTGCGAGAGCTGGACCATAAGGAAGGCTGAGCGAAGGAAGATAGATGCTTTTGAACTGTGGTGTTGGAGGAAAGTTCTGAGAGTGCCTTGGAGTGCAAGAAGATCAAACCAGTCCATACTCCAGGAAATAAAGCCACACTGCTCGCTTGAGGGAATGATTTTAAAGGCAAAACTGAAGTACTTCGGCCACATAATGAGAAGACAGGATACCCTGGAGAAGATACTGATGCTGGGGAAAGTGGAAGGCCAAAGGAAGAGGGGCCGACCAAGGGCAAGATGGATGGATGATATTCTGGAGGCGACGGACTCGACTTTGGGGGAGCTGGGGGTGGCGACAGCCGACAGGAAGCTCTGGCGTGGGCTGGTCCATGAAGTCACGAAGAGTCGGAAGCCACTGAACGAATAAACCACAAACAAAATATTCAGGATGTTTCTTGAAGACAATGCAAGGCCTTGGAGGGGTGTGTGAAGGATTTTGGCTTCGAGATGAGAGCATATGTCAAAAAATCAATGTTCTTCCATAGCTGGACACCCTCACCTATAAATATTTCAATACCCAACCCATTCTGCAATGGAGCAAGAAAATGTGCCTTTAAGCAATGTGTAAGAAGGCTGTTTACTGCTGGAAGATGCAATTCCTCTAGCTTAAAAAAAAGATAGGAGAGAGATTCGTGAAGGTTAGGGGTTACAACAATTTTTGGATGGGGTGACTAATGCTTCTGTAGCTAGGCACAGCATAACTTGGGAATCCAGAATCAGAAGTGTGATGTCGTTCACATATCACACTCAACGAACTGAGAGTTTCCTGTTTTGCAAAGAATCCTGTTTCAGTTCCGTTTGTATTTATAGCAGCCTTCTGGAAAAAAAACAGCGAACACTGTTTTTATATACGATAACCGCAGCGAGAATATCGGACACACAGAGATGGAAACATTTGGCAATACCTACAACGGAGGACTGCTTGGTGAAGATGACAGAAGTTGGCTGAAATGGCTAAACTGACTTGTTTGATTAGAGCAGCCCTTTTCAACCTTTTGACCCTGGAGGAACCTTTGAAATATTTTTCAGACCTCAGGGAACCCCTGCACATTCAGGCTCAAATATAGGCCAGAAATTACAAAATTATTATATTCGTTTCATGGGTAGGCCTGTCTATATGCATTAACAGTGTTCTTAAACTAAAAATGAAGAATGAAACTTACCTCTTGAATGTGAAGTTGCCCAAATTTGAAATAATTATTTAAATAAATAAATAAATAAATAAATCCCTATGGACCTTTCGCAGAACCCTGGGGTGCCACGGAACCCTGGTTGAGAAACCCTGGATTAGAGAAAAGACAATGTCTACCTTTATCGGTGACTGGAAACCCCTTATGGACTTTTTCCGTAAAACAAAGGAAAAAAATGAACTTGTGATTTATGGCTTTGATGATGAGACTGGATAGATTATAGAAAAAAGAGAGTCACGATGTAACTTGAGAGAGAGAGGTTGAACTATAATTGAACGTATAACTGCTGTAAAGAAGATCGGAAGCCACTTCTTTATATCTTTATTTCTTTATATCTTTATATATATCTTTATTTATATCTTCTCTTTTCTACTTTTCTTCTTTTTTGCACTTTTAGCTTTTTCTTTTACTTCTCTCTTTCTCTTTCTTCTTTTTCATTCTACTTTAGTTTGTATTAGTTTTTACTATTGCTGTTAAAACTTTCATACATACATATATATATATATATATATATATATATATATATATATATATATATTTTCAGCCTTCTGAAGATTCCCAAATGGAGACTTTGTGAATTTACAAAGAGTTCTGTATGGCTCCCTCCCTCTTCGAGTTTATCTCTTGAATATGATGCAAAGGGAACCATCTCCTGAATCCCGATGAAGCTATTCTCGGATCACAGTAATTTCCAAACTGGAACCGAACTGAAAATGCTCTGCGGGAAACCAACTTGCTCGCAACATGATCTTTTCTTGGCACAGGTTTGTCTGGATGGATGGACGGACGGACGGACTTGAAACCTGGGCAGAAGCCACGCTGAGGTATCTAGTTCAGAGCTGCAAACTGGTCCCCCCCCCAAAGGACGTGGCCTTTCAGAGGAATGGATGATCCTGGGGCAGACTGCAGTGTTACTTATGATCCCTGTTTTGCACAAGAGAGATTAATGCCTTATTATTCTCAAGACTTCTCCTTGATTCACCCACACAAATATTTTCTGCAGAGTGCATTTATAAACTAACACTTTTTTCTCCTCAGCGTTTTGCCCCCGACTCCCCGAATTTTACAAATGATCCAGCCCACATGCACCGCTCATGCAAAGCCATCGTTGATGCCATCCTAGTTCAATCAGCAAACCGTCATTGGCTGGGTGGTTCATAAAACATGCTAAACTAGGGAGCATAATGAGAAATTGGAAATGTAATATTATTCCAGATGTTAAGGATTGTTGGAAATCTCCCTGTTTTTGAAAAAGGCAGTATTTTCTACTACTACCGTAATCAAAGGATGCAGTGATCTGTCTTACTATGGCAGAGATTTTGTGATACTTTACAATAATCTTTTGCACTGATTATATTACAGTTAGTCCTTGACTTATGACCGTTCGTTTAGCGACCGTTCGAAGTTACAATGGCGCTGAAAAAAGTGACTTATGACTGATCCTCGCGCTTATGACCACTGCCGCATCCCTGCGGTCACATGATCAAAATTCAAGTGCTTGACAACCGGCATGTATTTATGACAGTTGCAGCGTCCCGGGGTCACGTGATCACCATTTGCGACCTTCCCAGCCGGCTTCCGACAAGCAAAGTCAATCGGGGAAGCTGAATTTACTTAACAACCACGTGATTCACTTAACAACCGCAGTGATTCACTTAACAACCATGGCAAAAAGGTCGTAAAATTGGGCGTGACTCACTTAACAACCGCCTCACTTAGCGATGGAAGTTCCAGCCCCAATTGTGGTCGTAAGACGCGGACTACCTGGATAGCAGTGTATGCATTAGTAAACCAGGGACTATTGATAAGTACAAAATATAAGGTAGGGGGTTTTTTTCCCTCTTTTTTCCCTTAGCTTGTATTTTTAGTTTGTGTGAGGTTGTCTCTTTTCTATTTTTTAAAAGCTTTTTTTTAAGTTTAAAGATTGTTTTGTTAATTATGTATGTATGTATATATTTTTTAGGAAAATACATAAATGAAGGGGGGAAAATAAGCTGGTATTTTTCCTGGGACGTGGGCCAAACTTCACTTTGGAGGGGCCTGCCAAAGTTCGGGGGGGGGGGGCACGAGGAAGAAATGTAGATTTTATTTCATTGCATGAGGACACCCTCTGATGTTTTATTTTTTTATGATTAAATTTGTGCTCATCCGCCTTTTATCCCTCTCTCTCTCTCTCTCTCATCCTCTAGCCCTGCTCTTAGACATTATCATTGTCGCTGGCTTGCAGAGAATGGCAAAACGGAAAGGTCCTTATGATGTCAGTCCAGGCGTCTTGGACTACTTGACCATGGATGTCTATGCCTTCCCTGCTGGTCATGCCAGTCGCGCTGCCATGGTCTCCAAGTTCTTCCTCAACCACCTGGTTTTAGCAATCCCTCTCCGGATCCTACTTGTCCTTTGGGCCTTCTTAGTGGGACTGTCCCGAATCATGGTGGGGCGCCACCATGTCACCGATGTCCTTTCCGGCTTTGCCTTTGGCTACATCCAGTTCCGGCTGGTGGAGATCCTGTGGATGTCTTCTAACACATGTCAGATGCTGATTTCTATGTGGTGAAGAGGAGTGACGCCGTTAGCTTCCTTTCATTTTCTGTTTTAAGGCGAGAGACATCTCTGAAAGGGAGGTGTTTCGCCAAGGAACCATGGAGTACAGTATCTTCTTCCAAGAGTTGAAGCTGGACCTCATGAGGCTGAAGAGACAGTTGGGTCTAATTTGGCAACACCTTCTGGGAATCATGGAGACTGACTGATGTATTTGGCTGTAGACGCCCAACCCGAAAGACAATTCAATGAACAAGGACAGCATTGCATTCTCTTGCTAGCTGGCTGTTGAGACAATGCACTCTGCAATCTCGTGGCTCTCGCTTTTTAATATGGAGGCAATCGTCGAACGTCTTGTCATGGAGGTTGAGAAATACAGGATGAGCTTCCTTCCCCAAGTTGAGCTGTCCGCCAGTTGTGTGATGACTGTCGTTCTTGGAAATCCCAGCTTCTATGCCTACTTTCCCCAACCGGGGCATCATCCAGATGTGTGAACTTCAGTTCCCAGAATTCCTTAGTCAGTATGGCCACTGCTAAGAATGGTGGGGTGGATTTCAACTCCCAGGGTGGGAATTCTAGAAGTTGAAGTTCATGCTTTGGAGAGTGCCCCATGGGGAAAGACTTATAAATGCCTTATAAATTCCTGATAATGACACAAGAGTGTTGTGGCATCTCTTACATATGTTTCCTTGTTTTATTGCCCATTCTTTAACCAAGCAAAATTCTGCTTGGCAGATGGGAAGGAACCAGTGAGAGAGTCAGTGAGTGGGGTGGTGGACTAAGGTGGAAAAAGTCATCCAGTTCAAATCATCATTAGCTGCGAAGTTCATTAGTCAGTAGCCAAGTTCACACACAGGATGCCCCAATGTAAACCATCATTTACAAAATAATGGGGCTGGATTCACACATTGTGCAGAACAAAAATCAAGCAAGCTTAGATCAGTGTTTCTCAACCTCAGTAGCTTTAAGATGTGTGGACTTCAACTCCCAGAATTCCCCCAGCCAGCATGCTGGCTGGGGGAATTCTGGGAATTGAAGTCCCCACATCTTAAAGTTGCTGAGGTTGAGAAACACTGGCTTAGAGAGATGTATAGAGAGATCTTCCACATTATGTTTAAGCGTGCTTTGTTGCACCATCAGTGGTCAAGTTCACAAAACATGCTAAACCATAAACCAGGAACAACAATGGCTGAGTTTGCAGATGGTGTGGGCTCAGAACCAAGCCAACCACTTGAAAGGTGTGAAGGGTGAATCCAGACATTGTAAACCCTACTTTGCAACCAAGTGATGTGTCAAACGAGTAAACTGTGGTTTATGTTCTAATCACGCTTAAAGAAACCCTGACTTAGGATTCACTTAAGCAACCCTATTATGTTTTTAAGTCATGGTTCATGCAGGGCAGCATTTATGCAAACGAGGCCTCTATGGCTTGCTTCTTCAAACCATGGTTAGGTGAACCATAGCCAACCAGTATCACCAATCTCACATTGTGAGGCTAAAATGAAGGCGGGGGGGGGGGAGAGAAGCATCGTCTTAACTTCTCTTGAGGGAGATCCATGTAGAATAATTAAATAACAAGTTATGGTTAAATATGGCTGTTTCCCCTGTCTGCTACATTGGGTGATGTGGAAGGCATCACATGGATCTTGTGGTGATCTTTGCAGTCTTTATCACTTGATAAAGCTGGATTTTAACTTGTAATAAAGGGTCTGACAAGCTTGGCCTGGTTTGTTCCTTCTGACATTTAGTGATAGGGCTTCCGAGAAAAGATGGAGAAGCGATTAGCTTGTGGGGTGCAGCCATTAGGAGGTGATCTGACCTGGTGGTTTTCACAAGATTGAGGCCTAGCTGAGATGAAAAATGCAGAAGAAGCTGAATCCCAGAAAACAAGGAAAGCAGAGAGGCCAAGTCACATCAGGGCACATCATGTCCTGTTGAGCTGTCCCAAGAAAGGAGAATTCTACGGGAATGGCTTTAACTCTCACCCAGAATCCCACAACATTTGAAGAGCTTCTCCATTCATCTTTGGCTGGCATTGATAGAAGAGATTATTCTGAGATTTCTTCACTTGTAGCTCTAGGTTGCTTCGATGGCTGGGTTTCCACTCCATGTTAGGCTACAACTGTGGATGGTTTTTTTATGGCGGAGTGTGGTAGGTGACCTCATGGCAGAAAGTAAGGAAGATGAGCTTGATGGAGATAGACAAGAACCTAGGGGAAAAGAGTTGAAACATTTTTCAAGTCCAAAACTATGAGATAACATTTGGAAGCGGCTCAGATAGACACCTCCCTAATTCACGGGAGTATAAGAAGGGGGAAAAGCTCCAGCACGATCAGACTTGCAAGATTCGATTATTAGAGCCTATCTCAATCAAAGCAATTTTAGCCTTCCTGTGAAGTTGAATTCATGGTCTGGTCTACCCAGCGGGGATGACGCCTCACCTCTGAGAATGAGGAACCAAAGACTTCTTGGACCTCAGTATGACCCGAATTATCAGTATTAGACCTGAATGCATTTGAAACATCCCACGGGCTGTTCTCTTGCAGCACCAATAGCGCTCCCCAAAATTCGCAGTTCAGTCATATCAGGGATGCCCAATGAGACACCCCCTGAAATTATGGGCAACCTCACCCTTCTCTTCAAAGCTGCCCCCCCCCCCCCGCAATCTTTCATGGGAGAGAAGGGGAAAATTATTCATAGGGAGAAATCTTTGTAGGCCCCTATAAGGGTATGTGTAAGACTGAACTGTGAATTTTGGGGAGTGCTATTGGTGCTGCAAGAGAACAGCCCGTGTGATGTTTCAAATACATTCAGGTCTAATACTAATAATTCAGGTCGTACTGAGATGACTAATGACCTTGGGAGACAGGAGGAAGAGCTACAGACTAGACAGCGGTCAGATAAGAGGCAGTTGAGCCCGGAGAAGGAATCGGGGCATGGCAAACATCTTAGAAGGGACCCTCCCTAGTTTCTTGGACTGTAAAGGTGGGGGGGGGGAGAGAGGTACTTTCAGCCCCACATATGCATAGCTAAAGTGGAGAAGTGTAGCCAGAAACAAACACAGCAATTAAAATACTTTTTTTGCAGAAAGAAACAAGGATCATGGTTTAGCTTGCTCCTACTGAAGTCTGCACTTCAGCAGAAGTAGGATTGAAAGATCTCTTTCCAGAGTCTGGACATGGCAAAAAGAAAAAATCCCCAAGGATTAGTCAAGTCGAATGGTGCAGAAACATCAGTGGGTTCACACAACTTGCCTCTGAAAGGAAAGAATTTTGTTTCTGTCTCTATAGCAACCATTGCAGATGGAGAGATAACTATTATAATTCTTTTATCATCAGAGTTGATCAGCTTGGAAGATCCACCAAAGAGCATCTGGATTTTATGTGCCCACTGGAAGGGTGGGGGGATATCCTTGACAAATTGAATGAAACTAATGAAATTGAATTGAATTGAATTGAATTGAATTGAATTGGGGCTTGTATCACCTCTGCATAGCCCCCAGCCAATTAACTGGGAAGGCCCCATGACCTCCAATCTAATGTTGACTGGCTATGCTGGTCTATGACCATTACAATGATTTGATTTGATTTGATTTGATTTGATTTGATTTGATTTGATTTGATTTGATTTGATTTGATTTGATTTGATTTGATTTGATTTGATTTGATTTGATTGTTAACTGGCTGTTAAGAAAACACTATTTTTTCAGATTTTCAAATATGTTGGCCAAGGATTGGAAGACTGTGCTTCAAAAATTTGGAAGAGCATGAATCTTTAGGGGTGTCCTTCCACCAACTCTAGATGATGTAAACTCACTGTGTGGAGAACACTCTGCTTATCTGTTTTCTTAACACTGTTATGTAAGAACCTTTCTGATACCGTCTGGTTGACTTTTTGCAAAGTTTTGAGTCTAGCACGCTCAGCAAAACTGGGGTAGATTTGCAAATCTGTGCCCTTTTTAATTCTGTAACCGGTCTCAGAAATCTAACTAGTTAGCATTCTAACTAGCATCTAACAGCGGTAACAGCGGTAACAGCGTTCCGCGCGCGTCATGCCGGCCACATGACCGCGGAAGCATCTTTGGACAACGCTGGCTCTTCGGCTAACAGACGGAGATGAGCACCGGCCCCTAGAGTCGGACACGACTGCACAGATGTGCGGGGGGAACCTTTACCTTTACCTAGCATCTAAAAAGCAAAGTCTCTTTCAAGATGAAAGAGTCCTGGTGACTTTATGGATGTGTCCATGGCATTTTGTGGGCAACATTTTGGAAATTGTCCCCATTACCTACTTCTGGGAAATCCTGTGGTCTCTCACCTGAGGACTAACCCAATCAGACCTTGTTTAGCTTTTTTCAGGATCAGTCAAAGCTGAGAAACAGAATTAATCTTGGAGTATCTACTATAGAGGGGTGTGGGGCTGATTGCAAAATCCCTTTCCCTCTCAGGATCTAGTTGTTGATAGGCTGCAGACAGAAATGTAGCAGCTCAGCCCTCACAGATCATAGCTGGACGGTTTGGTCTCGATCTGATAATGTTCCAACCACTGTAGGGGTCCGGAGCCCAAGGATGGGAAACTTACGATTCTCTAGATCAGAGCTTTCCAAACTGTGTGTCGGGACACGTTAGTGTGTCAGCTGCAGTGTCTGGGTGTGTCGCGGCTGCTGCTGCCTCCAAACCTGCTGTGATCCGCACAGGTCCTAGTGCCTGCCTTGTGCCCGGCTGCCTCCAAACCTGCTGTGATTCCGCACAGGTCCTAGTGCCTGCCTTGTGCCCTGCTGTAAGAGTGTGTCGCGAAATGGTGCCCTGCTATAAGAGTGTGTTGCGAAATGGTGCCCTGCTGTAAGAGTGTGTTGCGAAATGGTGCCCTGCTGTAAGAGTGTGTCGCGAAATGATGCATGTCTAAAAACTGTGTCACCAACATGAAAAGTTTGGAAAGCTCTGCTCTAGATGTTGCTGAAATATAACTCCCATCAGGCCAGCAGTTCTGGGAATTGTACTTCAGCAGCTTTTGGGGAGTTTTTCACCCATGACCTAAGCAAGAATTTAGTTTCGGTTTTGGGACAGAAGGCAAGACCAACTCAATTTCCGATAAGATACAGTAAGAGTTCGGATTGATGTAGCACCTTGGACAGCGCCTGACCAGCTCAAGCTGGGAATTCTGAACAGGATCAAATGTTGCTTCAACAACAGGCCTCAGATTGAAATCAAAAATCTAATAGATGGTGTTACTTACTTCTTACTAATGCATACTTATTTAATGAGCTTTTCAATGGGTGAGTTTTAATACTTTAATTAGCACCTCATGGTTTTAATTTGTATCCAGCCAGTAGCCTGGATATGAAGAACGCTGGTGAGTCGAAAGTCTACTGTAACAAAATCTCCTGTGTAACTTGATTTAAAAGAACTAGAGTCCACTTCAGACTCCATTGACATTTCTTGATCTTTCTTTCGATGGAACCCCAGTAAGAAAATTCACGTGCCTGAGAAGCGGTTCAGCTGGCCGTGAATATCAGTGGGCAATGCTTTGAAAAGATGTCGGATAGATTTTAATTTTAGCTTGATTGGCTCTGAATGAATCATGAAACAGCCTTGCAAAGCTCACGAGCGCTATTCCTTTCCAAGGCAGGAATCTGCAAAATCCAGCATCTCACCAAATAATTTTGCAAGCCTTTGGGGTTACCAAAATGGGAGACAGAAATTATCCTCACTCAATTTTCTTTACAGCAAAAATGAGTCATCAATTGGCAGCAGGGTGCTGGTGTAAAATGTGTAGAGAAACACGCTGTGTGTAAGTGTTGTGATTTTCCCCTGGTTTTTTTTAAAGAGATTGGCATGTGTGTGTTGCTTCAAACCATCTTAAGCCACTTAAGGAGGTAACGACACTCTTGAGTGAAGCTCCTGGAAGCTTTGCAAACATGGATGTGCTCTTCTTGGCAACAGGATGTATTTGTCATTGCCATCATTTTTAATTCTCAGTCTAAATTCCAAGCCGGGTTGTCGCCCATCCAAGTATTATGCAGCGTGGAACCTGCTTAGCATTTTGGGATAAGCTAAGATTCTCTTCATACTGACTCTTCCACCAGACAAAGTAAAATTTCCCTTGAGTTGACTTCAACTCCTGCTAATACTACGGCATTTTCTTGGACCAATATGGAAGTGGTAGCCGTTAGCTTTTTCCTGGATTTTTCTCCTACCTTACAGGAGGAGAAGTAGTCAGGGGCATCATCTATCATCTATCTATCTATCTATCTATCTATCTATCTATCTATCTATCTATCTATCATCAAATTTGTCACCACCCATCTACCCCAAGGGGGACTCTGGGTGGTTTACAATAAAATATAATTAATTAAAATACAATTATAAATAGACTAAAATAAGCATAAGAATAACAAATGTATGGATGTAATAAATATAATAAAATCCAGATGGCAGAGTCGTCTTAAGTCCATGGGTAAAAAGGACACTCTAGGGCAGAGCTTTCCAAACTGTGTGTCGGGACACATTAGTGTGTCAGCTGCAGTGTCTGGGTGTGTCGCAACTGCTGCTGCCTCCGAGCCCTGCCAGGATTCCGCGCTGGTCCTAGTGCCTGCCTTGTGCCCGGCTGCCTCCAAACCTGCTGTGATTCCGCGCAGGTCCTAGTGCCTGCCTTGTGCCTGGCTGCCTCCAAACCTGCTGTGATTCCGCGCAGGTCCTAGTGCCTGCCTTGTGCCCTGCTGTAAGAGTGTGTCGCAAAATGATGCATGTCTAAAAAGTGTGTCACCAACATGAAAAGTTTGGAAAGCTCTGCTCTAGGGCCACCCTAATGCTAATCCCATTAACTATTTTTTGAGATCAGCTCAATTGGGTTAAGTGTGGCCACTTGCCTTTTAAGATCTGCCCAACAATTTTCATTTGTTCCATGCTTCAAACTGATAGGAAAGCATCCAACACAGCTTGGTAATTATGCCTTGTGATGACTTGAGGCCATAGATATAAGGTTTTTTCGTCTTATCCTGCTTTATAAAGCTGTCCAGAGAGCCAGTTTGGTCTGGTTAAGGCAACGGCCTAGAAACCAGGAGACTGAGAGTTCTAGTTCCGCCTTAGGCAGAAAGCCACCTGGGTGACCTTGGGTCAGTCCCTGTCTCTCAGCCCTAGGAAGGAGGCAATGGCAAACCACTTCCGAAAAACCTTGCCAAGAAAACTGCAGGGACTTGTCCAGGCAGTCGCCACGAGTCAACACTGATTCGAAGGTACCCCCCCCCACAAAAAAAAAGATGTTTATCAAAATAATTTCCTTCCTTTGTTACCCATTCTTTCTGCTCCAAAGCATGACACTTTCAGCCACATTGGTGGGAAAGTTGCAAATATGGAACCTCTTTCTGTGATAAATAGGGCGTACCCTTACTGCATCTTTAGCAGCTTTCCTAGTTCTTGCAATAAACCTACCTATCAAGACCTTTATTTTCTTATGAGATACAGTCTACTCCATGTTTGCTATCTTGTCTTATCCAACAAGAAGCTGCATCTGAAAGGATTTAATCCCAGAACACTAAGCAATGGCACGCAGGCTTGTGCAGAGAAGCCAACACCATGATTTTTATTTATTTATTTATTTATTTATTATTTCAATTTATTCCCCGCCCATCTCCCATGCAAGGGACTCTTATTATTATGATGCTTATTCATTTAGCATGTTTATTTACTACTAGTCACACCCTATGTATCCAGGCAGTGAACGCTGTTTAAAACCCCTCCTGTGCTATTTAAAATGCAATTGGATGTGGAAGGAATAAAAATGGATTTATATATCTAAACTGTATCAATTGGTGGGTAGGAGGAAGGGGGCAATTCCATTATGTATCAATGGGGGGAAAGAATTCCTTCCCCTGGTGCTGAATTGGAACGAAGTTTTATTTTTATTTCATTTATATGATGTTTATTATTTAAGGCCTCCTGTTTTTGTTCTGTTGATGTTGTTTATTAGATCATTTTGGCCTGGGCGGTTTGATTTAATATTTTTAGCTGTTTTTCTGGTTTTTCTGGTTTTGTACGCTGCCCAGACTCCACTGGAGTTGGGTGGCCAATAATAATAATAATAATAATAATAATAATAATAATAATAATTCTGCTTCTTCTTCTTCTGCTTCATAATAATAATATTAATAAAATTTTATTATTTATTTAATTTTTATTTATTTATTATTTAATAATAATAATAAATTAATAAAATATTATTATTAATAATAATAATAATTCTGCTTCATAATAATAATATTAATAAAATTTTATTATTTATTTAATTTTTATTTATTTATTTATTATCTAATAATAATAAATTAATAAAATATTAATATTAATATTAATTATTATTATTATTATTTCCAGGAGGAAGGATCCTGTAGCGCAGAGTGGACACCGTGGTGGAAACAAACATGGAACGTTATTGGATGTTATTGGCATGTGTCACATTCCAGGCCAGAGAATGGGACATGGATTCCAAAGGCAACAGAAATTGTAGTCGAGCTTCCTCTGCGTGGTGCCACCTTCCTGTTCACCCCAGGCTGCTAATCTGGTGCTGGCAGACGGAGCAGATGCACGGAAGTTGACTGGACCTCGGTGGTGATAACCGAGCAGGAGAGGGGCGGGCATGAGTGCGGAGAATCTGCTTTTGGTGGCTGGATTCCCATAATGACCCCAAAAAGAGTTGCTAAGTTCAAGCCAACTCCCTTGGCCCTCTAGATTTATAACTTAGTTATTTATAAAATGTATTGATCAGCTCGATAGGTTGTCTGGCCTATCTAGAGAGCAGAAGTGTGTTCTATATCCTCTCCTTTTAAATACTATTTAAATTGTGCATTGTTAACATGTGTTCTATATACTCATTTCAATATTACCGCCCAGAGTCTTTGGGGGAGATGGGGCGGTGATAAAAATCGAAAGAATAAATTACATTGTGTTGTTCAAGTGTGAGATACACACTATTTAAATATTATTTAAGCTGTGTATTGTTAAAGTATGTATATATACACATTATTTAAATATTATTTAAATTGTGTATTGGTAGAGTGTGTATTATATACTCATCCTTTAAACTGCATATTGTTAATGTATGTATTACATACACACTATTTAAATATTATTTAAATTGTGTATTGGTAGAGTGTGTATTATATACTCATCCTTTAAACTGCATATTGTTAAAGTATGTATTACATACACACTATTTAAATATTATTTAAATTGTGTATTGGTAGAGTGTGTATTATATACTCATCCTTTAAACTGCATATTGTTAAAGTATGTATTACATACACACTATTTAAATATTATTTAAATTGTGTATTGGTAAAGTGTATATTATGTACACCTCGATCACCTCGATGGGCCAGACTGTCGCCGGACAGAATCCTGCTGGTCGCAACTTGCTTTCCATTCATCTCGAATCCTGGCTTTTCTTCTCCAGGTTCGGCCAAAGTTCTTGACTATTGGGTCCTCCCATCTCTTTGGAGGTTGGCCAAGGGGTCTTTTGACTTCTCTTGGATACCATTCGGCCACTGCTGTTGTCCAACGGCCATCCGACATGCACGCGACGTCACCTGCCCTGCGTAGCTTCCGTTTTACACCATGTAAAAACACAGATTTTATTATTTTCTGGGGTGCATCCCGCCCCACGGTTCACTACTTGTTTGCACAAAATATTAAGTGCATTTGTTCTCTGAGTTTGATAGGTTACCTTGGAGATGTATAAATCTCTTGAGAATATGGCATTTATAGCAACAGGCTGGGAAATAGTATGTAGCAAAAGCTAATTCCTAGTGTCAAGATAAAGGATTTGGTTCTCTGTATATCCTTCTTTGTGATATACCAAAAGGAAGAGGTTCTTGCATCATGGACGGTGTATATTGTGGAAAAGAAAATCCAGGATGGGTTTAACCATAGTTTGTTTGGGTAAAGCCCAGTATTCTTTTACACAGAAAGCTGAAGTCATTAGCCACGATTTGTCTGGAGGTTCACAGCACCCCAAGCTGTGATGGGCACAATATGCGAATCGCCGTTTTCTCCCAACCTGGGTGGAGATAGAAAATAAATTTGGAATAATTCTAGAAACTAGGAGAAAAAGACTACAGGTAGTCCTTGACTTAACAACCATTCATTTAGCGAGCCTTCAAAGTTATAACGGTGCTGAAAAAAATGACTTATGACTGGTCCTCGCACTTATGACCATCGCAGCGTCCCTGCGGTCACGTGATCAAAATTCAGGCGCTTGGCAACCGGCATGTATTTACAACGGTTGCAGCATCCCAGCGTCACGTGATCGCCGTTTGCGACCTTCCCAGCTGGCTTCCGACAAGCAAAGTCAACGGGGAAGCCAGATTTGCTTAATGACCTCAGTGATTCGCTTAATGACTACAGCAAAAAAGGTTGTAAAAGCGGGTGTGACTCACTTAACAACTGCCTCGCTTAGCAACAGAAGTTCCAGTCCCAATTGTGTTCGTAAGTCGAGGACTACCTGTAGTTGGGCTTTAAAAGTGCAATATATCTATTTTAAAAAAAAACTGTAGAGGGATAGGTGAGAAAGGGAGGCTGGAAAGCTTTCAAGGAAGGGCTTTGCCCTTTTTTGAGCCCACAATGAAGTGATTCTGCAGTCAATTTCACTTTGCCCACTCTAGTCAGTTTCATTATGGCTAGTCAATTTAGTAATTTCTTTGGATCAGTTTCGCCAGAGAGCTGGAAAATTCCCCAGCTTGGTTTTCCCTGCAACTGGTCCTCATTTAGTGACCACAATTGGGACGGACCGTCAACTTGGTTGTTAAGCAAAGCGGTCACTAAGTAAAACCATGACTGTGCTTGTGATCTGACTTCAGCTTTCCTTTGCTTTACTGACCTGCGAAGGTCATAAATGTGAGGATTGGCTGTAAAGCTACTTTTTCATTCCCGTTGTAACTGCGAACAGTCACTAAATGAGGCAGTTGCTAAATGAGGACAACCTGTATTTCTCCTGTTATTCTTCCCCAAGGACCATCCCACTAATAAAACAATTGTCCTATAATGTTGGGGTTATTATATTGGCTTTTCATGCCCCACCCCGGGTCTGTATGGCAGGTGGTATAGTACAGCACAGTATTTCTTTTTCATTCCTTCCTTCCTTCCTTCCTTCCTTCCTTCCTTCCTTCCTTCCTTCCTTCCTTCCTTCCTCTCTCTCTCTCTCTCTCTCTTTTTCTTTCTTTCTTAATCTTTTCTTTCATTCATTTTCTTTCTCTTATTTTTCCATAATTGTTTTCTCTTTTATCTCTTTCCTTCCTTCCTCCTCTCTTTATCATTCTTTCTCTCATTCACTCTAAGAATCTTTATCTTCCATATTTTCCCTCCCTCCCTCCCTTTTTCCCTTTCTCATTTTCCTTCCTTCCCTTTATCCTCTTCCTTCCTTCCTTCCTTCCTTCCTTCCTTCCTTCCTTCCTTCCTTCCTTCCTTCCTTCCTTCCTTCCTTCCTTCTCCCATTTCCATTTCCCCTTCCTTCCTTCCTTCCTTCCTTCCTTCCCCCCTCAATCTTCCTCCCTTGCTCTCCCCGGCGGGCCCTGCAGGCGCCGCTATCCCCTTCCGCCAGCCTGGCCGCGGCGGGCTGAGCTGTTCACTCCAGCCCGGGGACTGGCAGGCCTTTCCGAGGAGGCGGAGGCGGAGGCGGCGGCAGGGAGAGGCGGAGGGCCAGTCGAGGAGACGCCGAGAGGCAGCCGCGCGAAGCTCCCGCTGCCGCCGCGCAATCCGCCGCCATCCGCCGCCCCCAGGCGCCCCCCCCGCCCGACACCCGGCTCCCCAGGCGCACCGGGCTCCCGACAAGCACCACAGGTGGGCGGCGGGCGCGCCTGGCGGGCCGGGGGGCTTCTCTGGGGGGCGGGCGCCGTGGGGGGGGGGGGACGGAGAGGCGGGCGGCTTTAAAATGGAGACGCAGCAGGCCTGGCCTCGCGCGCTGCCCACCCCGGGCCCCTCCCGCCCCGGGACTCGCCCCGCGGGCAGCGCCGATGCAAAGGCCGCCGCAGCGCATCTCCTCTGCTTTCCGCCCGCAAATGCACAAAGGGGGGGGTCTGAGAAGAGGAGGGGGGTGCATTTCACGGGTGCCCTTCAGTGGGGGCCCCGCCTGTCGTGCAAAGGGGAGACGGGTGCAGGGCGTTGCTTTGGAGGCGCATCTCCCCATTTTCTCTCCCCCCGCTTTCCCAGCTCTAACCCTGGCGCTTATTTTTGCAAAAGACCACTGCAACAGCCCCCCTTAAATCCGGGGAGGGGAGCGTTGGGGGCGTCCGTGGCTGGGCAGGGCCTCTCTGAACCCCCCCTGCTGCCTCCCCTCCCAAAATTCAATCCTGGCTAATTGCATCTATTCCCCCCCGCCCCTCCCCTAATGTAACAGGCTGCCCTGGATCTGAACCGAACTGTTGTTTTGGGTGCCTGTGTTTGTGTGTTTGTGTTGGCGTTGCCATTTTGTGCCCCGGTGTGGCGGCGGCGGCGGCGGCGGCTCCTCCAACCAGGGTTAGCTTCCATTGTTTTGGTTGCGGGTGTCGCGTCCAAAGCAGGCCCGGGCGATGCTGCCCCCACCCAACCATGGTTAGACAGCCTCCGAGGCTGTCTTGGTTGGCAGGTTGCGGCGCAATCCGATGTCCCCGCTGCATTTTCGGGAGCATCTCCGAAATCCAGCATCTGCTGCCCATTTTTCGCTACGACACACCTGGCGTTTCGAAGACGAGAAAGTAATGGCTTCCATATCCTTTTTTTAAAAATGTGCTACAATTGCAAAGAGAGACACTGATTTATTATTATTATTATTATTATTATTATTATTATTAGGGGACGAAGCAAGAATTCGGATGCTCTGACCGATTGGCTTTCTATGTCTGTATTTTTTTGGGGAAAAGGGGGCGGCTGATCTTCGAGACAGCGGGGACATGCCGCAAGTGCGTCGGTGTGGTGTAATAAACATGGAAGCATGCGTGTGCGCGCCCGTCTGTCGGATCTGGGTTGGTGGCTCGCTTTGTTTCCTTTTCCTTTTTAAAAAAGATCCCCCTTTACCTGGATTTGGGATCTCGCTGGGGATGTCGGAGGCAGCGGGATCCGCCCAGGCGTGTTTTTAAAACCCCGGATCCCGACATTCCTCCTCTGGAAAAAGTGGTGACACATCGCGACGTTTGGGAAGTCTTTCCAAAGGTTGCGTTGAGAATTTCCTGCTCGCCTGGGTTGGGGATAGCCTTGGGTGAAGATTGCCTGGGCACCTTGATCTAGCAAATATAAAGGTTAGGTTTCTATTCCACCTTTCACGGACAAGCTCAAGAAATAGCAACATAGGTTTGTGTTTATATTTGCTAAATGCAACTGCCGGCATCTCCAGCAAAGATGGCCATTGTTGATTAACCTTCCTGTTGCAACATGTTTGTTTGATTCCTTGTACTTCCCAAAAGTTCATGCTTTAGTATTTGTATCAGTCTTTTGAGACACTAAAAGCCCAGGAGGGGGCGTTTTTGCCTTGTGTTTTTAAATTTTCTGCCCTTTCTAACAGCTTCCTTTGCCCCCCTCTGATTTTTTTTCTCAAAGTTCGAGTGTGCCGTTTCTTATTCGGTTGTCTCAGATGTTTAGACAGGGTTTCTCAAATGGGACACTGGTTGACTAAGTCATAAACGTTTGAGTCTGTGCTTCGTGGTTTTCTGTAAATCAGGCTGGGCACCCCTGTCTTTATTCACCCAACCCAGTAGCCCCAAATTCGATAAATTACTTTTTAAAATGGCTTTCTTTGATGCAGTGTGCATGCATATCCAGCCTGATTTTTAGCTGACAATGGAAAAGTAGCTGATAAATATAATAAATGTTTTTACTTCTTACTAATAAGCTGGGAATTGTCAAGTGGTATTTTCCATGGAATGTAGAGATGTTTCTTGGCTGAATGTCTATCTTAGTTTTTCCCTATCTTATCCTCATGACAAATATTATGGCTTTTCCATGCTGGAAAAGCCAACGTAGACGTGCTGGTCCATGATGGAAAAATATATATCTAAAACCATAATTAAGTTCACCATAAAAAGCTTTTTGGCTTCTACAAAACTCTTCTTCATCAGAGGGGGAAGAAATGGAGGTGCTCATCCTGCAAATCATTTGGGGCTAGGATGGGAGACTACCAGGAGAATCCAGGTTTAAAAAAAAATCCAGAAGGCAGTGACTGACTACTTCCATCAAGCCACTGAGAAAAATATAGCTGGACGAGAGTCTTTAATGCGTTTTTGCAATTTAGGATGGGCCTGAAGGCCTTTTTCCTCTTCCCCGTCGCTGATCTGAAGCCCGTGTCTTGTTTTCTTCTGTCTCTCTAATCTTGGGGATTGCAAACATAGCCTTTTGCTTCTGACCTGGGTCCACAGGAACGCACGGATCCGTGCATGGCATTTTGCGTACAGTGGCGGCCGTTGCCAAACTCTTTTGGCAGTTGGGATGGCAAATCCTTGTGGCTTTGAACGGGAAAGTAAGAGAGCAGGTCTTGCTGGGAATTGACACGGTGCGGCGAGAACTTAATGTTTTGCATTGAAGAACGTTGCGGAGTCGTCAGTACCAAGATGGGTCGCGTGGTAGTCTTCATTTTATGGATGGGAGAGAAACCGTGGCCTTATTCACACAACATGCTTTTGCCAGATGTGTTTTTGTACAGGAGGGTACACTTGGTTACGGGTAAGCTGTTGTTGTTGTTGGTACCTTACCGCTTGGCGTGGTCCTCAAATCCAACCCATTTGGTGCTTTCACAGTTCGGCGGATTGCACAGACCTAGATGATAAGTTAGTTCAGAAACTAAGTTTAAATGGTTGTGCGAATGCAACCAACCAGTGGGTTGGGCTGGATTGCTGCCCCATTAGGTGACTGGGTTGACAATACACGTTAGGGTTTGTATAGCTCTGCTTTGCTAGAAAAGCTACAAAAATTGAGATTAGGTGCTAAACTGTAATTCATATTCTGCAGATGACACTTTCTGGTCCCAATACAAACAATCGAGCCACCTTTGAGCTTAGTGGTGTGTGAACCGAGAGCCAGTCCAGGTAGTCCTCGCTTAACAACCACAAATGGGACTGGAATTTCAGTTGCTAAGTGAAGTGGTCACTAAGCGAATCTGACCCGATTTTACGGCCTTTTTTGCGGCAGTCGTTAAGCGAATCACTGCAGTCATTAAGCAAACCAGATGGTTGTCAAGCGAATCACATGGTTCCCCATTGATTTTGCTTGCTGGAAGCCGGCTGGGAAGGTCGAAAATGGTGATCATGTGACTGCAGGATGCTGCGATGGTCATAAATGCAAACCGTTTGCCAAGCGCCAAAATTGTGATCATGTGACTGTGGGGATGCTGTGCCAGTTGTAAGTGCGAGGACCGGTCATAAGTCGGCTTTTCCAGCACTGTCGTAAGTCCGAACCATCACTAAACAAATGGTTGTTAAGCGAGGACTACTTGTATGGGGCCATGCATTCATTCATTCTTTGCATAAAATCTGGAAAATCTTACAAGGCTGTAATCTTACAAAGAACGGATTTAACATGCCGGATGCTTACCAAATAGAAATGGAGCTGAAAGGGGTATCAAGTAGATTCAGAGGGCAGCAAAGTATGGGAGCCCAATCGAGTCATTCCAGGAAATGAAATTGAATAGTGGAAGGTGCCTGCCCTGGAAGGGGGGCTCGACTAGATGCTCTCTAGGGTCCCTCCCAAACCATCCAGTCTATCATTCTCTGAAATTTAAGGCAGACAAAAGGTGGTACTTGACAGCGCGAGGTTAAAACTAAGTTCGTGCATGTTTTCCGATGTTTCCATTGGCCTAATAAATGAAGATGGATCGGGGGATTTTTTTTTTTTCATATAGCTATCGCTTTTTTTGTGACCTAGCAAATGCCAGCTTGAATTATGCAGTGGTGTGGTTCTGCAATGGAGAACAAGGATTTTATTTTATTTTTAAGCTCCGGCCTGTCTGGAGGCAAGGCCCCCATCTTTTTATTTCATTGGTTCAACTGGATGTTTTCCCTAATAATCTAGTGGATTCTGGTCTCCAAGAACATACATAATCCTGCGACATTACACAGCGGACTTCATAATCTTTCCTCTGTTTGTCTCCTTCCCACCAACCCATTTTTTTCTGTTAACGTCCTGCTGAGCCAAGAAATCTGTTGATCACGATGGCTTGTATCTTTTTCTGGACTCCCTTGGCCATAGCACAGATTTTGGAATTCACCTAATTACAGAGATGAAAATGGCCCACTCTCCACTTGATGGGATTGGTAAGCCGAAAGAAGCACATAATTCCTAGAACCATCATTACATTAAGCTGTGGTTAAAGCGCATCTGTGGGCTGATATTGGGAGATTTACTGGGCAAGGCCATAAAACAGATGAGTTGAGAAGAAGGTCTCTGTGTTCTTTGCCCAAAATGTGAATTGTTGAAGTCTCTGTCCTGTTTTTCTTGCTTATTGGCCAAGCAGCTGACCAGTTCAGTAAGGCCTGAAGCAGATCCTCAAAAGCAGAACAGTACAGGCAGTCCTCGCTTAACAACCATTCGTTTAGCGACGGTTCTGATTTACAATGGTGCTAGAAAAAATTACTTGCAGCCAGTCCTCACACTTACGACCGTTGCAGCGTCCCCGCAGTCACCTGATCACAATTTGGGCTCTTGGCAACCGGTTTGCATTTATGACCGTCGCAGAGTCCCTTGGCCACGTGATCACCATTTTTTACCTTCCCAGCCAGCTTCCGGCAAGCTAAATCAATGGGGGGCCGTGTGATTTGCTTAATGACCACGTGGTTTGCTTAACACCCGCGGTGATTTGCTTAACGACTGCCACAAAAAGACATAAAATCGGGTTGGATTCACTTAATGACCGCTTCACTTAGCAACTGAAATTCCAGTTCCAATTGTGGTAGTTAAGCAAGGACTACCTGTATTTTATACCAAGAGCTGTTGTAGAGAGCTACAATCAAGTGGGAAGATAAATATGCAGAGGAAACAGGATTTTCTTATGCCCACCGCCATCTTTCCCATTGTCATCATCATTGTCGATCACTCGTAGCTGAGTAAGATTGTCTTCCAAAGGTAAAATTTTAACAGTGGATCCGTAAGTGGCTATAAAGGCCAATTCTGGATCCGCACAACCTCCCACAGTGAGGGCATAGGTTTCCGGGTGGGAGACGGTCATGATGAGGGTTTGCCTGACGTGCCTTCCTTTTAGCTCTTTTCTCCCTTTCTCCCTGTACTCGTGCTTCTTCAAAGTCCATAGCGCCATTAATAAAGGATGACCTCCAATTGAAACGCTCATGAGTTAGGGCTTCCCAGTTCTCAATGCTGATATTACATTTTTTAAAAATTAGCTTTGAGAGTGTCTTTGAATCTCTTTTGCCACCTCCAACTTCTTGAAAGATTCCAAGCTGACCCCAGCTGATGGTAGCTTAACTAACAAGCCAGGATGGTTTGGTGCCGAGATAAAGAATTTTAGACGCAACCTTTGGATGACATGGCTGTAAAAGAGGAGGATTTGAAAATCAGGAGGGAGTCCAGAATAAATTAATTAAACAGCACAAAGGTGCCACGGGTTTTATTTTGAACTGTTTGGAGCAAGAGATCTCTGGTTGGGGCTCGAAAGATTTCCTGAATGCTTGAATCAAAACAGTGGTTTTGCACCGCCAACAAGAAAGCTTGTGTGCTTGAACCAGGTTGATTTGAAAAATTGGGCACGCTCCTATTAAATATGAATACGATGGCTTCTGTTTTATATAGAACACGCCTGGTTCCCCCATCACAGTTTAGCTGGCATGGGAAGATCATAGGTAAAGGTAAAGGTTCCCCCCGCACATTTGTGCAGTCGTGTCTGACTCTAGGGCCCAGTGCTCATCTCCATTTGTTCGCCGAAGAGCCAGCGCTGTCCGAATACGCTTCCGCGGTCATGTGGCCGCATGACGCACGCGGAACGCTGTTACCTTCCCACCGAAGTGGTACCTATTCATCTACTTGCATTTGCATGCTTTCGAATTGCTAGGTTGGCAAGAGCTGGGGCGAGTGCGGGAGCTCACTCCGTCACGCGGGGCTAGGGATTCGGACCTCCGAACTTGCAACCTTCCGATCGACAAGCCTGCTGGGAAGATCATCCTAAGGCCAAATTTAGCAACCACATTCTTGTTGAGTGTTACGTCTAAGCAAGGCTGGATTTAGAGGGCAGATGTTGAGATGTGCGGTGCAATTAAGGTGTAGCGTGATGTCGCTTGGAAACAAGTGGTTTCGGTGGTGTGTGTTTTCGGCAACTTGCGAGATGGGCGGCCACATAAATGTGATTAATAAACAAACAAACAAACTTCATTAAGTCCCAGGGTTAATCAACCATGATGAGGCAGCCTAATAAATTTGATTTAAAAAAACAGATAATCCTTGATGGAGCACTTTCTTAATGCAGAGGAACTGTTGGAGAGCGCTTGCAGGCTAAAAAAAAAATGCTGCCTTCTGCAAACGGAGCTCTGCAAACTGTTATATTTGGGATTTTGCTCCCAAATATTCTGGGCCTGCTGTCTTCATCCCAGAAGTGTGGTACCCAGGCTCCCATCATCCCCGGCTGGCGCGGTTTCCTTCTGTATTCTCTTTAGGGAGATGTTGAAGAACAGCTTTTGTCAGCTTGATGCTCCTCAGATTTCCTGGCCATGCCAGTTGGGGATGATGGACGTTATAGTCCCACACAGCGGAGAAGAAGGTGCCGGGATGTAGAATGAAGTTGGCTTCCCTGCCTGAGGCACGGCAGTAGCGCAGTCACGCTTTCGATCAGAGCTTTCCAAACTTTTCATGTTGGTGACACACTTTTTAGACATGCATCATTTCGCGACACACTCTTACAGCAGGGCACAAGGCAGGCACTAGGACCTGCGCGGAATCACAGCAGGTTTGGAGGCAGCCAGGCACAAGGCAGGCACTAGGACCTGCGCGGAATCCTGGCAGGGCTTGGAGGCGGCAGTAGCCTAGACACACCCAGACACTGCAGCCGACACACTAACCTGTCCCGACACACAGTTTGGAAAGCTCTGCTTTCGATAGAAGATCTCTCTGGGAAACGACGTTAGATGCCATGCTTAGATTCCAAAATCCCCAGTTGATTTTTTGGCTGAAAGGGCAAACTCACCATCCTTCTACCTTCCTAGTATTTTGGGGAAAATGTGTGACATCTTTCCTGCTCGGGGACTACAACTCCCATCATCTATGGCCAGTTGAGTTGTAGCCCCAGATCACGTCTGGGACAGCAATACACAATAAGCCTTGTGTATGTTCCTCCCCGAAATACACCTCGAAACCTGTGATGGGTGGGCTTTCCCACAACCGGCATCTGCGATTTGGAATCCTGTGCCTTCAAACCAGTGTTGAGCAGAACAATTCTCCAGCATTTTTACCTCCTGATTTTCAGCTTAGTAAAAGAGAGTTGGAATTGCAGATTCTTTTCCAGGGAGATGAGAATGCCTGTGGTAGGAAGGGGGTACCCTGTGGCGCTGCCTTCATGCCTTCTCCAAAACGTGGTTAGTTTTCACCTTGGTCTGCTTTTTTGTGGCAAAGTGTTGTGCAGAGACAGGTAGCTTGGTTAGCGGATGGTACAAAAGCATTGCGTAAACTTAGAAAAGTGGGTTAATTCAGCAGTCAGGTGGAATGTGTTGAGCCCCGGTCATTAAGTGATCAAAGGGGCATGTTATCTTTTCATCGCCTGCTTCTCTCTCCAGTGATCGTGTGCCGAGACCAGAAAACATCTTCTTAAGGGGCATTTTCAGATCAGGAAATATGAACAGTCGCAGGAAAGAAGCGGCGAGAAAACAACGATTGTCAGAAGTCGTCCTTCTGGCACTTCTAGCAACCAAGGAACTCATATATACCCATAAGAGAAATTAGAAATTAGAAATTCTCAAGCTTCCCAAGGCTAAAGTCGAAAAACAGAAGTCTCTTTTACAAGGGGAGAGAGATTTGAGAATTACAGAGATGGTTTTGGTCCCCAGTTAATTATAGGTAGTCCTCGCTTAATGACCACAATTGGGACCTGAATTTTTGGTTGCTAAGTGAAGTGGTCATTAAGCAAATCTGACCTGATTTTACGACCCTTTTTGTGGCAGCCGTTAAGTGAATCACCACGGGTGTTAAACGAATCATGTGGTCGTTAAGCAAATCACGCGGTTCCCCATTGATTTTGCTTGGCAGAAGCCGGCTGGGAAGATCGAAAATGGTGATCACGTGACCATGGGACATTGCGACACTCATAAATGCAAACTGGTTGCCAAGCGCCCAAATCATGATCACGTGACCACGGGGGACACTGCGACGGTCGTAAGTGTGAGGACCAGACACAAGTAGGTTTTTCAGCACCATTGTAAGTCCAAACCATCACTAAACAAATGGTTGTTAAGTGAGGACTACCTGTAAAAGCTTCCTTTGCTCTAGTTCCCAACAGCAGCTTTTCATTCTTTCCATGCGGAATTCTTAATTCTTCCTAAAAATATGACTGTATATTCCACATCTGTTCTTTTGTCATCTTTGTGCCCCTTCTTCTCTGCAGGCAGATCAGGAGCGGTGCAGAGACATTTCCTTACTCGATGACCTTTCATCGCAATGTCCGATCGTTCGGGGCAAATAACCAAGGGAAAGGATGGGAAGAGCAAGTACGCAACACTCAGCCTGTTTGATAAATATAAAGGAAAGTCAGTAGAAACAGTCAGAAGCACAGGTAAGCGGCACGGAAGGGATTAGCAACAAGGTTGGAAGGTTTTGCCTTTAAAGCAGCCACCTTTTGATATCTGGCTGGCAAGCGGCTGGGTTTGGAAGCTAAGCTGGTTATGAGATGGATGGGACACCACCAGGAGATCCCATAGCTGAAGACTAGGAATTTATAGGGAGGTAAATATGATAAATAAATAAATAAATTGACATAATCATGTCCCTGGAGGCACTACAAGTTGAGATCAACTTGAATGCATCTTTATCTGTTGCCTCTTTTTGTCTCTCGTTGCTTGAATTTAATGGAGGAAGGAGGAACTGAGTGAGCTGCAAAATGGCTTGTAGCTCTGTATACTCACAATAAGGGGTTGCATCTGGGCATCCCTTGCTTCTTCTGAACCTGGCTGTACGTGAATGGGAGACCACCAGAAATTCCAAGCTGGAGCTTAGATTGGGAATTAAAAGAAATAAATCTGTGTCGTCACTTGGAGTTGAAAAAAACCGACACGTAAACATCTTTACCATTAACCTTTCTTTTTCTCCATAGCATTTGGGGAAAAGGCACAGAGTTCCCTTTTTTTACATTTTTCTCTGCTTTTTGGGGCAAGGGATTGGGTTGCATTTGCAATTAAATTTAGCCGTGTATGCGTGAGTGAGGAGGGCACCTTTCTTCGCTGCCTCGGAAATATCCATTGCCCTTACTTGCTTCTTTTGGAGTGGTGCAGCAAGAAGATTAAGCAGAATTAAGCAGAGATACTAAGAAGGGAGTGCTGAAAGTCAACACATAAAATGTGACAGGAGATTGAGAAAGATCTTGAAAGATGGGGCAAAGAGATGTTGTCAGATAAGAGAGGGCTTAGCCCGCAGCTGCATAATGGGCGGAGAAAGAGGCTCAGAAGGGACCCTCCCTAGTTTCTCGGGCTGTAAAGGAGACAGCAGTAGAACTGTACTTTCAGATTTGCAAGGTTCTGTTAATGTAGCCTTACAGTAAAGTAGAATTAGATCATCTGGTTGTGTTTCCTGTTTGGTCTGCCTGGGAAGGCTGACATCAATCTTGCAAGTCTGAAAGTACAAATCTCCCACCGTCTCCTTTACAGTCCGAGAAACTAGGGAGGGTCCCTTCTGAGCCTCTTTCTCCACCCATTATACAGCTGCAGGCTATGCCCTCTCTTATCTGACTGTTCCCTAGGCAGCATCTCTTCGCCTGTCTTTCAAGTTATTTCTCTCATACCGGTACAATAACTGGGACATATGTTTCCCAACTTGGTGCCCATTTACGGCTCTAGGGTGGTCGTGGATGCTTCTTGCAATAAATGCAGAGGATGATCAATCTGGACCAATTCTTGTTTTTCCTTCCCTCCCTGGCTAGTTATTCCTAGACATGGCTTACAAAGTCTTGGGAAAGTTGCTTCCGCGCGGCGTATGCCCCCTCCTGCCAACTTGCCAAGTTTGAAGTCGGAGCACAAAGGAAACGACCCCAATATCATCATTGTGCCCAAGGACGGAACAGGATGGGCAAACAAACAAGACCCTCCAGAGCAAAAGAGGTGAGCCGGCGTTTCCCCTTTCTTCTTTGGAAGGATCGGCCCTTTGAGGTAGGCCAGGTCAGGAGTGGGACGCTGCAGGAATTCAACTACAGGAATTCAACTTTATTGCTGTAGGGCAGAGCTTTCCAAACTGTGTCGCGACACAAAAGTGTGTTGCCACACACAGTCTGGTGTGTCGTCACACAACCCGGAAGCGCTGATCATCATCAGCGCTTCCGGGTTTTCCTGCGGCGACACACCAACGGCGGCGCGCAAAAACCGAAAGCGGCAGCAGCGCTTCCGGGTTTTTGCGCGCTGCCGCAATGGTGGCACCTCTGGGTTTTCCCGCAGCGAAACACCAATGGCGGTTGGTGTGTCGCCGCGGGAAAACTTTGGAAAGCCCTGCTGTAGGGTATGATAACAGAATCTTGAAAGACTTCCGGTATTTCCCTCTGCTTTTGTAATGGTATGTGGGAAAGACCTTGGGAGACGGAATCAAGAGATGCTGCCAAGGAAATGGTCAGATAAGAGGCAGCATAGCCCACAGCTGTATAGTGAGCGGGGCAAGAGGCTCAGAAGGGACCCTCCCTAGTTTCTTGGGCTGTAAAGGAGACCGGGGGTGGGGGAGGATTGTGATTCCTATCTGGTTTACCCCACAAGGCCGACATCAATCTTGCAAATCTGAAAATACAATTCTCCCCGTCTCCATTACAGCCCGAGAAACTAGGGAGGGTCCTTTCTGAGCCCCGCCCGCTATACAGCTGTGGGCTATGCCCTCTCTTATCTGACTGTTCCCTTGGCAGCGTCTCTGGGCCCAGTCTCCCGAGGTCCTTCCCACAGACCATTACAGCTTTGTCTTATACCAAACAGAATCGAGACGGGGTAATATTGAGTTTCTTTCTTACCCCGTCTTCCTTCCTGGGGCTAAGTGGACGCTTATCTAACCATCCTTGTGTTCCTTCTTCAAAATAAGCTCTGTATTCCTCTGCAATAACTTTGATGAAGGAACTGAGGAGGTATTAAAGGGAAAATGACCACCCCGTCCTCGGAATATGGAAGGCGGGGGGAAAAAACCTCAAAATAACCCTGTCTTCGTTCTGGTTGGTGTAAGATGGGGCAGAGAGAAACTGGCACGCTGTCAAGATCGATGATGTCAGCCTTTCAAGGTACGCCATGTCGGGAAACAGACATCACAAGCATTCCAGGAATGATACTTTATTGTAGGGTATAGTAACAGAATTTCCTATTTTGCAAGGAGGTAAAAAAGTAGCTTGTCTGGCATTCTTTAGGTTGTTATTGCTGCAGGACATATCCATGACATTTCCTGGGCCACAACGTGGAATTTGTTGGCCATTGTCTTCAGGAATTTTTGTTTTCAACTTTACAAAGTCCACAAGCCTGGGCTTTCCTTGTGGTCTCCTGTCCACTGCCCAGCCTTCCTTAGATGTTTGAGATCAACCAAGATTTATATAAATCACCGATCAGTGATGTTCATGAGATCTTGGTTGGCTTCTGAACTGATCCAGGTCGTGGGGCAATTCAATAACTCTCTGCTATCTTTTGTCCAGTTCCAGTTGCACAGCCGCACAGCCGCAGGAATCGCTGCCAGAGCAGGGTTTGCAGAAATCTGTCTCCAGTTTGCAGAAGCGGACACAGCCAATCAACCAGGAGGTGGGTAGGGCGGAGATTGGTGCCAAATATATTGCTGCTGCCTATGGAATCTCCATTTAGCTGTAACAAACCTAACTAAGTTAGATTAGACCTGTGCGCCACAGGGACCGTTCATGCCAGCAGCAGTTTCCAACTTGTGCTGGAGTCTAAATTTGTTGGGCTTTGACTTACAGGTAGTCCTCGACTTACAACCACAATAGGGACTGGAAAGTTCATCGTTAAGCGATGCGGTCGTTAAGCGAGGCATCACGTGACTGCACCCGATTTTATGACAGTTTTTGTGGCAGTCAAGTGAATCACAAGGTTCCCCATTGATTTTGCTTACTGGAAGCTGGCTGGGAATGAATAAACTAATGGTCTGAAGTCGAGGACTACCTGTAGTTTGATGTGTGAATTCATGTCCAAGAGTTTAACACACACACACACACACACACACACACACACACACACACACACACTTGGAAGCCTAGTTTCTTGTTGGCTTATAAGTTCTTGCATGCTTTAAACCAGGGGTGGGCAACGTCAGGCCCGCGGGCCGTATAAGGCCTGCCGGGCTCCCACCCGCAAACCCCGCCCTTTCCACTCGATTGGCTCCCACCCGCAAACCCCGCCCCCCAGTGCTTGTGATTGGCTCCCACCCGCAAACTCAGGTCCCCGGTCCACGGAAATCCCAGAAACCCCGCCCCCCCCCCACCCCCGGTCCCCGGTTATAAATATCCAAATGGCCCTTGGCAGAAAAAAGGTTCCCCACCCCTGCTTTAAACTATAAGTGGTTATGTCTGGAACCAGAATCCTAGCTCCTTCCTGGTTTGTTTTCACACTTAGCACCTTGCAAGTCTGAAAGTACAGTTCTCCACCCCGTCTCCTTCACAGCCCAAGAAACTAGGGAGGGTCCGTTCTGAGCCTCTTTCTCCACCCATTATCCAGCTGTGGGCTATGCTGTCTCTTATCTGACCGTTCCCTTGGCAGCATCTCTTGGCCCCATCTCCCCAGGGCTTTCCCACATACCATCACACTCACCAAGCTGAGCCAGCGGCGTGAATTGAGTGTTCTGTCAGACCTGAGCACCTATTTGAACTCAGCCATGGTGTTCCGGGTGCGATTCTGGGTGCTGGTCGCTACCTATAAAGCCCTACGTGGCACGGGGCCTGGTTACTTGAGGGAACATCTGTCTCACATAGTACCTGCCCAGCCGGTTCGATCCTGCAGGGTTGGCGTGCTTCGGGTTCCTTTAATGGCGATTAAACAATGCTTCTCTGTAGCAGCGTCTGCCTCTGGAATGAGGGCCCTGTTCTTCCTTTTCTTTCTTCCCATCCAGGTTTGTTTTCTCTGCCCCTTTGTTCCTTTTGTTTTGTGGTGTTATTGTGTTTTTTGTGGTGTTGCCTTGTTTTTAAATGTTTATAACAATTTGTAAACAGTCGAGTCACTGGGAGTTGGGCGGCATATACATTTAATTTATTATTATTATTATTATTATTCCTTTTGTTTTCTGTTTTTTTTGTGTCGTTTCCTTGTTTTTAAACGTTTTTAACAATTTGTAAACTGCTAATGAACTTGTGATTTATGGTTTTGATGATTAGACAGGACAGATTGTAGAAAGAAGAGTAATATGATGTATTGTTAGAAGAGAGGTTATTTTGTACTTACAACTGCTGTGAAGAATCTCGGAAGCAACTTCCTTACATATTTCCTTCCTTTCTTTTCTATTTTCCTTTAACCTTTTTTCTGTTCTGGCACTTTCTGCTTTTTCTTTGATTTCCTTCTTTTCCCCTTTTCGTTCTTACTTCCTTATCTTATATTAGTTTGTGTTAGTTTTTAATCTTCTTGTTTAAAAGCTTAATAAAAACTATTTAAAAAAAAACCATTTGTTAACAGCCCAAAGTTGTTGGGAGTTGGGTGGCATCTAAATTTATCCTTGTTATTGTCATCATTCCTTTTGTTTTGGGTGGCTACGGTGTTTTTTGTGTGCTTGCCTTGTTTTTAAATGTTTATGACTCTTTGTCAACCACTCAGAGTCGCCGAGAGTCGGGCGGCATATACATTTCATCAATTGTCCTTATTCTTACGTGATTTTTCTCGGTCCTTCCGCAGAGTACAAATTCAGTACCAGGTGGAGTAAAATCATGGGCGCAGCTGAATGGAAAGCCAGTCGGACCAGAAGGTGGTGAGTACGGCTGGTGTGCCTGCGGGCATGCCCGTCTTTCCGATCCAAGGCTGGAAGGGTGAGCCTTGAGGATGGTGCCTGCCTCACCCCTGGGCCTCTCTCTCTCTCCCCCCCCCCCCCAGGTTCAAGGGTCTCAAACCGACCGCTACCCTTCTCACCCGAGGACTTTCCAACGTTGAAAGCAGCTGGCGAGCAAGACAGGTCTGGCAAAGAAAAGGGCGCCTTAGATCCGTCGTATGGGCCCGGACCAAGCCTCCGCCCGCAAAGTACGTAACGGCCCCTCTCACTGCCTGGAAATAGACATGTGTGTATGTTGGAAGGAAGTGGATGGTGGTGGCCTCTTGGGGTGGTGGATCTTCGGATCCCAGGAGGTTTAATAGTCTGTGAGAATGACAAGTGGTTTAACTCACATTGAGGTTTTGGCAGAGAAAGATGGCTGGTAACAAACCCTTATTCCAGCAAGCTTGTTTTGCATCTCGTAGACATAAAGGGATCCATCTCTACTCATTTCTAGGAGAATATGGTTAAGTTAGAACCTAGCAATTTGAAAGCATGCAAATGCAAGTAGATGAATAGGTACCACTTCGGTGGGTAGGTAACAGCGTTCCGCGCGCGTCATGCCGGCCACATGACCGCGGAAGCGTCTTTGGACAACGCTGGCTCTTCGGCTAAGAAACGGAGATGAGCACCGGCCCCTAGAGTCGGACACGACTGCACAAATGTGCAGGGGGAACCTTTACCTTTTATGGTTAAGTTTGTCTTTGTACTTTCAACTGGGAAACTCTGAGCATCTTAAACCAGGCCAAGTCCAAAAAAAAAAAACGCTAGAGAATTCCTGGAAGCTTGGCACTCAGACAAAGCAGCCATCAACAGACACTTAGAGGTAAACAACATTTACATACCATTCATAAGAGACAATAGAAAAGCCAGAAGACCAGAACACCACCTTGCCAGCAATCAACACCCAGATATGCAAAGATTAACACCAGGATTAGCACCAGAGGAGCAATCAAACAGCACAATATACCCTAATCAAGGAACTATTAACCCAGTCAATCAACCAAGCAGCAAACAACAGCCCAATCAAGGAACTCCTAAGGAGAGAACAACACCTCCAACAACAAAAGCAGGACAAACCATGGTATATAAACAGAGAGCAAACACCACTCCCTTTTCGCACTGAAGACGTTGCCTAGCCTGGCAATGAAACGTCTGCAAGAAAACAACAAGGCTCAGAGAGCACCAAGGACTCCACAGTCCATGATCTGTTGTCCTAGGACGACCATCTCATGCTAATTTTGTGTCAGTTCACCAAATACGTGTCACTCCAGTCAGCTGGACTACCCAAACTGAGAATTGTGCCCTTGGATGAAGAAAGATGCACAGATTTTAGAGGGTATACCACAGGTACCAAGAGTATTGTCCAAGAATCCACTTGGGTTCATTTCTGTAGGAGATGAGGGACCAGGCTCCGGAGGGATTCTTTTGTTGCCATGTTGATGGAGGTGGTATCCAAGGCCTGTTGCTAGGCGATGGAGATGTAGCTTCATCCAGGGACCAAAGAAGGATGGGACCTGGCTTTTGCTTGGGCAGGAACATTTGGAGGCAACAGATGCAGCCAACCTAGGAAAACTTCATCCAAAGCTGAACCAAGTTGGTGGAATTGAGGTTCTCAAATCCCCCCTGGGCTGATGCATGAGACTAAGCTACGTCTCTGGTGTAGTCAGTGGCTGGTAACGGAATGTAATGGTTGCCCTGACTTCACTGCTGTACCCTGCTGAACCGTCCTCAGGGAGGAGAAGGTTCCTCCAGACGTTTTGTCCGGCTCTGCTTCCGTGTTATTTTGCTCTGTGGATCCAAATACTTCTGTTTGAGACAGCCAAGGACAACATCTGCTTTGTCTTCTGCAAGATGACTTTTCGGAGGTCTGGAGACAATGTCCCTCCTTGAGAGGGAGATGGGCGGGATAGAAGTATGATAAATAAATAAATGTCTGTGTCTCCTGTTAGTCTTCTCTTCTCCGAGATAGGTCCCATCTAGTTCCTCCCATAGTTCCTTCTGGGCCTAGTAGTCTGCAAAAAAGCTTTGAAACATTTGGGGCTCCAAACACCCTGTTTCAAGTCTAGGACAGCTGTTCTGCCGTTTTTCAGAACCCTACGCGAAAGACCCTTTTCACCAGCCTCGTCGTCCTTTTCGTGGTCCATCAACAATTTCTTTCTGGGACAAAAAAGCATCTGTCTTTTCTAGTCTGCTGCTTTTTGTCATGAAATGTCATCGTCCTAATCCTCTTTCCAGGCTGATGAAAAGGACAGGAATTTCTAAAAAAAGCCCCCATAGAAGGCCTTTAAACAAAAGCTGATCCAAACCAAAATTCTTTTCTATTTTTAGCTCCCCATGTGGGTTTGTTTAGGAACGTTTGAGTACATCAGATTTTTAAATATTAGGGCTTTTTTTTTTACTATTTGTCCCTCCCTCCCTCCCTCCCTCATCTTTTTCCTTTCCTTTCCCTCTCTCTCTTTTCCTCCTTTCTTTCTTTCTTTCTTTCTTTCTTTCTTTCTTTCTTTCTTTCTTTCTTTCTTTCTTTCTTTCTTTCTCTCTCTCTCTCTCTCTCTCTCTCTCTCTCTTTCTTTCTTTCTTTCTTTCTTCTTTCTTTCTTCTTTCCTCACTCATCTTCTTTCTTTTCCTTTTCCTTTCCCTCTCTCTCTTTTTTCCTTTCCCACTCTCTCTTTTCCTTCCTTCCTTCCTTCCTTCCTTCCTTCCTTCCTTCCTTCCTTCCTTCCTTCCTTCCTTCTCTCCTTTCCTAGGGCTTTTTTTTACCCTCCCTCCCTCCCTCCCTCCCTTCCTTCCTTCCTTCCTTCCTTCCTTCCTTCCTTCCTTCCTTCCTTCCTCATCTTTTTCCTCTCCTTTCTAATAAAAGCCTTGAGTATTCAGTTGAACCACAGGGTGGAGATGAAGAGCAAGTAAGTAAATAGAGATATTTGGAACTTGGGAAAAACGTAACGGCTCTCACATTTTTGGCCCTGTTTATAGGAAGATGCTTGAAATCATTAAAAAAAAGGAAGCACCCTAACATCGCTGGCTCTTTTGCTCTCTTCCTCCTTCCTCTGTTCCATTGCTCAGATGTCACGAGTTGGAGGGAAGGCGGTGGCAGAAATAGCACCTCAGCCGCCTCCTTGTGCCCCTCCCCGACTGAGCTGGGCAACAAGGGCTCCGGTGCAGGAGAGGACGCTCCCACCTCAGCAACCAGCAGCATTCCGAAGGACCCTTCTCCCCGTCCTGCTGTGGCTCCTCGCAAAGGGGCGTCCCAGTTTATGGCGAATGCGTACCAGCCGCCCACCTACCACGACATGCTTCCCGCGTTTGTAAGTTCCCAAAGTCCTTAAAAATTAATCCGCTGCAGCAGAGAAGTCCCTGACCTAATATGGAGGGGCATATTAGGAATGGTGAGAACGTACGATGGGCGCAGCGTGGGTGCTATGGTGGGCCTGCTCGGTTTCAAAATACCTACAGGTAGTCCTCACTTAACAACCATTCGTTTAGTGACGGTTCGGACTCACAACAGTGTTGGAAAAAATGACTTACGGCCAGTTCTCACACTTATGACCGTTGCAGCATCCTGTGGTCACGTGATCGCCATTTTTAACCTTCCCAGCCGGCTTCTGGCAAGCAAAATCAATGGGAAACTCTGTGATTCGCTTAACAACCACGTGGTTCGCTTAATGCCTGCAGTGATTCGCTTAATGACTGCTGCAAAAGTCATAAAATCGGGTCAGATTCACTTAATGACCACTTTGCTTAGCAACCAAAATTCCGGTCCCAATTGTCGTTAAGCGAGGACTATTTAGCAACTGATAGAATTGCAACAGTTTTCCTGGTTCATCCCCTTGAGTATCTTTGGGTGTTGTGTCCTGTTGTTCGTTTCATGTTTCATGGAGCAGAGAACTTTCAAACCGCTTTCTTGGATGCACCCCTCTTCTGATCCTCATTTTGAGAAGGCATTTGTTGGTTTTCACAAACCATTTGGACCGTTGCTCATGAAACACAACGGGACGCCGTCGCGGCAATTTACATTGTTTTCAAAATGAGGTTGTCACCCAAACGGCGTGGTTTGTGTTGCGATGCCACGGCAAGCAGGATGCCATTGGCACGGGGAGGGTGTAAGGAAAATGGTGTCATTTGCATTGGAAATGAGGTCAATCATAGCAGATCTCATAAAATCAAGGTAAAATTAACAGCTCCACCCAGATTCCTCCCAATGTACCAAATTTGTCCATTGACTTTGAAGGAGAGGTACGGATGGATGGAAATTGAACGTTGCATCCAAAGTCCACTTTATAAGGGTTTCGTAAATCAAGATTGTATTGGAACTAGAGATGATTCTTGCATTTTGGTTTTTTTTGCTGTTGCTTAAGCACGGCCCTTTTTTTAAATGCCGAAAATCTATCTACTGTAACTGGGTAGGGCAAGGAACGTGGCACATTTTGGCAACTGTCTGGTGCCACGTCGGACCACGAGCCCTGCAGCCTGGGCTTCAATTCTGTCTCGGAGACATTTAAATTTCTCTCTTGCCTTGCTTGTAAAGGGTCCTGAAAGGCAGGGGGTAAGTTTAATTATTTAAATTTTAAGTTAAATTATTTAAACAAACGGGGCCTTTCTAGTCAACACTGAGCTTAATTAAAGTTCAGTGTAGAAATGAGAGTGAGTAGAGTTCCATTTAAACTTGAAACTTTGATGAAAGTTGATGAAAAGCTGATCTTGTTCCTCTCTTCCCCCCCCTTTTTTTTTTGTTCAAAAGAATGTTGTTTATGAGATTTAATGCATTAAATGTAGTCTTCTACCTAAAGAAAGAAGGCGGTGAGCGTAACCATTTATAACACCTTTTTTCCCCCCATCTCCAGATGTGTTCAAATCCTCCATCTGAGACCCCTGGCCTGCCAGAACGGGGGGCCTTTCCTCTGCCACAGTTTTGTCTGGAACCCCGTGTCCCCTTCAGACAATATCAGTCCAATGACCAAGATGGGTAAGGCTGTAGAGAGTATGTAGCGTTGTGCAAGATTTTTTGTCAATCATGCTGCGTTGTTTGCAGTGGTGTTCTCAACTTCCAAGTGTCGTTCCACAGAATTTTTAGCAATAATTCTTAGTTTATTTATTTTTTAATTGTATATTCTGTTAGTGAACGTAACAAACAGAAAGAATAACAATGCCACCATGACAGTGCAAAAAAGTATCTGTCACAGGGAGAACAATAAACTAAAACTGAAAAATAAAGAAAAAATCCATCTAGCGTTACTATACCATTAGCTCAGTCCCCAGGTTACTAAATCTAGACCAGTGTTTCTCAACTTTAGCAACTTTAAGAAGTGTGGACTTCAATTCCCAGAATTCTCCAGCCAGCATCTGGGAGCTGAAGTCCACACATCTTCAAGTTGCTGAGGTCGAGAAACACTGGTCTAGACTATTTAGAAACGCCGCTTCATCTTCTCATTTCTGCAATATAAAAATAAGTCAAAAATCAACAACACATCACTTGAACCTACTCTTTGAAGTCCACCTGCATTGAATGATTCTCTTATTTGAATCTCAGGCACGACAGAGCCAAAGTTCTCTATCAAATGTCAGATTCCCTATTTTTAAAATATAGTTCAACTTCACATTTACATCTTTGTCAACGGTCTATTTCCCCAGAGTTGTATAAATGTAGAAGAACTTGAGATCAAAAAAGAGCCATAGAGGGACATGACCAAATCATGTGAGTCAAAGTGCCCTCTTAAACCCAGCAAGTCCATTTTTTAAAAATGTTCTTTGGTGGTAAGGGGGTCATTACTCATAAGCAACTTAAGGTTAAGGTGCTGGGCTAGAAACCAGGAGACAGAGAGTTCTAGTCCCGCCTTAGGCATGAAAGCCGGCTGGATGACTTTGGTCCAATCCCTGTCTCTCAGCCCTAGGAAGGAGCCAATAGCAAACCAGGAGTCTGTGAGTTCTAGTCCCGCCTTAGGCACGAAAGCCGGCTGGGTGACCTTGGACCAGTCACTCACTCTCAGCCCTAGGAAGGAGCCAATGGCAAACCAGGAGACTGAGAGTTCTAGTCCTGCCTTAGGCATGAAAGCCAGCTGGGTGACCTTGGGCCAGTCCCTCTCTCTCAGCCCAACTCACCTCACAGGGTTGTTGTTGTGGGGAAAATAGGAGGAGGAAGGAGTATTAGGTATGTTCGCCGCCTTGAGTTATTTATAAAAATAATAAAGGCGGGATAAAAATTAAATAATAATAATAACTTCTGAAGAAAGGGACGGGGGGAGAATTACATAGGATAGAAGGTGTTAAATTGCCAGAGTGATGGTGCTGATCTTAAGCCCAACCCCGGGGGCCAATCTGTCCCCCCCCGTTCTCTGCCGTCACCTTCCACGGCCTGTCAACATTCCTGTTGAGATGGGCCTGCAATCCCCAAATTCACATGGGGAGATCTAGTCATCCACGCCCTCTCTCTTGGTGCTTGGTCTCCAGAGATCTTGAGATCTTTGTTGGAAATATGCTGAGCAACATCGGCCCGGCCTTAGCTTGCCCTCTGCAACTAGTGGTCCCATCTGAGAGGTTTTACGCTCCTCCTTTCCCTGCCCAAAAAGTACCCCCCAAGCAACAACAACTCTCCGTTGCAGAAAAGAGAAGCGACTTGGGACCCCACGCCCAGCTCGCCCGGCCCGGCCACAGGGGGAACGAGTCCCGAGACCCACCATCATTAACGCAGAGAACCTGAAAGGGCTGGATGAGTTAGACAACGATGCTGAGGACGGCTGGGCAGGTAAGCCGCTCGATGCCCACCCTTGGGCCCCATTCTACAGACTCTGTACTCCTTTGCACACGTTGGTTCGGACTTCCTGGTTTAAGGAAAGCCTGTTTTACTATGCTGTCTAACGAACGGCGTTTTGCACCTATCTTAACATCATCACCTACAGCCTGGCAGCACCATTGCTGATCTTGGCCGATCTCCAAAGCTAATCAGAGTTAGATCTGATTAGATCTATTAGATTGGATCTGGTGGGTTGGATGGAAGCCACCAGAGGTTCTAGGCTAGACTTAGAAATGCATGGCTTTTAGTTAGAGTTAGGCTTAGGGGTTAGGCTTAGGGCTAGGCTAGAGTCAGAAAAGAATGGCTTTTGGTGAGAATTAGGGGTTATGGTTAGGATTAGGGCTAGGCTAGCCAACCTAGCAATTCGAAAGCATGGAAATGCAAGTAGATGAATAGGTACCACTTCGGTGGGTAGGTAACAGCGTTCCGCGCGTGTCATGCCGGCCACATGACCGTGGAAGCGTCTTCAGACAACGCTGGCTCTTCGGCTAACAAACGGAGATGAGCACCGGCCCCTAGAGTCGGACACGACTGCACAAATGTGCGGGGGGAACCTTTACCTTTACCTAAGACCCACGGACCCCAACTGCGTCCACCTCGTTTGTCCTCTTCGGATAATGCAGCTTGGCACTGTGCAGGTGTGATCCAAATGGAATTGTTCAATTGCTTCCAACTAGCCAGGCTTGTCGATCGGAAGATTGCAAGTTCGGAGGTTCGAATCCCTAGCCCTGCATGCGGAGTGAGCTCCCGCACTAGCTCCAGCTCTTGCCAACCTAGCAATTCAGAAGCATGCAAATGCAAGTAGATGAATAGGTACCACTTCGGTGGGTAGGTAACAGCGTTCTGTGCGCGTCATGCAGCCACATGACCGTGGAAGCGTCTTTGGACAACGCTGGCTCTTCGGCTAAGAAACGGAGATGAGCACCGGCCCCTAGAGTCGGACACGACTGCACAAATGTGCGGGGGGAACCTTTACCTTTAGACTTCGAAACAAATGGCTTTTGGTTAGGGTTAAGGTTAGTTTAGGCTTAGGGCTAGGCTAGACTTCGAAACAAATGGCTTTTGTTAGAATTAGGGTTAGGGGTTATAGTTATTTATTTATTATTCAGATTTATCACCGCCCATCTCTACAGCAGTAGACTCTGGGCAGTTTACAATAATAATATAAAAATGAAAACCTATACATCTAAAATACAATATAATAACAAATAGAAAAACCCAGAGGAAGGTGAGATCTTAAAAGGAGGATATTACTAAGCTAACCACCCCCAGGAGGAACTATTACTTCCTTCATTCCAAGCAAGACTTTTGTTAGAATTAGGGTTAGGGATTAAAGTTAGGTTTGGGTTTAGGGCTAGGCTAGACGTAGAAACAAATGACTTTTGGCTGGAGTTAGGGTTAGGATTAGAGGTTAAGGTTAGTCTTAGGTTTAGGATTAGGTTTAGTTTTAGGACTAGGACTAAGATGGACTTAGAAACAAATGGCTTTTGGTTTTAGCTTCCTGCCGAAGAGCCTAACAAACAGATTCCTTGTTTGGGGAAGAGGGTCGGTGGGCCCACGCTGAGTTAGCCCCAGCCGCCGGCCTCCTTTCTCCTCCTCCCGGTTCCTTGCTTTTCTAGGAATTCACGATGAAGTGGATTATTCCGAAAAACTGAAGTTCAGCGAGGATGAGGAGGAGGAAGAAACCCCCAAGGACGGAAGGCAGAAATGGTAAATGGAAAGCGAGGGTGCAAATCCCGGGCTTGATCCGCTTGCGGTGGGTTACTGCATCTCTTGCAGAAAAAGGATCACCCGGTCTTTGAAAGACTCACAGGTTTGTAGAAGATGCCAGCCTTTGGGGACCAGTGGGCACGGCACGCTGGGCGTTTTGAGCATATGTGGTGGGCGCTCTCACAAAAGGTCTGCTGCCGTGGGCCGGCCCAGGTAAGAAACCCCCATTTAGCCAAGCAAGTGGGGTTGCATTGAGCCCGCAGGATGCTCTGTATCCCTCCGAAAATTATCTTTGCAGTTTTTTTTACGAGTGGCCCCTTTCTCATCTCAACCGTGGGCCCTCTCCCCAGCCTTCGGACTCCACGTGGGGCCCAGTGCTGTATTTAGAAATAAAAAAAGGAATCGCAGTTGATCATTTCAGTAGCGTGCACTGCATTTGGAGTTTTTGTTAGTGACTTATAATGTGTTAACCGAGTATCTTTCATCTAAGCCTTAACCAATTTTTGGCTTCTCTTTCAAAAACGGATGTGGTACATTTTATAATTCCATAATTAATGAATAACATATTGGAAAATAGTGGTTTTTGTGATATTCTTGATTAATTATTTGCTTTTGTACTTTGTTCTTTCATTATACATTTTGTCTCGTTTGGTTTACAGGTAGTCCTTGACTTATGACCATTTGTTTAGCGACCATTCGAAGTTACGACTGCACTGACAAAAGCGACTTATGACTAGTCCTCGCACTTATGACAGTCGCAGTGTCTCCACGGTCACGTGATCAAAATTTGGGCACTTGGCAACCAGCATGTATATTATGACGGTTGCAGGGTTACATGATCGCCATTTGCGACCTTCCCAGCCGGTTTCCAACAAGCAAAATCAATGGGGAACTGAGTGGTTTGCTTAACGGCCACATGATTTGCTTAATGGCCAAATGATTCACTTAATGACCGTGGTGATTTGCTTAACAACTGCTGTAAAAAATGGAAAATCAGGTGCAGTCACATGATGCCTCGCTTAAGAACCATACTGCTTAACAATGAACTTTCTGGTCCCTATTGTGGTCGTAAGTCGAGGACTACCTGTATATTTTTTTCTAAAGCAAGGTTCAGTAGAAAATAAAACACATACACCCGCACAATAAAATAACAGAGATTCTTTTCATGAGATGCCCTGATTTGCTCAAGTAGCATGCGGGGAACCTGGGTGTTAACATTTGCGTACCCACGCCCACATCAACTCACGCACAAATTGTTCTGTCTCTGCTAAATCAGGGGGTTCTGCCCTGCAATATCAGCTTCATAGTCAGAGGGAAATGAGATACACAGAAGCGCAGGCAGTGATCCATACCTTTATGATAGTGGCCATTCCCCAAAAGTTTTTTATATATATATAAATTTTATTTAAAGTTTTAAAAAGAAGGTAAAAAACTAACAAAACCAATATAAAGTAAAGAAAGGAAAAGAGAAAAACACAAAGAGAAAAAGAAATAGGAAGAAGAAGCTTCCGATTTTCTTTGCAGCAAACGCAAGTCTCTTGCTCCATAGTTGCAAAAAGAAAAGCTCTCTTTTTTTCCCCATTAGCTACTTTTTGCTAATCACCCAAACCACAAATCACACCATTCCCAAAACCTTGGGCAACACTCTGGCTTCTGACATGCGACCACAAGCTTTGAGCTAGGTTCAACCCCAGGGGATAGAAGTGAATGGCTTGAGGAATTTAAGGATTAAGGGAAGTTTCCTTAATCCTTAAGGCAGGGCTTTCCAAAGTTTTCCCGCGGCGACACACCAACCGCCCTTGGTGTGTCGCCGCGGGAAAATCCGGAAGTCTCGCCGCTGCGGCAGCACGCAAAAACCCGGAAGCGCTGCTGCCGCTTTCGGTCTTTGCGCGCCGCCGCGGCTGCGGTGCCTTCGGATCTTCATGTGTCGCCGCGGGAAAACCCAGTGCGGGCGGGGGGGTGCATGGCGGCGGCAGCCTCCGCTAAAACGCGGAAGCACCGATGGCGCGCCGGTGCTGCCGCCGCCGTGCACGCCCCCGCTGCCACTTCCGGGTTGTGTGGCGACACAGCCGACTATGTGTGGCGACACACTTTTGTGTCGCGACACACAGTTTGGAAAGCTCTGCCTTAAGGGATTAGGATTAGGATATTTCCTACCGCGCTTCTCCGGGCTACAGAAGCCGTATCTTCTCAAGGAAGTCGACAGGTTTGCTGGTCTTCCCCGTGAGTTTTTCCTCTCTCTTCCCAGTAGCAGTGTCTGTCGTTCAGAATTGCAGTGGGGTCCCTTAACGTCCTCAATGCCTCCGTTGGCAGGAACGGCTGGGATCCCCGAAGGCAGCCCCCGCCGAGCTCAGCAGAAAACACCGGTGTCAGACACCCCCCAGAAGAAACCAAGAACTGGAGCGACTCAGCCAGCCTGTCCCGGCCCATCCGTAAAGTGCCGGAAGGTCTGCCAACTTCGCGGAAGCTGAACGGCTGGACCCCCCTTCCGGACTATCAGGTATTTCGAACTCGAGACGTAGCTGAATAATTGGCTGCTGGTGAACGAATGCAGCTTTAATTCTCTGATTTTGCTAGGAATTTTATATTATATTTATGCTTTTTATTATATTGTAGTTAATATTTATTTATTTATTTATTTGTTTATGTTTATGTTATTTAAGGCTTTTATCATTATTCTAAACCACCCAGAGTCCCTCCTTTGGGGGGAGATGGGTGGTGGCAAAATTTAATTAATTAATTAATAATAATAATAATAATAATAATAATAATTAAAAAAAAACCTTCTGAAATTTGGAATCCCCCAAATTCTCTACATCAGGGTTTCTCAACCAGGGTTCTGTGGAACCCCAAAGTTCTGGAAAAGGTCCCTGGGGGTTCCCTGGGATATCCCGATTTATTTAAAAAGTTATTCCAAATCTGGGCAAGTTCTCATTCTTTATTTTTAGTTTAGGAACACTGTTAATGCATCTAGACAGGCCTACCCATGAAACGAATAGAATAATTTTGTAACTTCCGGCCTCTATTTGAGCCTGAATGTGCACGGGTTCCCCCAGGCCTGAAAAATATTTTAGAGGTTCCTCCAGGGTCAAAAGGTTGAGAAAGGCTGCTCTACGTAGATGCACCAATTGTCCTCCGTTTTCCTCTTATTTTATATAGCCTTTCCTACCGTCAAGCAGAGGAGCTCAAGAAAAATTCTTGGGAGGCTGCTGTTCCTATGTTAGAGCTTGGCTAATAAAGCATGGCTGGTTTTTTTTAATATATAATTTTTATTAAAGATTTTTTTGAAAGGAAGATAAAAGCTAATAGAAAGTAAGAAAAAGAGAAGAAAAATAAATCAAAGAGAAAGCTGAAAGTGCAAGAACAGGAAAAATAGAAAGTAAAAGAAAAAATAGAAAAGAAAGAAAAAAGATACGAAGAAGTACAGTAGCTTCCGATCTTTTTTACAGCTGTTATAAGTACAATTACAAATTTATCTCTTACTCTAAGGCAGCCTTTTCAACCTTTTTGACCCTAGAGGAACCCTTGAAATATTTTTCAGGCCTGGGGGAACCCCTGCACATTCAGGCTCAAATAGAGGCCAGACGTTACAAAATTATTCTATTTGTTTCATGGGTAGGCCTGTAGATATGCATTAACGGTGTTCTTAAACTAAAAATACAGAATGAAACTTTCCTCTGTAATGTGAAGTTGCCCGAATTTGAAATAACGTTTTAAATAAATTGTGATCTCCCAGGGAACCCTTAGTGACCTCTCGCGGAACCCTAGGGTGCCACGGAACCCTGGTTGAGGAACACTGATCTACGGTTACAACATAACTCTCTTCTTTCTCTAGCTTGTCTGATCATCAGAACCATAAATCATAAGCTCGTTTTTTCTGTTTGATACAAAAAGTCTGTAGGGGAAAACATGGTTGGTTTCGGATGTAAGGCTATGAGTGGATCGGCACTGGTAGATTTTGAACGCAAAGAAAAATTGGTTGCTTTGCTCCGTCGCTCTCCTACCTGGACGCAGTGTGGATTTCTGCTTTCTCATTTCACTTCTTGAATTCTGGTTCTTATTTTTGGGCCAGAAACCCCCCCTGGCGTGTCTGCGGCAGCAGTGCTCTGACGAAAAAGAAGAGAAGCCGCCCCTGAGGCAGAAGTTTGTCCACTCGGAAATGTCAGAAGCCGTCGAGCGGGCGAGGCGGCGACGGGAGGAGGAAGAGCGGCGAGCGCGGGAAGAGCGGCTGGCCGCCTGCGCGGCGAAACTGAAGGAGCTGGATCAGAAATGCAAGCTGGCTCAGAAATCAGGAGACGGCCAGAAACACGCCGAGAGCGAGGAACCCCGATCCTCTGCCCCGGAGAAGAACGCCGTCTCGGAGATCAGCCACCCAGCCCGGAGAGGTAGGGGCGTGTGGGCAGGGGTGTGGTTCAGCCATTCTGGTGGAACCCGGGTGCCATGACCTCCTGTCCGGAAAAAAAAATGGTGAAAAACTCAAGGTGGGTCCCGTTGGGCGAGTTTGTCATCCGTCCCATGATAAGCCCGGCCGGCTCCCTCATTCCAAGGAGCTTTCAATTTTTTCTTTCTTCTCCTCCTCCTCCGTAGCGGTCCCCGAGTTTCATACCCAGGAAGCCCCTTCCGGTTACGCGGACGAAGAGACCCCAGCTGCCTCGACGGCCCTCCGGAGTAGCAGCGAGGAGGAGCTACGAGAAACGGTCTCTCCTGTGCAGGAGTTCGGCAAGTTCCCCATGCTGCTGCCCCCGCGATTCCAGCGAAAGCAGCAAGTAAGAGAAACAAAATCGGGTCCGTTTCGATAGCCGGCCTCAGGGCTTGTCTCGTACCTCTTCGGTCATTCATTTGGGGTTTGTTGCAAAGCTGCTGGCGGATTGCGGTTGGGCCGAGCAACGTCTGGGTCTGCAGGCGGCCCGGATTGGGCGAGAGATTGCAGCTTTTCAGCAGGGCGGCAATTGTTTGGTTTTATTGGTTTAGATTTCGAAGATGGGAATTACAGAGGGGTGTTAGGCATCTGTCCTTGCTGGCTGAAAAAAATAATTTTAAAAAGTGCAGTCCCCAAAGCAAATGCAGGTAGTCCTCGCTTAACGACCACAATTGAGACCGGAATTTCTGTTGCTAAACAAAGTGGTCATTAAGCAAATCTGACCCGATTTTACGACCCTTTTTTGGGGCAGTTGTTAAGTGAATCACTGTTGGCGTTAAGCGAACCACATGGTCGTTAAGTGAATCATGCTGTTCCCCATTGATTTTGCTTGCCAGAAGCCAACCAGGAAGGTCAAAAATGGCGATCACGTGACCATGGGATGCTGCGACATTCATAAATGCAAACTGGTTGCCAAGCGCCCAAACCATGATCACGTGACCATGGGGATACTGCAACAGTCGTAAGTGTGAGGACCGGTTGCAAGTCAGTTTTTCAGCACCGTCGTAAGTCTGAACCGTCACTAAACAAATGGTTGTTAAGTGAGGACTACCTGTAAACACCTGCCCCTCGCTTCAAGAGACAGAAGGTCCCAGATCCTGTTAACCTTCCAGTCTTGTCCATGAATACTTGTCTGTTTTGCTTTTCTGACAAATACAATTTTTGTAGGTTTGCTTTCATTTTCAATCCAGGAGCTATTTGGTGCTGCGTCCTATCGATACCATGTTAGCGTTTCGTGTCTCTTTTCAGGACCAGCTCTACAAGTTGCAAAACTGGCAGCCATCGCAAGTCTATCCACCTTCTTCCCACCCTCAGCGGACTTTCTACCCGGCCCACCCACAGATGTTGGGGTTTGATCCCCGATGGTTGATGATGCCTTCTTACATGGACCCTCGGGTAACCCACGGACGCCCTCCGGTGGATTTCTACCCTTCAGCCCGTCATCCATCAGGTAAAGCATATCTGTTCATTGACCTGAAGCACTGTTTATGCCAGTGTCTCTCCACCTTGGCAACGTTCAGATGTGTGGACTTCAACTCCCAGAATTCCCCAGCCAGCATGGGTTGGAGTCTACACATCTGAACGTTGCCAAGGTGGAGAAACACGGGTTTATGCTAACCATGGCTTAAAGATTCTGCAAAGAGCCTTGGCAGAACTCCAAGTGGCAATTCTGCACCCATGATTGGTTCGAGCCAATGGGATGGCTCAAATCGCTTCCAAAAATCAGATTAAATAGCTTTGATGTTCTGAATTGACTCTGTTGAAGAACAGGGGGGTTCGCACACCTCCAGCACCTTTCCAGATCGAGTCAGGAGAATCCGATCCTCACTGCAATTCTAGGCATTGAATCAGAGATTTGATCTGTCTTAGAAACAAATCTCCACATCCGAGCTTCTCTGTAAACAATCAATCGTCTGTCTGTCTGTCTGTCTGTCTGTCTATCTATCTATCTAATCTATCGTGCCTGTTTGTCTGTCCATCCGTCTGTCCATCGGCTTCTGTATCTATGCTGGTCTATAATTGTAATAAAGTCTGGTTTGATTTGACTTGTCTTGCATTGACGGCTTCTGTGCCATTGGGGAAAGGGTTTAAATGCCGGAATTTCCTCTCTCTTTCTTATCACTAGGCATCGTTGAGCACGGTCGGACTGATATTTTCTCCCTTTCTCACCCGGCTAGGGATTATGAAGCCTGCGATGCAACCAGATTCCATGAATGGGGCCGGCTGCCCGTCAGAGGAGCAGAGCTGCCAATCTGTGGGGCTGCAGGAGAGAAAAGCAGTTGGGGAAACCGCCCACATCTGGGGTCCAGAAAGTTTTGTCCCCTTGGCGAGCAAAAGCTGTTCTGTTTCCCAGCCAAAACAAACAGAGTGTGTAACAGAGGAAGGATTACGTGCCAGGTAAGTGCAGGTCCATCAAGATTGAATTGCCTTGGAGTTTAGAATGCTAAGTACAGGTAGTCTGTGGCTTGAATCATTTATGCCAACTTGGAAAATCCTTCCTTGAATAGAGGTGGGGGCCTCAGGCACAATCTTTCCCCCATCTTCCTTCCTGCTTTGTCTTCTGTGCCTAGGAAGATTAAGACCATTTCGCAAGCTCAACAGCAGCATGGTAATCTTAACGATCCTCCTTTAGATGATAAAGGGACTTAGAAATAACATCTCAAAATAACCATGACCTAGCCCCAGGTGCAAGGTCACACAGCCACCCTAGAAACATATTTAAGGATTCCCTTACTAACTTTACTCAGACTGAAGAAGCTCCTTGGATAAGGAGTGAAACGTTTCTACTGAGAAAATAGAAATCCAGTTGACATGATTCAAGCCACAGACTGTTCCACCTGGATGACTGAGAACCTTCATCGACATAAGTACAGGTAGTCCTTGTTTAGTGACCACAGTTGGGGCTGGCAACTCAGTCATTAAGCGAAGCGGTCACTAAGTGAACCACGACCATGCTTACGGTCTTACTTCAGCATTCCTTTGTTTTACAGACCTGCGAAGGTCGTAAATGCAAGGATTGGTTATAAAATTACTTTTTCATCGCTGTCGTAACTGCGAATGGTCGCTAAATGGGGCAATCGCTAAATGAGGATTACCTGTATGGGGCTGCCGTCAATTTTATTTCTTGATTTTTAGTGTTGAGTTGGGCCATCTTACAAATCAGCATTAAAAATAATGAAGTAAACTCTTTTCTGTGGGGCTCCTGCTGCCAAAATTAAATATTTTTATATATTACGTAAATTAGGTATCAAGAGCGGCATTGTTGCAGAAGATTGCCCGATGCTAAAATGGCTAATCCCTGGACTGTCTTAATGCAGTTTGCTTCTCCAGCATGCCGAAGGGAGAAAGGAAGGCATTAATTCTTCTCACCTACAAATCTAAGAACCTTAGAAGAGGGTTGTGCAATTTGAGTAGTGTGCCCTTCCAAATCGAAGCTGTTGAGACTACAGGCAAAAATTAAAATGGACTTCATTTACATTTACTGTATCTGCAATTATGTGGAGACCCTATGAGCATTCTGCTCTCACATCTTTAATCATTTCTCCCTCACAATTGTCATTTGGCCAGAACTTTGGGGAGTGTTGGCGGTAGGGGTCGGGTATCCACGCAAAACCTACCGTTTTTCCAGATCCCCAGCTCTTTACTGTTGGCTCCGTAGAATTCCTTCCTCCACTGAATTCCTTCCTTCCTTCCTTCCTTCCTTCCTTAGGGCTGAGAGTTCCTACTCTGCGCCATCAGGCCTCAGTGCCCAGCGTGACTTCTTTGAAGAAGTTGGAGAAGACTACTTAAACTCCTTTGACAAGAAGCCCCAGGGCAATTTTGACAGGTGTGTCAGTCCCGCCCAAAGGGCACCCCAAGAGCGCATCTTTCAGCACCCCGAGTGTGCTTCTGAGCTCTCCGATCCTTGCGACAGGAGCCTCTTGAATTCCCCTTTGGAGTCTGGTGCTGTTGCTGATGAAAAGAAGGCTGAATACAACGGCTGGGAGATCAGCCATTACCCGAAACCCTTGGAAGTGCCATCTTCAGGGAAAGAAGGGGTTTTCCAGGATGACTCCTTGTTTGGCTCCGAGATGTGGAAGAAAGAAGGATCAGCCAGCAAGCAAGGCACCCCTGGAGCGGGATGGATGGCTCCAGAGAACCGAAACGGCAACAGTCAGCCGCAGCACCAAGACCAAACGGGGAGAGCTCGTCGATCTGGACCGATTAAGAAGCCGGTGCTGAAAGCTCTCAAAGTTGAGGAGAAGGAGAAGGAGAAAGAACTGGAGAAGGTGAAAGGGGAGGGTGAAGAGGCTTCCCGTCCAGCGAAAGAAAAGGCCTCTGCTCCGAAGGTGCCAGAGGAGGCTGATCCTGGAGCGGGAGTCCACTCCGCTCGCTATCGCTTGTTGGAGGAAAAATGCTCCCCTCGAACTCCTGTCCAGGACCCTGAGAGGCCTCACGAAGAAGAGGACGACAGCAAAGAGGGAAACGAGAAGACGGTCAAGGACCGGGAGGGCAAGCCACAGCCAAGGGAGTCCGCTGACCCGCCCCCAACCAAAAGAAACAACTGGATCTTCATCGACGAGGAGCAGGCCTTTGGTGGGCGGGGTCAAGGACGGGGGCGTGGGCGCGGCTTCCAAGAATTCACGTTCCGAGGCCGTAGCAACGCAGTGGGGTGTGGTGGGGCTGGGGGTGGTAACCCCAGAGGGGGTTATCACAGCAGCAGCGTCAGCGGTCCCCAAAGAGGTAGCCGGGGGCGAGCCTTGAGAGAGTTCAGTCAGGTGGAAGAATTCTCCCGGGGGAAGCCCCGACGCCGGATTGCGAGCGAGACCCACAGCGAGGGCTCCGAGTACGAAGAGCTGCCGAAACGCCGGCGCCAGCGGGCCTCTGAGAATAACAACGAGGGCTCCCTTGCAGAAAGAGAGGAGGGTGATCTCAAGAAAGGGGATTTCCAGGACTCCTGGAGGTCCAATAAGATCTATTCGGACGAGCAGGGCGCCCTGGACGCCAAGCCGAGGACCCCGCGGGCTTTCGGGCGATCGCTGCCACCGAGACTGAGCAACTCCACTTACGGACGACGAGCTTTCGTTTCCAAAGAGCCTTCCCAGTGGCAGGGCAGAAATGGGGGAAATACTTGGCAGGAAGACGGCCACAGTGCCCCTCTGGACAGCTTTGGCAGCCGGCGCCCACCCGAGAGGGATTACAGCCAAGAGTCTTACAAGGCTCCGGACTCGTTCAGCAGGCGGGCTTTCGAGGAGGACTACGGAGGTGACCCTGAGAACGCTGAGAACCGGCCGTTCCGCCGACGGCGTCCTCCTCGGCAGGACAAGCCGCCTCGGTTCAGGCGCTTGAGGCAGGAGCGCGAGGCCGTGGGCCAGTGGAGCCCCGAAGATGGTGGAGCCAACCTCATTGCGTGCCAGTGGCCCGGGAGGGCCAAACTGATCACGGCAGATTATAACGGCCCGTCTGCCAGAAGATCTCCAGAACTGCCCTATCAGAACTCCTCTGATCACGCCAACGAAGAGTGGGAGACGGCCTCCGAGAGCAGTGACTTCAGCGAGAGGCGGGAGAGGCGGGGCGGCGGCGGCGGGACCGCGGAGAATGAGGCGCCGTTGGATGGCGGGCGTCCCGGTAGCACCTTGGGGGAAAAGAGAGATCTGGCCAAGAGGAGTTTCTCCAGTCAGAGGCCCGTGGTAGATCGGCAGAGCCGGAAATCGGATCCAGTAGGATTTGGGGAGAAAGCCGTGCGAGCTGGTGGAAACAGACCGGCGTCCCACTATGAAAGCCAGCAGAACGGGCTACAGATGAAAAGTAAAAGGTAAGCACTTCCATCTTCCTTTTTTCCCCCACTTAAGAAAAGAGAGACAATATTTAGATAAGAGTGGACCTCATAGTCCAACCGTCAAAAGGCTGCATTCCTAAACCTATACTTTCCTTTACCCAAAGCAAATAGCAAAGGTTGCTTCAAGGAAGTGTGTTTACAGGTAGTCCTCGACTTACGGCCATTCGTTTAGTGACCGTCTGAAGTTACAACGGCGCTGGAAAAAGTGACTTGCGACCAGTCCTCACACTTACGACCGTCGCAGTGTCCCCGCAGTCACGCCATCCAAATTTGGGCACTTGGCAACCGGCATGTATTTATGACGGTTGCAGCGTCCCAGGCTCACGTGATCACCATTTGCGACCTTCCCAGCCGGCTTCTGACAAGCAAAATCAATAGGGAACCATGTGATTCACTTAACCGCGTGGTTCGCTTAACGACCGCCGCAGAAAATGTTGTAAAATCGGGTGATCGTGTTGCTTTGGACTTAAAAAATAGTTCGGCCCCTTTTCCTAGGCAACGCTTGCCTATTTTTGTCAAGGTCGTCTTCCTGACTCTCTGCAGGAGTCAGCCAATGAAATATTGCATCGCAGCTGGCATGAGTCAGATGCTGGTTTCTCATGACATGCCGTGGGGTTTGGGGAGCACGTTCCAGAACAACCATCTGTGAGCGATGCTTTCATTCGGATTCCTGAACTGGGTAGGGGGTTAGATAATCACGGCCTTGGTGTCCTCTTCCAACTTGGAGATTCTCTGATTTTCATTTAAGGTGACCCTTCTCCGCTGTTTTCTGCAGATCTCCGGAAGAAAATGGCATTCTCGATAGCGGCAGTCCTGGACGGAGCCACTCAGCGTACGGTTCCCACTCCAACCTGAATGGTGCCGAGAACCTGGAGAAAAGGCAAGAGAGGGATCTGAAATCTGGAGTCCCTCAGGTCAGCGAGAAGGGAGAGACCTTGAATCCGTTCGAGCGGAGCTACGGAAGTAAGTTCCTTCAAGGGTCCTGGAGAGGAACCAGCACCCCATTGCAGAAAGAACCTGTTAGAGGCTCACAAAGATGAGAACAAAGATGGGTTGTAGTCAAGGGATCTGTCCTAGTAATGGCATGTGGGAAAGACCTTGGGAGACAGGGCCAAGAGACGGCCTAGGGAACGGTCAGATAAGAGGCAGCTGAGCCCTCAGCTGGATAGTGGGTGGGGCAAGAGGCTCGGAAGGGACCCTCCCTAGTTTCTCGGGCTGTAAAGGAGACGGGGGGGAGAAGACTGTACTTTCAGACTTGCAAGACTCTGTCAACGTAGCTTCACAATACAGTAGAAGTAGCTCATCTGGTTGTGATTCCTATCTGGTTTACCCCGGGGTATCTGGTTTACCCCGTGAGGCCGACATCAGTCTTGCAGGTCTGAAAATACAATTCTCCTTTACAGCCCGAGAGACTAGGCAGGGTCCCTTCTGAGCCTCTTGCCCCATCCGCTATCCAGCTGTGGGCTATGCTGCCTCTTATCTGAACGTTCCTTGAGTAGCATCTCTTGGCCCCGTCTCCCAAGGTCATTTCCACATACCATGACAGCCCTTTCGGCGATGACATGGGGCCAATCCCTCTCTCTCAGCCCAGCCTACCTCACAGGGTTGTTGTGGGTTAACGTTTCAAGGGGAAGAAGAACTAACTTCGCTGAAACGCTTGTGTGCCGCTGCTTAGATGGTGTGATGGAGAGCCGCGGGCCTGGCCCCGGGGAAGAGAACGAAATGGGGCCGATGAGCAGCGAAGGGTTCATTGAGGTCCTGACGAAGAAGCAGCGACGGCTGCTGGAAGAGGAACGGAGGAAGAAAGAGCAAGCTGTGCAGGTGAAAACAATACTCTTTCGGGGAGTCAGTTTGTTGGGTTTTTTTTTTCTTCCTCTTATGTGGGTTCTGCAGAACTCGTGCTGCCTTGGCTGGGCTCCCACTCCGTTCAAATTATTGCCTCCCCATACAGTCCTTGCTTAACAACCACAATTGGGACCAGAATTTTGGTTGCTAAGCAAAGTGATCATTAAGCGAATCCAATCCAATTTTACGACCTTTTTTCCAGCGGTTGTTAAGTGAATCACCGTGGGCGTTAAGTGAACCATGTGGTTGTTAAGCGAAACACACGGTTGCCCATTGATTTTGCTTGCCAGAAGCTGGCCGGGAAGGTCGAAAATAGCGATCACGTGACCACGGGACGCTGCGATGGCCATAAATGCAAACCGGTTGCCCAGTGCCCAAATCGTGATCACGTGACCGCAGGGATGCTGCAACGGTTGTAAGTGTAAGGACCGGTCGTAAGTCAGTTTTTTCCAGCACCGTCGTAAGTCTGAACTGTCACTAAATGAATGGTTGTTAAGCGAGGACTACCTGTATAATTAAATTAAATTGCCCTGGTTGTTGGAGGAGGAGATCTCTGCCAGTGTTATCTACCAGCATAAAATTTCAGTGTTGTTTTGTGTATTCCCCTGGATCTGGCCCTGCTTGTCCTCTGAGTGAGGAACGCATTGCGCCCGTCTCAAATTGAATTGCATCAAGACTCAGCGTTTGGGAGTTGGGGTACAGTTAAGATTTATTTATTTTATTATTGTATTTATACCCCGCCTATCCCCTCCCTAACGGAGGACTCTAGGCGGCTTACATACATAGTAAATTACATTTCATTATACAGTAAACATTTTTAAATCGCGTGCTTAAGGGAAGGGGTAAGGGAACCGACTCTTTCGTGGCTACTGGACTACATGTCCCACAATGCCTTGCGTCGGGGCCGGCTGCTGACGTCCTGGATGTTGCTGCTTCGGGTTCCGTCGCCGCTGCCGCCATTCATAAGATCTTTTTCCGTTTGGTGGCCAACCCCCAACAGGACGCCAGCATATTCGCCCACTTAAGGTGGTACCCATTTATCTACTTGCTAAGCTTTCGAACTGTTGGGTTGACAGGAGCTGGGACGAGCAACGAGAGCTCACCTCGTTGCGTGGGGATTTGAACTGCCGACCTTCCGATTGGCAGTCTACAGCTCAGCGGTTTAACCCGCTGAGCCACCGCGTCCCTAAGTGTGTAACTTAGATACAGTTGATACAGTTTGGGGAGCCCTCTAGGGCCATGTAACCCCCCAAACTGCCATCCAGAAGAGGACAGGATGGAGACAGCAACCGATTGTCCCAAAATGTGCCCCTGAATCAGTAGGGACGGTGACACATTCCCTTTTCCAGATCCTTATTTTATTGTTTGCACTTTAAAAAAAAAAGTCCTGTCCTTTTCTGGAAAAAATGCTGCTTGATCCCAAGAAAAATGGCAAAGTCGGAGGTTATGCCTTTTTTGTGCGCCTGGGACGTATTGCAGAGTTTGGGGAAAAGTACCGGCCGCTTCTCAGAAAAATGTATTGAAAGGCATACCGTCAAATCCGTAGATAGAGATTGTATTGCAAAGGAGACCAGCTCTGCTCAAATGCCGCTCTCCAAACGGGGAAAAACCTAACATGTATGTAAAACTGTGAGATACGCGCTTCGTTATTGATCCATGAACGTTTTAGGGTGCAATAATTGTAGGTGGCGTGGTTTATTTGAAGCCAGAGAACGTTTTTGGAGGCTGGGGCCCATAAATGACTTTGCCGCCTACCGTATTGAATGCAAGGCTAAGCTTTGGTGAGAGGTTAGTGGGAATAAGGGGGTCGTGTTTTCAGGACCCCCTGAAATCTATCCACGGATCCCCAAAGGGTCCATGAAGCTAGAGTGGAGAACTCCGGACGAAGAGGAGTTGGGAGGGATCCTAATGCCGGCGTTTATCTCGTTTCACAGGCTCCGGCTAAAGGCCGCGTCCTTCAGTCGCGCATCCCGCCTCGCTTTGCCAAGAAGCAGAACAGCCTGGAACAAGGGGACGTCTCTGCGCCTCGAAACACCTTGGGGACGGAGATCTGGGAGACCAATAGTGCAGGTGAACCCCCAAGGCAGGGCCGGCCCTACAGTTTGGCATTTGAAGTCAGATGCCACCGTGCCATCCATCAAATCTTTAACACAGGTAGTCCTCGACTTACAACCATTCGTTTAGCGACCATTCGACCGCGTCCCTGCGGTCACGTGATCAAAATTCAGGCAATCGGCATGTATTTATGGTGGTTGCGGCGTCCCAGGGTCACATGATCACCATTTGCAACCCTCCCAGCCGGCTTCCGACAAGCAAAGTCAATGGGGGAAGCCGGATTCCCTTAACAACCACACGATTCATTTAACGACCACAGTGATTCACTTAATGGCCACAGCAAAAAGGTAATAAAAACTGGCGTGACTCACTTAACGACCGCTTCACTTAGCGATGGAAGTTGTGGTCCCAATTGTGGTCGTAAGTCGAGGACTACCTGTACGGTCATAGACCAGCATAAGGAGGGTGGGGTACAGTCAAATGAAAGCATAGAAGGTACATCAGTTCAGAAACTTTGTTCAGAAACCTTGCGGTGGAAATTCCATCTTGGACAAACTTTCTTTGACCAATATGGAACTTACCCTGCAGGGAGATTTGCACCCGATTGGCAATTGCCGATGTTGGCAGGGCAGTGTGGGTCCTGTGCCTAAATCTCATCTCTCTGCTTGTGACAGCGCTGTCCGTCCAGTCGGCTGGTCCCGATTCCTGGAGTAAACCCGTTGGCACCTTTATCAGTAACGAGTCCAGCTCTGCCGAGGTCAGTGGCGCCCAGTCTGCGATTCTCTCGCGCCAAGGAGAGTTGATGATTTATAACTATTGGGATAGGTGTGTTGCTAAGCAGGTCTTAGCCAGTCAGAGCGACAACTCTGGAGCTTGACTCCTCTTCAGGCAACCAAGGATTGCATTTCCCCTTTTTGCACACCATCACCCAGGTTGGCTCATGTTCCACAAAACGTCGTTAAAAATTGACAGAAATTGGATGATGATGTTTTAAGATTTTGCTTATAGATAAGAGTTACATGGGAAAGAGGTTATTTGTTGCACTTTAAATTTATCTGATTAAGGTTAAAAATAGTTACGTTGTTGTTTCTGGTAATTTTTATTGGATTTTTATAGATTGGATTTGAATGATGAGTTTGGGGGATTAGTTTTAAAAACAGAAAATGAGATATAAATGTAAAAGGAAAGAATTCAAGTGGGTTTATTAGATTAAATTTATAATAGACATATTATTTCTGGTAACCCTTAATGGACTTTTGCTGATTAGGATGGAGGATGAAGTTTTAAAGATTTGTTTCTAGAGAATGAGGTGAGATATGGGATATAGAGATGGTTCGTCGTATTTTATGAGATGTTGAAAAGTTGTTAAAGTTATATATACTTGCTGGAACGAAGGGGAAGTTCCTTCCTTCCTTCCTTCCTTCCTTCCTTCCTTCCTTCCTTCCTTCCTTCCTTCCTTCCTTCCTTCCTTCCTTTAAATTTTTTTTCTTTGCATTTTATTTTTAATTTTTTTTCTTTTGTATTCGTTTTATCTGTATAAAAGACATACAGATCTTCCTTCTTTTTCTTTTTTCTTTTTCCCTTTTCCCTGCACTTTTTATTTTTTATTTTTATCTTTTATATATATATACAGGTAGTCCTCGGCTTACGACCATTTAATGATGGTCCAAAGTTACGACGGCCTCTGAATGGGCACTTTACGGCCTGTAAAGCACTTCCGAGTGTCACAAAACATCCCTCCCTCCTCCCCCCGGCGGCCACATGAATGCATTTCAGGCACTTGGCAACCGGCTTGCATTTACAACCGGTTGCAGCATCCTGTGGTCACGTGATCGTGTTTTGCAACGTTTTTTGCTGTTTTCCGGCAAAAGCCCATTGGGGAAGCTGGATTTTCTTAACAACCGCCGTAAAATGGTCGTAAAATTGGGTCCAGTCCCATGGTGACTCGACTTATGACCGCAGAGACTTACGATGTTCCCAATTATGGTCATAAGTTGAGGACTTCCTGTAGAGACCTTTCCATACACTTCCTTCTGCTGGGGGTGGTGAGGATTTGCTTTCCAGTCGGCCCTGGGTTTCCCGCTCCAGGGCTCCGCCTAACCCTTCTCGCCCGCTTGGCCGCAGGGGTTCAAAGGCAGCCAAGGAGACAGCGGCATTGACCTGAGCGCAGAGTCGCGGGAGTCCTCGGCCACCTCTTCCCAGCGCAGTTCTCCGTATGGCACCCTCAAACCGGAGGAGATGGGCGGCGGCGGTCTGGGGGAGGCCAAGGCGGACGGCCCGAAGGAACCAGCTCCGAAGCAGTTGGATAAAAAGGTAACGGGGGTTCTAGTCCTGAGTGGTGGAGCTTGATCCTAGTTGGCTGGGGGGCGGGGGGTCTTGGGTTTATTGGATGTCTGGTGGAGCCCCCTTAGCTAAGGCTGAAATGGCTCGGGGGCTGGCAGTCCCTGCCACCTTTGGGGGCAAAATACACGTAAGCCCAGAGGCTTTATCTGGACCGAATGACTTTCAACCCCATGCCGTTTTCGAGCGTGCAGCAGGCCTTTGCTAAAATTGGGGGCAGATGGAAGGGGAAGATGAAAGCAGGGCCATCCGTTTGTTGGGGGGTGGGGGGGTCTTTTTCATCCGGGTTCTGCTTTGCCCTGTTGGGTGTCTTAAAAATGAAGCAAAAAGTACCTTCCTTTCCTCCCTTTCCCCTTATCTCTGCCTCTGTTCCTTCGTTCCCTCCCTCCCTTTTTCTTACCCCTCTTTCTCCTTCCTTCCTTCTCTTTTCCCATCTCTCCTCTCCCCCTTCCTTCTTCCTCCTCTTTTTCTCCTTTCCCATCCCTCTTTCTCCTTCCTTCTTTTCTTCTCTTCTCCTATTCCCTCCTTCCCTCCCTCCTTCCCTCCCTCCTTCCCTCCCTCCCTCCCTCCCTCCCTTCCTTCCTTCCTTCCTTCCTTCCTTCCTTCCTTCCTTCCTCTCCTGTTCTCTTTTTCCTCCTCTCCCCTTCCCCCTCTTTCCTTTCTCCCTTCTTCTCTTTTTCTCCTTTTCCATCCCTCTTCCTCCATCCATCTATCCACCCATCTCCGCCTCTCTGTTTTCCCCTTAAGGACGCCGAACAAGCCCTGGCGCCAGCCAAGGACCACAAACCGGGGCCCATCGGCAACGAGCGCTCCTTGAAGCACCGGAAAGGCTCCGAAGGGGCAGAGCGCCTGGAGGGCAGCATCCCACCAGTCAACGGGGTGGAGATTCACGTGGACTCGGTTCTTCCTGTGCCGCCCATTGAATTTGGAGTGAATCCTAAAGTGAGGATGCATGGGGCTTTGCCATTCCTCCTCCCTACGCCTCGGCTTCTGCAGAGAAAGGCCTGGGGGCACAAGCGGAAGGGGGGGTCCCTTGCTTTGTGGTTTCCTTGCTGGTCCAACCCCCCCCCCTTCTCCTCTCCTTTCTCTCTAAAGAAATAATCACCAGGGAAAATTTTTCCACGTACTGGGGGGCGGGGTTTGCAGGCGGGAGCCAATCACGCACACCGGGGGGCGGGGTTTGCAGGCGGGAGCCAATCGCGTGCACCAGGGGGGGTAATTGTGCGCACCGGGGGCGGGGTTTGCAGGCGGGAGCCCCTGGCCCACTTCCTAACAGGCCGCGGCTCACAGGTTGGGGACCCCTGCTCTAGGAGATTTATAATCCTTGCTTTCCAGTAAACCAAGTTGCAATGTTGGGGACTGATTGATAAAAGAGGCAAATTTGTTGCAGGATTCAGACTTCAGTCTCCCCCCTGGCTCGGCCCCTGGGACGGCAGCTAACCCGGTTGCAAAACTGCAGAATGTCCTGGCCAGCAACGTAAGAATATTTTGTTGTCCTCCTTCTTCTTCTCGTCTTCCTCTTTTTCCTTTTCCTTCCTCTTTTTCATCTTCTCCTCTTTCCCCTCCTCCTCCTTCATTTTCTCCTTCTCCTTCATCACCACCTCCCCCTGTACGTTCTTCTTTTTCATCTTCTCCTCTTTCCCCTCCTCCTTCATTTTCTCCTCCTCCATCTTCTCTCCCTCTATGTTCTTCTCCTCCTTTCTCAGCTTCTCCTTCTCCACTTCTTCCTCCTCCTTCCTCTCCTCCTCCTCCTTCCTCTTTTTCTTCTTCATCTTCTACTTTCTCCTCCTCCTTCATTTTCTCCTTCATCTGCTCCTCCTCTTTTATTCTTCTCCCTTTTCAGCTTCTCCTCCTCTACTTCCTCCTCCTCCTCCTCCTCCATCTCCTCCTCCTCCTCTTAATTTTATTTAATTTATTAACTAAAATTAATTTTACTCAATCTCTGTCTCAACAGTCTGGACTAACACAGTCCCTTCCAGTTATTCGAAGAGATCACCAACTTCCCCGATGCATCAGCTTAAACATGTCTTATCCTACAGCAGATCTCACTCTTAAAGTAAGCTTTCTCTGATGGGGTTAGAGCGAAAAAGGGGGCGGGTACTTTGGGTGCAGCCAATGATGATGGACAGTTATTGAAAGCATTGATTCGTCATCCTCAAAGCCTTAACCAGGGTAACCAAATATCTGCAGATATGTTGTTGAGCTTCTCTTGGAAGTGCAGTTTTATCCAAGAGCAAGATTCCAATAAAGGTCCCTGGAATTCAACTAAATAGTCAGGTGTGCATTAAGGTGCTCAGGGGATCAAAAGAAAAGTTTAACCAAGCATGTTACTGTAACATCTGCTTTTCTTTCTATGAAAAAGTCTTTTTCGGGTCTGGTTTGGTGGTGGTTCGTTAAACCAAACCTGAACGTCCAAGGAAAGGAGGATCTGATGTCCCTTGGAGGGATAACCGTCTGCAGCTCTCCCCTGCGAGAGAGATTTTCAATCCCATGCCTCCCTGGGTGACTTTACTTCCCCCACCCCGCTTTTCAGTGGCATCTGAAAAGCAGAAGTCAAACTGAGGGAAGCAGTGTTGTAATGCAAGCCCTACGCCTTTTCTACATACAGGTAGTCCTCGACTTACGGCCATTCGTTTAGCGACCGTTCGAAGTTACGACGGTGCTGGAAAAAAGTGACTTACAACCGGTCCTCACACTTACAGCTGTCGCAGCGTCCCCGCGATCATGTGATCAAAATTTGGGTGCTTGGCAACCGGCATGTATTTACGATGGTTGCAGCGTTCTGGGGTCACATGATCGCCATTTGCGACCTTCCCAGCCGGCTTCCGACAAGCAAAGTCAATGGGGAAAGCGAGACTTCCTTAACGACCACATGATTCCCTTAACAACCACAGTGATTCCCTTAACAACCATGGCAAAAAAAAGGTCATAAAATTGGGTGTGACTCACTTAACCGCCTCGCTTAGCGACGGAAGTTCAGGCCCAATTGTGGTCGTAAGTCGAGGACTATCTGTACATCCAGCTCCACCATGCAACGTCGCTCTCACCTTTCTGACCCATCCTTTGGATGCTGTGGTGCTAATTCCTGTCCCCCTTTTTCCTTGCAGATGGAGTCAGCCCGAAAAGCATGGGAAAACTCCCCCAGCCTTCCCGAACAGAGCTCCCCTGGAAGCGTTGGCTCCGGCATTCAACCTCCATCCAGCATTGGGGCTTCCAGTGGGGTCAGCTACAGCTCCTTTGGTGGGGTTTCTGTTCCCCCAATGCCGGTGGCATCTGTTGCGCCTTCTGCTTCAATTCCAGGTGCGTCGCCCATTTTTCGAGACTTGTGGAGGGGCGGGAAGAACTTGTAAAGCTACAGCAGAGCTTTCCAAACTTTTCATGTTGGTGACACACTCTTTCAGTAGGGCATCATTTCGCGACACACTCTTACAGTGGCATCATTTCGCAACACTCTTACAGCAGGGCACAAGGCAGGCACTAGGACCTGCGCGGAATCACAGCAGGTTTGGAGGCAGCCGGGCACAAGGCAGGCACTAGGACCTGCGCGGAATCACAGCAGGTTTGGAGGCAGCAAGGCACAAGGCAGGCACTAGGACCTGCGCAGAATCCTGGCAGGGCTCGGAGGCAGCAGCAGCTGCGACACACCCAGACACTGCAGCCAACATACTAACGTGTCCCGACACACAGTTTGGAAAACTCTGAGCTACGGACTCCAAACAGTAGCTCAGTGTAGGAATCCAAAATAAAGCAGCTCTGACCGACGGCTGTCCAGTCTCTTGTTGCATCTGGTGAGGCCAGATCCTCAGACTGCTGTTACTGTTAGGGAAGCGTCAGCCTTATCAGGTGGATCAGACAGGAAGCACGACCAAATGAGCTAATTCTACTTTATTGCAAAGCTACATTAACAGAATCTTGCAAGTCTGAAAGTACAATTGCCCCCCCCCGTCTCCTTTACACCTTCTGAGGTCCCTTCTGAGCCTCTTTCTCCACCCATTATGCAGCTGCGGGCTATGCCCTCTCTTATCTGACCATTCCGTTGGCAGCATCTCTTGGCCCAGTCTCCCAAGGTCATTCCCACATACCATTCCAGAAGGGCTCGTGCAAACGACATTGAAAGCTTCCTGTTGTAGTGGGTCCCTCTGTCTCTGTGATGTTTCCAATGGATCCTACTGATACCCCTTACTGTGCAATCAGCCAAAGGGTGTTTGAAGAGATTCTGTGGCTGAGAGACTCCTGGTCCTGCTGCCTTCTTCAGAATGGGGAGGGGCTTTTGCACCTTTAAGTGGAAGGAAGGTCAAGAGCAGACATTTGGTAAGTCTTCAGCTGTCTTCTGGTATGGACAAGATTAACGTCTCGCTTCTTTTCCAACCCGTTCCAGGCAACCACATCACCCCCCTGTATTTAGATGGCCATGTGTTTGCCAGCCAGCCACGACTTGTTCCCCCAACAATACCTCAGCAACAAAGCTACCAACAGGCAAGCCACCGCTGTGTGTGTGTGTGTGTGTGTTTGTGTGTGTATGTTTGCAAACTTGGGCATATGTCCAGTGAATACTCATCCTATCTGTCATGTGTAAAGACCAGCATCTCCACCAATCAAATTTGGGTTTATTTTTTGAATAAAGTTTTAACGTTCATCCAGTTTTAATTCAGAGATTCGAGGCCTGGAGAACTATAGGAGGCATGGGAGATGGTTCAAGTTTGTGGGAAAGGCCCTTAAACCTGTTGCCTTCCCCAACTTGGGTGCTCTCCAGGGGTGGACATCAGTGCCCAGAATTCCACAACCAGCGTGGCCACAGCTGAGAATTCTGGGCTGAAGCCCATTCATCTCAGGTTGGGATTCTCTGCTCTGATGATGGGGCTTCCTGTCCGGCTACTCTGATTTCCTCCTTGGTGTTTTTTCTCTCCCCCGTTTAGGCCGCTGCGGCTGCTCAGCAGATCCCCCTCTCCCTCCACACTTCATTGCAAGCCCAGGCTCAGCTCGGGTTGAGGGGTGGCCTTCCGGTTTCACAGTCCCAGGAGATCTATAGCTCCATCCCGCCCTTCAGGTAACAGGACGAGTCCCTCTTCAGTCCTCTGGCTTCACCACCGGAGTCGCCATTCCCAGTCCTGCACTAGTAGAATAATTATCAAGATGAACGAGGTGGTGGTGGTGGTTCTCCTCCAACTTGGCTTCTGCCTCTTCTTTATTGTTGGTCTTCTCCTTCTTCTCCTTCTCCATCATCTCCTTCTCCATCATCATCATCCCTCCTCCTCCTCCATCATCTCCTTCTCCATCATCATCATCATCATCATCATCCCTTCTCCTCCTTCTCCTCCATCATCTCCTTCTCCATCATCATCATCCCTCCTCCTCCTCCTCCTCCATCATCTCCTTCTCCATCATCATCATCATCATCCCTTCTCCTCCTTCTCCTCCATCATCTCCTTCTCCATCATCATCATCATCATCATCATCATCCCTCCTCCTCCTCCTCCATCATCTCCTTCTCCATCATCATCATCATCATCATCATCATCATCATCCCTTCTCCTCCTTCTCCATCATCTCCTTCTCCATCATCATCCCTCCTCCTCCTCCTCCTCCATCATCTCCTTCTCCATCATCATCATCATCATCATCATCATCATCATCATCATCATCCCTTCTCCTCCTCCTCCATCATCTCCTTCTCCATCATCATCATCCCTTCTCCTTCTCCATCATCTCCTTCTCCATCATCATCATCATCCCTTCCTTCTCCATCTCCATCTCCATCATCCCTTCTCCTTCTCCATCATCATCATCATCCCTTCTCCTCCTCCTCCTCCTCCTCCTCCTCCTCCATTATCTCCTTCTCCCATCATCATCCCTCCTCCTCCTCCTCCGTCATCATCATCATCGTCATCATCCCTTCTCCTTCTCCTCCTCCATCTGCTCCTTCTCCATCATCATCCCTTCCCCTTCTCCTCCTCCATCTGCTCCTTCTCCATCATCATCCCTTCTCCTCCTCCATCTGCTCCTTCTCCATCATCATCCCTTCTTTTTCTCCTCCGTCTCCATCATCCCTTCTCCTCCTCCTCCTCCTCCTCCTCATTCTCCTCATCTCCTCCTCCTCCTTTTCCTCCTCTTTGTCATTGTTCTTTTTCTCCTCTATTTGTCTTCTTCATCCTTCTGGAATCTCCAAAAGTGGTACTGTATACAGGGGGGAAAAAAACCCACAGTAAAGCCAATCTGGTGTATAATATGACAGTTCTTGTAGAAGATGGTCTGGCTACTGAAAAGTCCCAGCTCTTGGTCTCTGAGCAAGACCCATTGGTGGTGTCAGGAATAGGGTTTCCCCCAGCTGATTTTTGCACCTTACTGGTGGTGGTATGGGGAAGGTAGCCTTGTCAATACTTGCTTGATCCAGAGCAAACAAGGAATATAAATCAGAGGTGACCCACTTGCCCGTTTTTTAGGTAGTCAAAACAACCTGCGTGTTTGGGTTCATGTTTTCTCTGTTCTTAAAAAAGGTGCGCAGAGCCAGTCTCTCACTAAGAGGGCTGTTCTTCTGCCTCTCCTCGTTCCTGATATACCTGCTTTTCTCTCCTCCAGGTCTCAGGTCTACATGCATCCCAGCTTATCGCAGCCCAGCACAATGGTCCTGACGGGAGGCACGGCCTTGAAGCCGCCCTATTCCGCCTTCCCGGGGATGCAGCCTTTGGAAATGGTGAAGACACAGTCGGGGTCCCCTTACCAGCCAGTGAACGGCAGCCAAGCTCTGGTGTACGAGGGTCAGATCAACCAGGCATCGGCCATGGGAGCATCCCAAATGATGGACTCACAGCTGACACAGGTCAGGATGGCTCCCGTGGCCGTTGCTCTTTTCCTCGGAGTTTCGATTTAAGTGGTGGTTGGGGAGTGTCTGGAGGAGCGAAGTTGTACCGACTTGTCCAGTGTTTCTCAACCTCAGCAAATTTAAGATGTGTGGACTTCAGCTCCCAGGATTCCCCAGCCAGCATTCTTGAAGATACGTGGTCTTCAACTCCCAGAATTCCCCAACCAGTGTGCTTTAAGATGTATGGACTTCAACTCCCAGAATTCCCCAGCCAGCATGCTTTAAGATACATGGACCAACTCCTGGAATTCTCCAACCAGCATGCTGGCTGGGGAATTCTGGGAGTTGAAGTCCACACGTCTTAAAGTTGCTGAGGTTGAGAAACACTGGACTGGACTAATTGTTACTTTGCCCAGTTGCAAAACTCAAAACGGTCCTTGAGGCAGTCTGATTTTCTCCAGTTGTACCAGGAGTGGGAAAGGAATCGGCTTTTTGGTCGAGAAACAAAAGCTGAATGCCGTTTATTCAGCCCTCTTGGCATGACGCCAGCGGCACTCGTGCACCGTCCCAAACTGGAAGGTTTGCAAACTCTTGCCGTCCGTCAAGTGACTCTGTGCCTTTTGACCCGCAGCTAACAATGTCAATTCCGGGATCCCAGCTTCCGATGGCCCGTTACGGTTCTGGCCAGCAGCCTCTCTTATTATCCCAGTCCATCCAGCACAACCTCCCAGTTGGAGCTCCACGAAGGATCCTATCTCCCAATTCCCAGCCATCTGTCCTTGCTACAAACAGGGAGGTAAGTAGCGACTCTGGGTCTGTGTGTATGCCTTCGTTTTTCTTAAAAAAAAACACTGTTTCTATGAGCTCTCCTTTCAATATGAACCGAGGCTAGGCTACTGCGACATGTGCTGCCTGGGCCACCTTTTAGAGATGCAGGTTTATAACCCTCCAGCATCTGAATGGATTGAGGTCTTGCATTTTGGCTTTCAAACATTCAGAAGTCTGAACAACCGAGGACGCTCTTCCCTAAGACTTTGGAAGCTGGGAAAAAAGCGGAACAGTCCTTTTCCACGCCTCACCTCTGTGTGGGTCTGCGCGCTCCAGAAAGTTTACTTTTAAAAAAGCTGTTGATCTGTGGCTTGGCGTGTCACCCAAACGTTTAGCCCAAATGTCTCTCACTTCCCCTTTCCTGCAGGTAAATGATTCTGCTTATTGCTTGTTTTTTTCTTCTAGTCCTCTCACATGGAAATCAAAGGATTCCCCTTTACAGACGCTAAACAGAACATCATCCCTGGAGGATCCATTCCGTCTTCTCATGCTTATAGGTGAAATACAATGCTTGGGTTTATCTGGCTGGGAAGAAGAGAGCAGGGGGGTTCCAGCTGTAGGAAATGCATTTTTACTTGTTTCTAGTGAGATTGTCCCTTAAAAGGGGTCTTCTCCACCGGTTGGATTGTAGGCCAGTGGTGGGGACCCACTTTATCCCTGGGAAGGGAAGATGAGCTGGGTTCTCCCATCACACTAGCCCAAGTCTTCTCAAATGGTGGTTTGTTGCAATGCAAGAACATTTTTTCTTCCTCGTTGGAGGTTTGCAGCATAAGCCCTTTAAAATCAAGGCAAGAAAAAGGGAGATTGGTCCCCCTCCAAGCTCCACCTTTATAAATCAAGGAAAAGGGCAGAGTCCATGGATAGCTGGGAATTGCCTTGAGAAATTAAGTTGAATTAAATTATGTTGCATAGAGAATTGAGGATTATTGGAAAGGGTGGCGGCTTTCACACCAAGCTAGGGCACTGAATCCATTCTGGACTTGAAGTGATGGTTTATGTTGTTCTGTTTCTTGTCTTCCACCACCCCCTCCTCTCCGCTTCCCAGGCCCAGTTCTGCTAGCCTCAGTGGGAAGTCCTCCGGATCGTCCGTCAACATGAGCTCCGTGCAAAGGCATTACATTCAACAGGTAAAGTTGTGGGGTGGGGTAGACGTGGTTTCCTAAGAGGCGATTACACCAGCTCCCTTGAACAACTTAGCTTGCGAAACCACAGCTGGCTTTCCCACCAGGAAAAGGCAGAGAAGCGAATTGAAAGGTGATGACCGTAGGATATGATGGCCTGCCGTGGGTCTTCTCTGTCCCTAACTTCCTGGGGATTCTGGGGAATGAGAACTGTTCCCTCGGCTGGATGTTGCAGAAATCCAAGACTTAATCCACACCGTTCTGTTCACCCCTCAGCGGTATCTGAAGTTCTGTAAAAGATTGTGGAGATGACCTTAGGAAAGGAATGGATTCCCTTGGGGAAGGAAGGAAGGAATGGAAGGGGAGAAAAATGGCAACTCAGTCCTGGGGACATGGAAAGCAGGAGAAAGAAACTCAAGATAACTTTGCCTTGATTCTGTCTTCCTTCCTCCCTTCTCCTCCTTCTCTCTCCCTTCTTCCCTTCATTCCCTTCCCCTTCTCTTCTCTCCCTTCTCCCCTCTTCCCTCTTCTCTTCTTCCTTCTTCCCTTCCCCTTCTCTTCTCTTCTCTTCTCTTCTCTTCTCTTCTCTTCTCTTCTCTTCTTCCTTTCCCTTCCTTTTCCCCTTCCCCTTCTCTTCTGCCCCATCTCCCTTCTTCTCTTCCCCTTCTCTTCTCCCTTCTCCCTTCTCTCTTCCCTCTCCTCTTTCTTCTTTCTTCCCTTCCCCTTCTTTTCTCTCCTCCCCTCTTCCCTCTTCTCTTCTTCCTTCTTCCCTTCCCCTTCTCTCCCTTCTTCTCTTCTCTTCTCTTCTCTTCTCTTCTCTTCTCTTCTCTTCTCTTCTCTTCTCTTCTCTTCTCTTCTTCCTTTCCCTTCCTTTTCCCCTTCCCCTTCTCTTCTGCCCCATCTCCCTTCTTCTCTTCCCCTTCTCTTCTCCCTTCTCTCTTCCCTCTCCTCTTTCTTCTTTCTTCCCTTCCCCTTCTTTTCTCTCCTCCCCTCTTCCCTCTTCTCTTCTTCCTTCTTCCCTTCCCCTTCTCTCCCTTCTTCTCTTCTCTTCTCTTCTCTTCTCTTCTCTTCTCTTCTCTTCTCTTCTCTTCTCTTCTCTTCTCTTCTTCCTTTCCCTTCCTTTTCCCCTTCCCCTTCTCTTCTGCCCCATCTCCCTTCTTCTCTTCCCCTTCTCTTCTCCCTTCTCCCTTCTCTCTTCCCTCTCCTCTTTCTTCTTTCTTCCCTTCCCCTTCTTTTCTCTCCTCCCCTCTTCCCTCTTCTCTTCTTCCTTCTTCCCTTCCCCTTCTCTCCCTTCTTCTCTTCTCTTCTCTTCTCTTCTCTTCTCTTCTCTTCTCTTCTCTTCTCTTCTCTTCTCTTCTCTTCTTCCTTTCCCTTCCTTTTCCCCTTCCCCTTCTCTTCTGCCCCATCTCCCTTCTTCTCTTCCCCTTCTCTTCTCCCTTCTCTCTTCCCTCTCCTCTTTCTTCTTTCTTCCCTTCCCCTTCTTTTCTCTCCTCCCCTCTTCCCTCTTCTCTTCTTCCTTCTTCCCTTCCCCTTCTCTCCCTTCTTCTCTTCTCTTCTCTTCTCTTCTCTTCTCTTCTCTTCTCTTCTCTTCTCTTCTCTTCTCTTCTCTTCTTCCTTTCCCTTCCTTTTCCCCTTCCCCTTCTCTTCTGCCCCATCTCCCTTCTTCTCTTCCCCTTCTCTTCTCCCTTCTCTCTTCCCTCTCCTCTTTCTTCTTTCTTCCCTTCCCCTTCTTTTCTCTCCTCCCCTCTTCCCTCTTCTCTTCTTCCTTCTTCCCTTCCCCTTCTCTCCCTTCTTCTCTTCTCTTCTCTTCTCTTCTCTTCTCTTCTCTTCTCTTCTCTTCTCTTCTCTTCTTCCTTTCCCTTCCTTTTCCCCTTCCCCTTCTCTTCTGCCCCATCTCCCTTCTTCTCTTCCCCTTCTCTTCTCCCTTCTCTCTTCCCTCTCCTCTTTCTTCTTTCTTCCCTTCCCCTTCTTTTCTCTCCTCCCCTCTTCCCTCTTCTCTTCTTCCTTCTTCCCTTCCCCTTCTCTCCCTTCTTCTCTTCTCTTCTCTTCTCTTCTCTTCTCTTCTCTTCTCTTCTCTTCTCTTCTCTTCTTCCTTTCCCTTCCTTTTCCCCTTCCCCTTCTCTTCTGCCCCATCTCCCTTCTTCTCTTCCCCTTCTCTTCTCCCTTCTCTCTTCCCTCTCCTCTTTCTTCCCTTCCCCTTCTTTTCTCTCCCTTCTCCCTTCTTCTTTCTTCCCTCTTTTCTCTTCTTCCTTCTCCCCTTCCCCTTCTCTTCTTCCTTCTTCCCTTTCTCTTCTCTACCTCTCCCTTCTCCCTTCTTCCCTTTTTTCTCTTCCCTTCTTCCTTCTTCCTCTTCTCTCCTCTCCCTCTCCCTTCTCCCTTGCTCATGGACCAACAGGCAAAACAGCGGGTGGATGAAAACAAAGGCCTCGGATCTGTGAAACTGCAGGATCCTCCTTCAGCTGGTCAGATGAAGCCCGTCCGTACGGGAGCAATCAAGCCTCAGGCTGTCAAAGTGGAGGAGAGCAAGGCCTAAGCCCTGGGACCCCCCCCAAGCTGCCTGCCAGTCCTCCTGCTCGAGAGAGGGGGGGGGCTTTGCAAATCACACCCTTCCCCTGGCCAGCCGCCCCGACTCCTGTGGCTGGATGCTCCGAGATGCTTTGCGCCGAGATGTTGCTTGCACTCACTGTGGGGGGTGTTTTTTTTTTCATCCTTGGCCTGCTTGCTTTTAAAAAACACCAACTATGGCTCCCATCAAAATCAGCAGCAACCATCCAAAGTACCCTGTTGAATTCCTGGATTCTGGAGTGGCTTTTTCATTTTCTCCACCTGCAAGTAGCAGCAAGCATTAAGGAATTAAGCTTTTCCCATTGCATAGTGGAAATGCTGGATTATCTGTCCTCCTCCCTCCTTCTTCTTCTCCTCCTCCTCCTCCTCCTCCTCCTCCTCCTCCTTTCTTCTTCTCCCTCCTCCTCCTGTCTTCTTCTCCTTCCTCCTCCTCTTCCTTTGTATAATAATAACTTCCTCTTCCTCCTCCTTTTTCTAAGCCCACCAGGGTTTTTAACCCAAACCCCAGGACGCTCCATCTTTCATTTTGTAGATGAACTTTTCCATGTTTGGTTAGATGACTTCTTTCTCCTCTTATTTATTCATCTTGGAAAGGAAACTTTTGCCAAGCCCAAAAATCATGTGCTTGGATGGACTCTCTCCTTGGCTAGAGCACAAGAGAGGTTTCCTACATGCTACATCAGCTTCCTCCGTTCTACAGTGGAGTTACGACTAGCTTGGATCCTCAGCTCCTGACCAAAAGGCGTTTTCAACCCCACGCTCTCCCATCCCCTTCCCTTTTATGCTCCAGACCGAGCATTAGAAGCCAGCTAGGTCAGAAAAAGTGGTCATCACAGCTATCGCTCCTGGGCCCGTCCTCTCTTTGCAGAGTTCCCAAACCCCCAACGTGTTGCATTCATTTCAAGAGATGGCACCACATGTCTCGTAAGGGATCTGACAACACCCCCCCCCCAGGAGTTTGTGGTTGGTTTTATTTGTGATTTATTTTCGTGGCATTTTTAGGCAAGGGGTGGGACCATACATTTCTCAATTTTTTAAATAGCCTCTGCTATTATAGTCTCCTTGGCTAGAGCGGTGTTTCTCAACCTCAAAAACTTTAAAGATGTGTGGACTTCAACTCCCAGAATTCCCCAGCCAGCATGCTTCCCAGCATGAATTCTGGGAGTTGAAGTCCGCACATCTTAAAAGCATCCTGGCTGGGGAATTCTGGGAGTTGAAGTCCACGCATCTTAAAGTTGCTGAGGTTGAGAAAAACTGGACTAGAGGCATAACGCTTACATGGCTGTGTTGGAATGTATGCTTTCTCTCTCTCCCCCCTTCCTCCTTTTCTTCTGTTTTTTCCCCCCATCCTCCCCCCTCAGTTCATCATTGCTCTGCATTCATTCTCTTGCTTTCACTGTGCTCTAATTTTTGTTTTTATTTGCAAGCTGAGTAGGCGTCTCTTCACCCCTTCCTTCCTATCTTGCTTTCGACGGCCAGTTTCTGCAGAAAGAGACCAGAATTCTGTTTTAGTAATAAACCGGGGCAGATAAAAAGAGAGTTTTTTTATCCCTTCAAAGATCATTTTTAAAAAAATAAATAAAATAAACCATGGCATGCAGGGAGATTTTAACATTTTTCTTTTCTTCCCCCCACCCCCAACATTTTTGATAGCTGAAAGTGACAAGTTACATTCTTGCTCAATCACTTTTTTGTTGAAAAAGAGATGAGTGGGGGAACACTGCATATCTTTTTTGGGGGGGAGTAAAAAAAAAGATGGTAGGAGCCTTTGGTAAGCTTCAGCATCTTCCAAATACCCTACTGTTTAGGCCAAAATCCAGGAAAAGTCTCCGCTGTTGCTGAGAGTCCGATAAACTTTAAAATACAATCCACTGCTTTAGCTGAAGGCATACAACCCACAGTGATAGTATACGCAGGATTCAACGTGCGCGCGCTCTCCAAAAGAGGCGATTTTGAAGTTTTATTCAGCCAGCTGTCAAAACGGACTTTATTATTTTTGATTCTGCAAAAGCTTTACAGTACTTTTGAGTTTTTCGGCTTCTTCGCTTTGCCAGCGTGCATTTGACTCCCTTCGTGGAAATAAACATCTCCAGGGGTTTAAAGTTGAGGATGCTTTTAAATAAATAAGGAGATTGCTGGGGAGGGAGCATTTCTTAAGGGGATAAACTTATGAGGAGTGGGCAGAGTTGCTGCTTCGAGCCGTTTTAGGTGTTTGAAATCTAGTAATATTGGCGTTGGAAATTGGCCTCCTGAATTCTGCAAAGATTTCTGTGCTTTCTAGAAAACGAGACTTGGTTACTCCCCCCCCCCACGATTTCCCCTTCTTTGCTTCCTTCTATGCCCCTGCTTGAAAAATATGGCAAGCCGCTGGATTTCTCACACAAACCGCCTTGGAAACCTTTTGATTTGGCCTGGCCAGCTCCGTGGAAAGGTTAACAAATTGGCATCTTGTTCTTACTGGCGTAACTGCTTTGCACCCGTAGTGATTTTTTATATATTTTCCTTTTTTGGTGGCGGGGGGGAACGCATTTGTCGTTCAGTTGTGTGGGGAGCTAGATTTATTGTTAGATGCAAAAGATCATAGAAAACCTTCCGGTGGGAATTTAAATCAGAAAAATGCAACCCTTAACGTGAGAGGAGATTATCCAGGGATCCCTTTGCTCTGTCCTCCCAGCCCTGTCAGCTCCTCCAGCAGAAATAAAACACTAGAATTTATTTATACGTCTTTGATGTTGTAGGTGAAAAAAAATAATGTTTCACTGATCTATTTATATAATGTCTGAATTTATTCTGTGCAGGCCAAGAAAGAGCCCATAATTTTCTATTTTCAACCCTGAAGCTGTTCCTAGAGCCCATGCATCTCCTGTTGGCGTTTTTGTTTTTCCTCTTGGCTAGATTTTCTCGTTCTGATCCTTTCTGCTGGAACAAAAACTCAGTGGCACACAATGGCACCTCCCAGAAGCCCTTGAAAGAAAAGTTAACCCATCTCTCTTTAACTGCGGACTCAACAGATGATGATGATGATGATGATGATGATGATGATTTTGGTTCTGCAAATGGGTACGGGTGAATCCTTACGCACTCAGGTTGAGACGAGAGCAAAAGGTTTTTGGACCGTATTTCTGCACGTAGCCACTGTGATTTTGGTTCCCACCAACGTGCTGTGCTGGTGAGAAGAGAGGGAGTGGTTTTGCACAAGCAATTTCCTCCTGCGTGAACAGCGTAAACGCCAAGGGCTGAATATTTGCAACGGCCGTGTTTTTTCTGGCTGTCCCACCAAAGAGAGATCAGATGCCGTCCGGTCGGATCCAGCTCTGCTCGTGCGTTGCACGGGGTTGGAAAACCAGATTCTCGCAGAGAACGAAAGGACAGCAGTCAGTTTATAACCCAGCAACGAGCTAAGCAATGCTTTTATTATTATTTTTTTAAGCGGCAAACGCCACCGTGGTTTTAAAATGAGGATTTCAGCTGCGGCATTGTTGGTTTTGTTTTGTTTTTAAGCTACGGATGCATGTAAATCGAGTTTAATTCTGCGCTGTCAGCACTTCCTCCGTTGCGTTTTGAGCTGGGCTTCCCTTCCCTTCTAAAAACTCTTGAAAAGATCCTTTAAACCGAGGTTGAGTGGTTGGGTGTGAAAGACAGAAAAGGTGGTTGCCTAAGCTTTTAAAGACGAACTGACACACAATTTCTCTTTGTAGACTTCCTAGGGTACTGTGTTAACATAGATTTCCTCCCCTGTTCCATTCTGCAAAAAGGGCCCCCAATTTTCCTGGCTCCTCTTTTTTGGGGGGTATAGTTTGAAAAGATCACCACCTTAAAGCAGTGTTTCTCAACCTTGGCAAGTTTAAGATGTCTGGACTTCAACTCCCAGAATTCCCCAGCCTGCATGCTGGGAGTTGAAGTCCACACATCTTAAAGCATGCTGGCTAGGGAATTCTGGGAGTTGAAGTCCAGACATCTTAAACTTGCCAAGGTTGAGAAACACTGCCTTAAAATATCATCTTGTTAGCCACAAGACCCTTCTTGCATGCCATTTGAATTTTTTGTTCTTTCCTTTGTATTATTTAGCCTTTGGTGTGATGCAAAAACGTAATTCTCTTTCTGTCACTTGGGGCAAGGGGTCATTTCAAAGTATGAGGTTAACCTCAGAGAAAGCAGTTGGGGAGGCAAATCTTTAATTTAGCCGTCATGAGATCGGAAGCTGCAGAATGGCTAGTTGCCGAGAAAAACAGATTCAAATTCCTGAGTTTTAATTTGTCTGGTGGCTCTTACAAGAACTTTTCGCCAGCTAATTTCCAGCGACGTTGGGCTCCCGCTGCAGCTGGAAATTGTGGATATCGTAGCGCTAACACACCCTTGGACAAGTTGACAAAAGGCCAAACTGCTTAGTTGGGCGAGGACGGTAAAAGCAGGCTGAATCAAGATTTTGTCCATAGCAAGATTTCTCCCTTCTCTCGTCCTGTATAAATCACATTTTTTCTTTTTTTTTTTTTAAAAGAGATGATATCGTACCTGTTCATGTTTTAATCTTGCAAACCTGTACAGTAAACTTCTTTTGTTTCCTTTTTTGGGCTTTTCCTCAGGTTTGTCTTTTCATGTAGAGCCGATATTTGAAAGGGCAAACAGTGACTCAAGATGTTAACACACCACACGTTTTAAATCTTTCGGGGAACTGTTGAAGCTGGTAGCAACAGTTCTTGCTCACCCTAATGGGTTTTTTTTGTTTTGTTTTTGTTTTCATTTCGTTTTTTCCCCCCAGTTTGTATGGTTTCTCCTTTCAAATATGTGATTGTATTAGCTCTTTCCATATGAAAGAATTATCCTTATTTAAATTAAAAAAAATAAATAAAAGCGAGGGTGTTTTCGCGTTGTTATTGGCACAGTTTTGCAGAGACAGGAGGTAAAAATTTGGAGTGGAGAGATGCAGGTGAAATATCCCATTTCTGCTCTAAAAGATCACAGGTTGAACTTTATTATAGCCTTATGGGCAGAAGACACACCAAATGCGTATATCAAATGTGTATAGCAGAGCTTTCCAAACTCTGTGTCGCGACACAAAAGTGTGTCGCCACACACAGTCTGGTGTGTCGCCACACAACCCGGAAGCGCTGATCATCATCAGCGCCTCCGGGTTTTCCCGCGGCGACACACCAACGGCGGCGCGCAAAAACCGAAAGCGGCAGCAGCGCTTCCGGGTTTTTGCGCGCTGCTGCAACGGCGGCACTTCCGGGTTTTCCCGCGGCGACACACCAACGCCGGTTGGTGTGTCGCCATGGGAAAACTTTGGAAAGCCCTGGTGTATAGAAACACACAGATGAGAAATCTATCGATCAAAACTCTAAAATACAATAAAACAACATTGAATGAGATGAAAGAATAGTAGCAATCACCAAGATTAAGGCCATGGATGAATTGGGGCAATAAATGGGACTGCATTCTGTGTATTCGGCCTTGAACTCCTGGAGTGAAACAAACAAACAAAATTTATTCCATCTCTTGAGTGAGATGGGTGGTGACTAAATTTAATTAGATAGATGATAGAGATAGACAGACCCAACCTGCATTTCCAAAATTAACTCTAGAAATTCAGTGGAGGGATCAAGATGTCGGGGGATCAGATATAAATAACCCATTGGAAGTGATGTCTTTATATCTTCACCTCCCGCAACTTGTGCAAAGCTTTCCAGGTTGGTGTTTAAATTGTATGCATAAAGTTTGTTTTATTTATAAAATAAAATTTTGAATTTATAAGGTTGATGGGAAGAATCCAGGGTTTGACTGAGGCTTAATTAATATAGATGATACCCTACCCCAGCTTCTCAAACATCTTAATCTGGAAGATACTAGAATGAGTGCAGAAGGGGAAGATTTGAAAAAATGCAATTTTTGGGGGGTGAGAGACTCCTAAAGGAAGGGTCTCTTCCCCTAGTCCACTCAGGGATTAGTGTGGTCAGGGAAGATGGGTTGAAGCAGCTGAAACAGGAGCATCTTTACTCCCAATATTTTGGTGCAGATTATTTTGTGATTCCTGCTCAATCTCTCCGATTTAGAGCGGCTTTAAGCAACCCTTACGTCCTAGTGCAAATAAAAAGGTAAAGCTTCCCCCCGCACATTTGTGCAGTCGTGTCCGACTCTAGGGGCCGGTGCTCATCTCCGTTTGTTAGCCAAAGAGCCAGCGTTGTCCGGAGACGCTACCACGGTCATGTGGCCGCATGACGCGCGCAGAACGCTGTTACCTACCCACCGAAGTGGTACCTATTCATCTACTTGCATTTGCATGCTTTCGAATTGCTAGGTTGGCAAGAGCTGGGACGAGTGCGGGAGCTCACTTCATCACGCAGGGCTAGGGATTCGAACCTCTGAACTTGCGATCTTCCGATCGACAAGCCTGGCGTCTTACCCGCTGAGCCACCATGCTAGTGCAAATAGTTTAATTCTAAAGAGGTGTCCGATTCCAGTGAGGTTATCAAAATCACATTTAATCAGGGTTGTCACAGGGAGTCCAAAAGGAGATTTTGAGTTTCTCAGGTGGCATTTTGCTAGGTCCCCATTTTCTTACCAAAAAAAATAATAATAATAATACCTAATGCATTAGTCGAGCGGAAAGGGGCTATGTTTCATTTCCCCAGTTAAGGGCTCAGCTGCCTTGGAAGGCTGAGCGAAGGAAGATAAGATGCTTTTGAACTGTGGTGTTGGAGGAGAATTCTGAGAGTGCCTTGGACTGCAAGAAGATCAAACCAGTCCATACTCCAGGAAATAAAGCCAAACTGCTCACTTGAGGGAATGATATTAAAGGCAAAACTGAAGTACTTTGGCCACATAATGAGAAGACAGGATACCCTGGAGAAGAAGCTGATGCTAGGGAAAGTGGAAGGCCAAAGGAAGAGGGGCCGACCAAGGGTAAGATGGATGGGTGATATTCTGGAGGTGACGGACTCGACTGTGGGGGAGCTGGGGGTGGCGACGGCCGACAGGAAGCTCTGGCGTGGGCTGGTCCATGAAGTCGGAAGGGACTGAACAAATAACAACAGCTGCCTTGGCTTACGCAGTGGGTCGTGCAAAGTGAATATTATATGCAAGAATGCGCATGCATGCTTTGTAAAATGTTCACGTGCACGCTTTGGAAAACATGAAAACAAATCTCTAAAAATGCCCCCCTGAAATCAACAATATGCATTAACCAATGAGTGTTTTTCGTTGTATATTCTATCCTGTTTCTTAGATGGTCAGATCAGTCCGTAAATTGCAGCAAATGATGCAATTTGTAATTTGGTATTTGCTCGTCACAAAGCAAAATTTCACCAGGGTTAATGTGATACTGATATGCGCAAGAGAAGAAAAAAAGAACGTTTATATTGTAATATTATTAAGGGCCGCTTCGTCAGATGGACATTTGACATTGAGTCACTTGTTGAGAAGGGCGACCATATAAATTGGATAAATAGATAAATAAATAAACAATGCAATTCGTATGCATGCAGCTACAGTAAAACAATCTAAAAATGCCCCTCTGAAATCAACAATTTGCATTAACCAATGGGGTTTTTTTTTGGGTACATTTAATCTGTTTCCCAGATGGCCCAATCAGTCAAGATTTCACTGGGGTTAATGTGATACTGTCATGCACAAGAAAAAAAAATTAAAAGGAATTTTATATTGTAATATTAAGGACCACTTCGTCAGGCAAACATTTGATCAGCAATGAATAACTACAGATTTGGGTATTAAAAATAAGTTTGCAGAATATACTAGATGTTGGGTAATCTGGGGTTAGGGCAAGAAACCCCTTCTTAGCAGAGTGGCAAAGGGTTAGCATCTGTAGTGTAAAGCATCTGGCAACATCTGCCTTGAGTTATAAGAATAATAAAGGCGGGATAGAAAATAAATATATAAATAAATATAAATTATCAGTGTATAAAACTAAAAGGGCCATTTGTGACTTTGCTGGCTTCAATATATGTGCCTAAATCAGAAGGGATGGCATTGCGTGTGGCTAGGAATTCTGGGAGCTGTAGTTTCAACCCCTGGAAAGCAACCAGGTTGGAAATGGCTAGACTATCTCAGAAAAAAGAACACATGGGCTCCTCTATGGTTTCTTGTTCCTGTGGCAACTGCCCGGGTCCGTGATGTCACATCCGGTCTCGCATTCCTCTCCCCGCCACGGCAGAGGGGAGCAGAGCGGGGTCACGTGGTCGCTTCTTTTTTTTCCCCTTTTTATAATTGGTACGTCCCATCGCCGCCGCCTGCATAGCGGCACGAAGGCGATCGCATTCGAGAAAAGGGGGGGAGAACGGAATTTGAACCAAGCAAGCGAGCGAGAAGCGGAGAGGATTTGGTGAGGCTCTCGAAATAATTGGAAGGAAGGTGAAAGGCGACCCCCGGTACTATTTCTAAGATTTAGACTTTTTCTTGCGTGCATATCAGCCCTTGGGAGGGAATTGGGAGCAGAAAAGAACAGGGGTGCGTGCAAAATGTGGAAGGGGGAGAGGCAAGGAGAAGAAAAAGGGAACTGAATATTGCAGGGGGGTTAGGAAGGATCTGAATGAAGCCTATAATTTATTCAGGAGCTGCTATCGTCACAGGAAAATGGAGCCTCCATGGCCACAAGCAGTCTATCGGAATTCAAAGTGCTGCTAGACAAGTTATAGGACGTGCACTACCTATTGGTGGGCTGCCCCCTGTTGGAGACAAGATGCTGCACCAATTTTTTATTATTATTATTATTATTACAGCACTATAGCCTTCTTGATGATTAATTTGAGTTTATCTATCTATCTATCTATATGACGGGATAAAAAAATATAGTAATAATAAGCACCATCTGCATGCAAACGCTTTGCCACGAAGAGATGCTCTCTGCCCCACGGGATTTGGAGCGGATGCCAAAAACAGCATAGAAGCTGTGGAGAGAGGGCGTTTCTGAGATTATTTCAAGCTTCCTTGCAAAGAAGCAAAGATGGGGCACCCTGTGTTAGAGGTCGGGGAGCGCCCATCCTTGGAGAGACCCAGAGAAAACTTTAGCGGGGTCTGTAGCTTGAATCATGTCAACTGGATTTCTATTTTCTCAGTGGAAACGTTTCGCTCCTTATCCAAGGAGCTTCTTCAGTCTGAGCAAAGTTAGTAAGGGAATCCTGAAATATGTTTCTAGGGTGGCTGTGTGACCTTGCACCTGGGGCTAGGTCATGGTTATATTGAGATGTTATTTTAAGTCCTTTTATCATCTAAAGGAGGATCGTTAAGATTACCCTGCTGTTGTTGAGATTGCGAAATGGTCTTAATCTTCCTAGGCACAGAAGACAAAGCAGGAAGGAAAATAGGGGAAAGATTGTGCCTGAGGCCCAATCTTTAGCGGGGTCCCCTCCCGAGATGCTGAACTGTGGCACCTTGAGGATTAGCAAAGACGTCTTGTGGCTGGGAGGGTTTCTTTTAGATTAGCCCCCACCAATTCGTTAGCTGCACAACACTTTTATTCCACAATTACTGCAATAGAAGAGAATCTCTGTAGCTCAGGGTGGAGCTGTGGAGTCCTTGATGCTCTCTGACCTTGATTGTTGGCCTGCAGACATTTCATGACCCAGCTAGGTAGCATCATCAGTGCGAGGGAGGGTGGGGTTGGCTGCCTGTTTATATCTAGCAGCTCTGAGTTTGCTTGTTGGCTTGCAGACGCTGCATTACCCAACTAGGTAGCATCATCAGTGCAAGGGAGGGTGGGGTAAATGGTAAACCACATTTACACACCCTTCAAAAGATACAATAAAAAAACTAGGAAGGAAACAAACAGTCTAAACGCAGGATCCCCTCCAGCAGCCAACACTCAGATCAGCATGGGTCAACACCAGACAAACAATCTACACCCCCACAAAACTGGCAGGGCAAGCTACTATATATAAACAGGTAGCAAATCCCACCCTCCCTTGCAGGAATGATGTTACCTAGTTGGGTCATGAAATGTCTGCAAGCCAAGAACCCAGCTCAGGGAGCACTGAGTACTCCACAATTATTTCAACTTGGGTGGGGGGGGCGTGTTGTGTTTTCTCGCTGCCACTGTGACGTGATGGGGAACATAATTTTTTCCAACAGTTGGAGAGCGTGCCAGAATTTGAAGTCATGATTTTTTCTGAATGGGACCAATTTCCCCCCATTTAGATTCCACTGGGTCATTCAGAAAAATGCTTGGATTCCTAAAGCAGCCAATTGTCTTTTCGGTGGAGATCAACGTAAACCTGGCGGTGTTGGCTGTGGTTGGATTAATAAGCCGGCTGTGGGCGCTGTCCTATCCGAGAGCTGTAGTGTGAGTAAATGATTCAAATATATACGTATATCATGGATTTAGTAGATCTAAAGTGTCCATACTGACAACGACCCTTCCGGTTATTAAAGAGAAAAATTTTCTCTGCAATTTTTTAGACTTTTTGCAGGAAACCACACCATTGCATTTCAGTACCTTTTTTTTCCAAACATGCAACGTATTATTCAGTCCATCTTTTGGGGTTTGAAGAACATGGTAAGCCTGGAAAACTAATTAAGATTAGCACTAAGCAAGCTTTTGTTGTTCAGTCGTTAAGTCGTGTCCGACTCTTCGTGACTCCATGGACCATAGCACGCCAGGCCTTCCTGTCCTCCACTGTCTCTCGGAGTTTACTCAAATTCATGTTAATTACATCGGTGATGCTATCTAACCATCTCATCCTCTGCCGTCCCCTTCTCCTTTCGCCTTCAGTCTTTCCCAGCATCAGGACTCTTCGCATTAGGTGGCCAAAGTATTTGAGCTTCAGCTTCAGTATCTGTCCTTCCAATGAGCAGTCAGGGTTGATTTCCTTTAGGATTGACTGATTTGACCTACTTTATGGTTTGATGGAATTGTAACTGACTTGATGAACTGGTCAGTTACTTCACTAAACTAAACTTCACTAAACTGTGAAGACTGGCATATTGGGGTGACGATTTGGCTTCATGATGCATTTGTAAGCCTCCCAGAGTCACTTTTATAGTGAGATGGGCGGTGTATAAATTTAATAAATAAATTTTGTTTAGGGTATATAATTATATTTGGATATTTGTTGAATATATTTAAAACGTTACCGGTAGCCAGCCTGAATGCTTTGGGGCTGAAAAGTTTGCTAAAAGTATCCTAATAAATAAAATTCAACTTGGAGATTTTTAGCAGTACCCCAGATCTTCTGCACAGAGTGATCTGCTAATTCACGATTGTGGTTTTTTATTGTTTCCCTTCTTGTATTTTGCAATTCAGCCTATAGAACAGAGCTTTCCAAACTGTGTGTCGGGACACGTTAGGCTGCAGTGTCTGGGTTGCTGCTGCCTCCGAGCCCTCCAGGATTCCGTGCAGGTCCTAGTGCCTGCCTTGTGCCCTGCTGTAAGAGTGTGTCGCAAAATGATGCCCTACTGTAAGAGTGTGTCACGAAATGATGCATGTTTAAAAAGTGTGTCACCAACATGAAAAGTTTGGAAAGCTCTGCTATAGAATAAGACAATAACTTTAAGGCTGTCTGATCCTTCTGCTGAAACGGAAACCCAGGGAGTTTCTCTGACATGCTGACAATCCAATTCCTTGAGTGCTTAATGAGAAATATGTCTCTTTTAAAAAAATTATTTTATTTTATTGCGTTCCAGTTTCGATGAAGTTTATTATGGCCAGTTCCTCTCCTTGTACATGAAGCGGATCTTTTTTGTAGATGACAGCGGACCGCCGTTTGGCCACATGCTTTTTGCTATCGGAGGTACGCAAACTTTTGTAAGAACTCATCCTGCGTTGCAAGAACAGGTTGAGGCATCTCCGCACCCAGACCCTATTGTCATGGATTTAAATCTTGACAAACTGCCTGAAACTTTGTAAACAAAGAGGTGGAACAATCAGAAAGGGGATGTTGGAAAAGGCAAAGCACATACTTCACTTGCACACATAGGAGAAAATAGAAAAAGGGTGCCAGAAGAATGCAAAACGTTGGTGCTTAATTAAATGCATTTTTAGACCCGAGCACAGGCATTTCTTTCTTACCATGTAGTAAGGCAGAATACTTTAAAAAAAAGAAAACCCTTTGATCTTTTTGTCTGAGGGTTCTTCAAGTTCATTTTCTTAGTTGCAATTAAGGAGGAGAGATGCAATCAAGACTTTTGCCCCGAGGGAAGACATTCCTGCCATGATTAAGTGCTTTATAGAGTTTAGCCGGGTTCTTTCTTTAAGAGTATCTGCCTCACCCTTATTTATTAGTCATAATGCTAGAATTTCAATTCTTGTGGACCTGGCTTTGATCCGAGGCCTGGGGCTAATGTATTCTTGTTTTTTGGGGCCCTTGTTTAGTTTTGTTTGATTTCTGTTACATCGTTTTAGTCTGGGGTGTCTGTGTAGTTTTAGGTTTTATCTGTTTTTATGGATTTTGGGTGGGGGTGTTGTACGCCGCTCAGAGTCCATGAGAGTTGGGCACCTATAATACGTTTTTTTTAATCTGTTCAATTGTGTCTGATTCTCGGAAACTGCCTGAGCAATTGCCTGCAGTTTTCTTGGCAAGGTTTTTCGGAAGTGGTTTGCCATTGCCTCCTTAACTAGGGCTAGGAGAGCGTGGCTGGCCCAAGGTCCCCCAGCTGGCTTTGTGCCTCAGGCAGGACTAGAATTCACAGCCTGCCAGTTTCTAGCCTGGTGCCTTAAGCACTATGCCAAACTGGCTCTCTATAATACATGTAAATACAAATAATAAATAAAGAGCTGAACTGATTGCTTTATTTGTAAATCTTTACAAGGTATGTGTAGAATCTAGGCTAGATGGGAAAATTGAAAAAACATCCCAGGACGAAGAAGGGGTGAACCTTCCATGTCATTGCTGAGAAAACAATATGGACACATCCAGATGTTTAGCCGGCATCGAGCTTGACTTGAGCGAGTTAAGAGCCCAGCTTGTTAGAAGCACCTAATCAATCTTGGCTTATCTTGAAAACTAACCAGGATGAGAGCTGGTTGGTACTTTGGATAGGATATCCTGGTGGAGGTTCCTGGAAGGAAGCTGTAGCAAGCCACTTCCATGTTGCTGCTGAGAAAATGACCTTCTTGCAAGCTGGGAGACCCCAGAGTTGAGGATGTGCTTAATTTTTTATAATGCAAAGCCTGAAGATCTGTCTGCTTTGGTAAAATTCCATTTATTTATCTCTAACATAATGTTTATCCCGCTCTAAGACTTGGGACCCAACCTAAAAGCTCACAAGAGACTTGATATAGACAGTCCTCGCTTGACAAGAATTCATTTAATGACAGTTTGAACATACGACGGTGCTGAAAAAACCGACTTGTGACTAGTCCTCACACTTACAACCGTTGTGGCGTCCCTGCAGTCATGTGATCACGATTTGGGTGCTTGGCAACCGGTTCGCATTTAGGACCATCACAGCGTACTGTGGTCACGTGATCGCCATTTTTAATCTTCCCGGCCAGCTTCTGGCAAGCAAAATCAATGGGCAACCATGTGATTCGCTTAACAGAAGCTGGCCGGGAAGGTCAAAAATGGCGATCACGTGACCACGGGATGCTGCGACAGTCATAAATGCGAACCAATTGCCAACCACCCAAATCATCATGTGACCGGCGGGGTTCTGCAACAGTCGTAAGTGTGAGAACCAGTTGTAAGTTGGTTTTTCCAGCACTGTCATAAGTCCGAGCCATCACTAAATGAATGGTCATTAAGTGAGGACTACCTGTAAAATGCTCCGGGTGGTCTAATTTTGAATCTTTCCTTTCCATTTTAGGTTATTTGGGTGGATTTGATGGAAATTTCTTGTGGAACAGGATAGGCGCAGGTAAAGTGGTTTCAGATTCATCCTCCAGCTAATCATTGCTAAGGACAACTGGAAAAACATTGGAGGGGAAAAATAAAGGAAAATGTAATTTCTGCATTTCCCCCCCCCAAATTTTTTTCTACTTTTTCTCTTAAGCTGTGTATGGGTGAGCTGTGTGACAGGGCTGCGAAAAGACCAAATGTGATTTTAGGCTGGGTCCTTAGAAATATAATTTCCAAATACTGTTTTAAGACGGGTGGAGCTTTGATTACACCGTGGCGCCTGCCATCTTGACTTTTTTTGACCCCACCCTGCCACCACCCTGCACAGAGTGAAGCTCTTAAGTGGCATGACATATAATATGCCCAGAGTCGTGTATATCAGATGGACGGCCATGTAAATGTATTAAATAAAATAAAAATTCCTGTGAAGAGTTAGGGAAAGTTTCTTAATTGAAAGGACGCTTCTGTTGGGAACCAGATGCCTGAGGAATTGCTGGGTTCTTGGTTGAACGTTTTCAAGTAGAGTTGAAAAGTCATCAATCCAGAATGCTTCGATTTGGATTCTTGCACTGAGTTTGCACTTGAATGTGACGGCCTTAAGGCTGTTTTCAGCTCAGGGGTTCTCTGGTTTATATATTCAAATCTTTGTTCTTGTATTACAGCAGGTCCCCCATTTACTGTAAGAACGTTCCTAAGTCTGTCCTTAAGTCGAATTTGTATCTAAGTCGGAACAGTTATTTAGCATCAGTTAATCAAATGTTTGTCTTAGTATCTAGTATATATTTTACCTTTCTGTGCATATAAAACACTTAAGAAACCCTTCCAAATACACAAAAAAATATTAAACATAATAATACACAAAGTAGTATTGTGTATTTAACCCAAAACATTGTACTTAACTCGAATTTTTAATATAATAGTCTTTATGGCAGTCCGTTCTTAACTAGGAGTCGTCCATAAACCGGGATGTTCTTAAACCGGGGACCTGCTGTATTACTAAGGGTTGATGAGAGATGCAGATAAGCAAGCTGCAATTGATGAGAGATGCAAATAAGCAAGCTGAAATTGATGAGAGATGTGGATGAGTAAGCTGCAATTGAGGAGATGCAGATAAGGAAGCTGAAATTGATGAGAGATGCAAATAAGCAAGCTGAAATTGATCAGAGATGCAAATAAGCAAGCTGCAATTGATGAGAGATGTGGATGAGCAAGCTGCAATTGATGGTGGCTTCTCAAATGCATAGCTTGGTGCTGATTTTTCTCTTCTTTTGTCCTAGAATACAGCTCCAATGTGCCGGTTTGGGCTTTGCGGCTACTCCCAGCAGTAGCCGGTGGCTTATGTGTTCCCTTGGCATACCAAATATTGGTCGAGCTACATTTCACACATTTTGTTGCCCTGGGTGGTGCAGTCCTGATTTTGTTCGGTAAGATATCGTTCCTTTCAATTCTCCATTGATGTCATCTTCTCACGTTTTTGAACAGTCTTTCTGAGATTTGCTTTATTTCTTTATTTTTTATTTTTATTTATTGCTTTATTTGCTTTATTTCTTGAAGCCATGTTTACCCCTCTTGTTAACTAAGAGGGTTTCTGGAGCAGGTTTTTGTAAGATCCGTGGTCTGCAAGCCTGTAAGGATTATCCTGTTGATTCTCTATTTTAGATTGTTAACTGTAAGCTACTTGCGGTCTTCAGAAATAGAGGGGCATTTTGCAAATCCACACAATGATGCAAAAGATATTGCAGACTAATACGGTGATGAAACCGGAATTATTCCTACTGGGTCTTATGGATAAGGAATTAGAAAAGAAATATGGGAAATTAATATTGTATAAGGCAGAGCTTTCCAAACTGTGTGTCGCAACACAATACTGTGTCGCCTGGGGGCCCCAAGTGTGTCGCGTGACAACCCGGAAGCACCGGCGGCGGTGCTTCCGGGTTGCAGCGCGGCAGCTGCCCCTTCGAAAAGGCAGGCTCCGGGGACCCCTCGGTTCAGGCAGGGAGGCGAAAAGCCTCCGTGCGCTCGCGCACAGCGCTCAGCTGTTCTGCGGAGAGAATTTTCACCCCGGCTCCAGGGCAGCATGTGCGTGTGGGGAGGGGAGGCTTTTGCCTCCCTGCCTGAACTGAGGGCATTTTAGGGGTCCCTGGAGCCTGCTCTTTTGAAGGGGCAGCGGCAGCAGCTGCAGCGGCGGCTGCTCCTTCAAAAGGGCAGGCTCCGGGGACCCCTAAAATGCCCTCGGTTCTGGCAGGGAGGCAAAAGCCTTGAATTGAATTGAATTGAATTGAATTGAATTGAATTGAATTGAATTGAATTGAATTGAATTGAATTGAATTGAATTGCAGAACTGGCGAAGCTGACCAATTTGGTCAGAGAAAAAGCAAAAAATATTTTTTTTGAAAGACTAGAAACCTTAAATAGACCTTTTGTTGAAAAAAGAAAAGATTGAATTGATGATTTCCGGATTTGGGGACTAAAAAGGCATGAAGTGGATGGGGAAAAGGTTAAGATGATAATTACTCAATAGAGAAGGGCAGAAGGCATAATTCTATGTTTCCTTTCTTTCTTTTCATTCTTGTATTCTTTTTTTCTTACCTTTTTGTTTGTTCATTTTTACTGTATTGAAAAATTCTATATCTATCTATCTATCTATCTATCTATCTATCTATCTATCTATCTATCTATCTATCTAGAGAGAGAACGAACTGAAGTTGAATTTAAAAGTAACGACAAAGAAATGAATAAACTGTTAATAAATGTTTTAAAACATTTCTCACTTCTCCTTTGTCCTCCTCTTCCTTAACAGAAAATTCACTTATTACTCAGTCCAGATTGATGCTTTTGGAGTCAGTCCTAATCTTTTTCATCCTCTTGGCAGTGATGGCTTATCTGAAGTTTCACAACTCGCAGAAACAAAGGTAAAGGATTCCTTTTCCTTTCCAGCTTTGTTTACAATAAAACACGCAGTGGCTTCACAAATCCCGCCAAGCAAGAACAGTCTCTTTGGATTTATTTATTTATTTATTTATTTTATTTATTGTGATATTTATACCCCGCCTATCCCCTCCCTAATGGAGGACTCTAGACGGCTTACATACATATACATTTTCCAATTCCATTATACAATTATACAATTCACCATATACAGTGCCCGCGCGTAAGGGGAGCGGGTGAGGGAACCGACTCTTCTAAGGCTCCGGACTACAATTCCCAAGATGCCTTGAGCCAGCTGCTGACGTCCTGTAGATGTTACTTCCGGGTCCGTCGTCACCGCCGCCATTCGATCTTCCTCCGATCCTTTCCTCCGGTGGTGCCGACTTCCCGACAGGACGCCAGCAAATTAGCCCACTTAAGGTGGTACCTATTTATCTACTTGCAAAGCTTTCGAACTGTTGGGTTGACAGGATTTAGCCTAATGTGACATGTGACCCACGCTATCATGATTTATAAATGGTGGTTTATGGCTTAGCACAAACCAAGGTTTTGCAACAAAACTGGGCTTGGAAAACAAGTCACTGAGAACCTTTTTGTAATGCAGTTGTGCAGCATTTTTGATTCAGTCTGCACTGGGCCATCCCAGGAAAGTTTCCTGTAAGACACGGCGGACAAATGCTTCTGTTTACGCCGTTGTGCGTCCTGAGACACCTTTGAAAAAAGTAAAAAACCCCAAAGCGCTGCAGAGTTTTAATGTTGGCACCTCGGGGGCTTTTGAGTGGGGTCTGTGGTTCACATTATAAAGTACTAAATAAGCCATCACCAATTTGTTACCCCCTTTCCAGAATTCCAAGCAAGCAACTTGCTCCTGAGTCTGTAATCATTTTTTGCTTCCCGAGTGTGTGCAGTTCTTACAGATTTCCCCATTCTGTTTTTTCCCCCCCTCTGTTATAAAATACTTCTGCAAACCTGGGGATTTCTTTCACCCTGCTGATAACTTCCCTCTGGATAATGGTCCGGCTGACATCTGTACCGTGGGGGGCCATTCCAGAATGGGGTGAGGTTTGGTGATGGAGTTAATATGCACCAGAACCCATCTCTAGTTCTAGGCAAAACGAATGGCTTTAGGAGAGCGATACTCTGCAGAATTGAAGCTGGCAGCAGCTTCAGACTTGGGGGTCTTCTCCTCTGTGAAGAGGTGTTCAGGGAAGTTAAAGATTTGGGGATTAGGCGCTGGCCTGTGATTGATATGTTTAACTTTCTCTTTCTTCTTCAAGCCCCTTTTCTGCAAGGTGGTGGTTCTGGCTGTTGCTCGCAGGGGTCTCCTGCTCTTGTGCAGTTGGGTAAGCATGACTTGATGGTCTCCTAAGTTATCTCATGAAGAAGTTATCTTGCTCATGAAGGTCCTAGATCTTCTAGCGGTCTCCAAGTGTCCCTTCTGTGTCCCTTTTCCAACATGGGTTGTCTATGTATTCTCCTCCTTATCTTAAACTCCAGTTGAGGTGATGTGCTGTTGAACTTGGTTCAGGTGGCGTTTCATGCTTGCTTCACAGGGTGAAATACATGGGCCTCTTCACTTACGTCCTCCTTCTGAGCCTGGCGGGAATCCATTGCTGGCAACTGGTTGGCGATCGCTCCTTGTCCAACGTAAGTTGGAGGGTTATGTAGGATACTGTCACTCTGGGATTGTGGGAGTTGATGTCTGGCCCTTCTGGAGAATCTTTGATTTCAGAATCAGTTGACTCAGCTTTGACAGAGCAGTCCTGTCAAAGAAAACAATCAAGAAAAGAAAAATTAAGAAAAAATGTGTGTCGGGACACGTTAGTGTGTCGGCTGCAGGGTCTGGGTGTGTCGCGGCTGCTGCTGCCTCCGAGCCCTGCCAGGATTCCGCACAGGTCCTAGTGCCTGCCTTGTGCCTTGCTGCCTCCGAGACCTGCTGTGATTCCGCGCAGGTCCTAGTGCCTGCCTTATGCCTTGCTGTAAGAGTGTGTTGCGAAATGATGCATGTCTAAAAAGTGTGTCACCAACATGAAAAGTTCGGAAAGCTCTGGCCTATAGAGTTGGTTTTAACCCAACTAGATGCAGCCCTGGCTGGCGATTTTGAGTTTGAGAAGCAAAACTGAACCACTTTGCCTCTTCCCTTTCAGATCTCCCTGCTGTGGCACTTCTTGGCCCGAGGATTAGCTCTGCTGATCATCCCAGTTGGTCTCTATCTTTCGTTTTTCTACATCCATTTGATGTTGCTGTACCGTTCCGGGCCCCACGACCAAATTATGAGCAGCGCTTTTCAAGCCAGCTTAGAGGTGAGGCCGAGCTGCGTCTGAGGCTGTTGGGGAAAAGGGAGAGTGTTTTGGGTTTTTGTTTTTTTTCCTCAGAGCAGCTGAAGATTTTACGGCATAAATAACTGGTGGAGAGGTGTTCGAGTAGGAGATGGGATTTGCTGGGGTGGGAGAAGATTTTGAAAGAGTTTCTAGCCCATTGCCTTAACCACTAGACCAAACTGGCTCTCAGTGTAACAATACACTGTATTAAAACTGAGAAGATGGAGTAACAGATGGTCTATATGGCTAGATTTAATAATATGCTAAAGGATTGAGCTAGTTCTATCTTAAGACTTTATGGATATGTCTTTAGTTTCTTCAAATGTCACTCATTTAATATACTCTTTTTTTTTCTCTGTTAGCCATATTATGTTTTTGGTTATACTTTATCATATCTTGATATTGCTCTACCAATAAAATATTTAAATGTTAAAAAAAAATTAGGCTGATGGTTTTGTGTCTCTGGGTGCTGGCGTGTAACAAACTCTCTCTGCCTTTTTCTAGGGTGGTCTTTCTCGCATCACTCAGGGGCAGCCCTTGGAAGTGGCTTATGGTTCCCAGATTACATTGAGGAATATCTTGGGCAAACCCTTACCTTGTTGGCTTCATTCCCACCGGAATACGTATCCCATCAGGTGAGAGGGGAAGGGCATGATTTTGCCTGTCCTGCAACTGACCCATCTCTGCAGGATATCTTCATCAGATGCTACTTTCTTAAATCCAAAAAGTTTCCAAATTACTCTGGATTGAATTAATAATCTGTCTCTGCACGTGAAATTAGATTTTTTTAATTTCCTCCCGCAGTGCCGAATTCTGGAATGGAAAAAGGACTTCTTAAGCACTTCCCCAACATTCTTTTCAGCACTCTGCCCAGAAATTATAGATGAAATTTCACTGTCTTTATGCTGTCGGTGTCTTTGGGGTTTCTTAAATTCTGCTTTCACTGTTGGATTCTGTTAACAGTTTTTTATGATATTGTGTTCTTGTTGTATGAATAGTTTCACCAGCCAGTTTTTTAGCTGTCTTTGGATGAAGAGCAGTTAAGACATGTCCTTCTGTATTCATCCGTTCAAAGTATTTATCTTCTGCCCCTCATCCCCAAAAGACTGATAGAGTGTTTATTGAATAAGAAAAATCTTTGCATTTACAATTGAAGACCACAGATCCCAGAAGGAAGGGAAGATGGGAAGAGAAAAGGAAAACAAATATTTCTAATCCTTTATTATTTGGTTGATGCCCAGACCCTTCCCTCCAGACAGGGAGTGCCCTTGGTCCCAGATACCTGGAGGGATGGCGGCAGTGCCCGCTTTCAGAGGATGCAAAGATAATTTTGAAGAAGGGGCAGTTAAGGCAAAATAAGATACAATTCAGTCCTGCGAAGGAGAAAATGTAAGAGTGAAGCTCAAAATATCCCTGCCCTGTTTGGCGTAAGAGAAAATCTGTCCGGCTTTCAAGTTTCTGTTGTTATGCCCTCCGACGATAAAGTTGCATTCCTGAAATCTTTGCTTTGACCTGGCTGACCTTGAAGGGCTGCCATCTCTGTCTTCTCTATTAGATTGATTGTTGTAACCCGCCCAGAGTCCCTTGTATGGGAGATGGGCGGGGAATAAATTGGATAAATAAAAATAAATAAATAAATAAAATAAATAAATAAAATAAATGGAGAAAAGAAATTGGTTCCATGTGACCAAGACCCTTCAGGTTATCCTGCGTTCCTTCCTTTCCGGCTGCAGAGATGGTTATGTCACGCTTCCACCGTGTCTTCCCCAGGTATGAAAACGGACGGGGCAGCTCCCATCAGCAACAGGTGACTTGCTATCCTTTTAAGGATGTGAATAACTGGTGGATCGTCAAGGATCCTGGGAGGTAAGCCTCTGGATTCACCTTTTGGTTTTGCACAATCGATCCCCAAATGTGGGTGCAGCAGGCCCCCGGTTTAAGAACAAGTCCCGTTTCGAAGTCTGTCCTTAAGTCGAATTTATATGTACGTCAAAACAGTTATTTAGCATCGGTTAGTCCATAGCTTTCCAAACTGTGTGTCACGACACATTAGTGTGTCGCGACAAAACCCAGAAGTGCTGATGGCCATCAGCGCTTCTGGATTTTAGCACCACACACGAGGCCGCCACCGCCACCATGCGCGCCGCCGCCGCCACCGTTGGTGTGTCACCAATGGCGGGACTTTGGAAAGCACTGAGTTAGGCAAATGTTTGTCTTCGTATCTAGTATATATTGGGCGGTGATATAAGTTGGATAAATAAAATAAAATAAATAGATAGATAAATTTTACCTTTCTATGCATATAAAACACTTGAGAAACACTTCCAAAGACACTAAAACATCTTAAACATAATAATACACAAAGTGGTATTGTGTATTTAACCCGAAACATTGTACTAACCTGAAATTTTTAATATAATAGTCTTTATGGCAGTCTGTTCATAACTGAAAAACCCCTTCTGTAGCATTGCCGAGAAAATGACATGGATGTACGGGTGGGATCAGTAGGAGGCAAGTTCAGCTCCAAGGAGATTTTATTTCTATTAAAGGCAGCCTTGACTTCTTAGAGTTCTCATCTAACTCTTCAAATCAGTTTGACTTGGTATTTTTCCTCTTAGCCCTTCTTTCCTTCCTGATTTTGAAGGGATCCAATGCTTCCTGGATGCCTTAAGGCCCAGTTAAGAGGATGCTTCTGCTTTCAACCATTCAAATCCATCGTGTAAAATGATGGATTTGGATATATGAGGAGTTCAAAAACTGTCCCTTTCAGACGCCGCTGTCCCTCCAGGGTCCACAAATGACCCTTGCGGTCCTCCAGGAACATTTTCCTGAAAGATTTCCAGGCACCAAATCATGTGGCTTTTGTCAAAGCTCATTCAAGTTTTTAGGTTTTAGGTTTTTCTCTTTTTGAATTGGAAAAATTAATAAACAACAACAGCACGCAAAGGCCCTGAAAAGGCTGCAGGTCCAAGGATAGGTTTTCCCAATTTGATTTTGCTGGTTAAGGCCTCTGTTTTTCTGCCTCTCCGAAACAGGCAGCAGCTGGTCGCCAGCAACCCTCCACGGCCTGTGCGACACGGCAACATTGTGCAGCTGGTCCACGGAATTACCACCCGTTATCTTAACACGTAAGCCCTTTTCCCCCTTGGCTTCCCGCTGTGAGTCTTCTGGAAACTGCTTACACCCTGATTTTGTATTTGAACTCCACTGATTTTGTGTTGGTTGCGATATAACAACTGCTATCGTAACAGTCCGTGATCAGATTGAAATGTACAGGTAGTCCTTGCTTAACGACTATTCGTTTAGTGACGGTTCAGACTTACGATGGTGCTGGAAAGAATGACTTGTGACTGGTCCTCGCACTTACGACGACGGTCTCAGCGTCCCCCTGGTCACGTGATCGCGATTTGGGTGCTTGGCAAGCGGTTCGCATTTACGACCGTTGCAGCGTCCTGCAGTCACGTGATCGCCATTTTTGACCTTCCCAGCCAGCTTCTGCAGTTCAATAATTATTCTTCAATTTAACATGAGCACAATTTCATGATACAAAAAAGCAGCATACATTTTCGAGCTTCATGCCCAAATCTCCACTATATTATTATTTATAGATGTTTATTTATTTATTATTTTAATTTATCCCCACCCATCTCTACCATGGTAGACTCGGTTAAAAAAAGAAGAAAAGAAAGAAAAGAAAAACGCCCCTAAAAATAATACAGGTAGTCCTCGACATATGACCACAATTCAGACCAGAATGTCTGTCACTAAGCAAGGCGGTTGTTAAGTGAGTCACACCCAATTTACGCCCTTTTGTCGCAGTTGTTAAATGAATCACATGGTCGTTAAGTGAATCTGACTTCCGCCATTGACTTTGCTTGCCAGAAGCCGGCTGAGAAGGTCACAAATGGAGATCACGTGACCCCAGGATGCTGCAACCGTCATAAATACATGCCAGTTGCCAAGCGCCTAAATTTTGATCACATGACTGCCGGGATGCTGCGATGGTCATAAGGGCGCAAGTCACTTTTTCCAGCGCCGTCGTAACTTCGAACAGTCACTAAACGAATGGTCATAAGTCGAGGACTGCCTGTATAGGTTTCCTAGGTCCCTGGTCTAACATGGTTGCATTGACCTGGGCCCAACGTTGGCTTTCTCTGTTTTTCAGGCACGACGTGGCTGCGCCCCTGAGCCCACATTCCCAAGAGGTGTCTTGTTACATCGATTACAACATTTCCATGCCCGCTCAGAATCTCTGGAGAGTGGTGAGTGCCTGGGGGTGGCCAGGCGAGCATGACGATGCTCTTTGGCTGCTCCCCTTTCCAAAGGACGAGCAGCTGGACTTGAAAACATCTGAGGAGGACAAGGATGCCTCCCAGGGTTTAGAAGTGGGCTCCATTTCCATTGTTCTCCCCTAGAATCTGCCACTGAAAGAAATCACCTTTGCGATAATGGAAAATAGATGTAGCTCAGGATTGAATGGTTGGGTCTGTGATCTTCTCTTGGTCCTGCGAGGAGAACGCCAAGTTCCAAGATCATCGCGAACCTAACCATTCGATCCTGAGCTCCGCTGTTGCAGAGGAAACGCCTTTCCTCTGCAACGCACGGATGATGTGACCGAGAAAGGTAGGAAAACATTTGCAAGCAAACATGCCAAGCTCAACCTTTTACACGGGATCTCTTCCCCTTCAAAACTGGGATGTCCTGCGCAGTTTTAATTGAGTGCTGCGGCATTCCGACACCTCTAAGCCATGCTTTCATTTGTTCTTTCATGCAAAGGGCTGGGAACGTTTTCATTTAATGCAGCTTTTTCTTTGGGACAAGGGAAGGGGCAATTTACACACAAATAACCACCCAGGGTCCCTCCTTGTGAGGGAGATGGGCGGGATTTTATTTATTTTATTTATTTATTACATTTATATCCCGCCCATCTCCCCCACAAGGAGGGACCCTGGGATATAAATGTGATCAATCAATCAATCAATCAGATAAGTTACTTATGTTCCCTGAAAGTTTGCTCCAGGGTAATGGGGAAGGTGGGCATGGTGACTCAGCGGGTAAGATGCCAGGCTTGTCGATCGGAAGATCGCAAGTTCGGAGGTTCGAATCCCTAGCCCCGCGTGGCAGAGGGAGCTCGCGCACCAGCCCCAGCTCTTGCCAACCTAGCAATTCGAAAGCATGCAAATGCAAGTAGATGAATAGGTACCACTTCGGTGGGAAGGTAACAGCGTTCCGCGCGTGTCATGCCGGCCACATGACCGTGGAAGCGTCTTCGGACAACGCTGGCTCTTCGGCTAACAAACGGAGATGAGCACCGGCCCCTAGAGTCGGACACGACTGCACAAATGTGCGGGGGGAACCTTTACCTTTTTTTTTAATGGGGAAGGTGGAATTAGAAGGGTGTAGAATTTCAAGGAATTGGTAAGACTTCCCTCCTACCATAAAGGGCTAAACTAAAAATAAAAATCCTGGATCTAAACCACTTTCCTAACTTAGTTATAATCAGATGCTGCATGCGATGCTGCAGCAAGAGCAATAAATGCAGAGTATTCGCCAAACTGCAGTGGCAGGAACCATGCAGGAAATGTGCCTTTCAAACACACAGGAAATTGTGAACCGGGACTCGGATAACGAGATTTGGAAAACAATCCTCTCTGAAGTCAGACTGGTCCACGTCAACACGTCAGCAGTGTTAAAGGTGAGCCGGTTGGGGTCTCAGCCTCTGAAGTTTCTTGTAGCCGATGGGGCAGAGAGGGCAGAGAAAGTTTCTCTTTTGTGGATGGCTGTTCCACCTTCACAAGAATGTGAGCATGGAATGGGATGTGGGAAAGACCTTGGGAGACAGGAGGAAGAGATGCTGCCTAGGGAACGGTCAGATAAGAGATGGCATAGCCCACAGCTGCACAATGAGCGGAGAAAGAAACTCAGGAGGTTTCCCTAACTTTTCAGGCTGTAAAAGAGATGGTAGGAGATTTGTACTTTCAGACTTGCAAGATTCTGTTAAGTGAGAAAGACCTTGAGAGACAGGAGGAAGAGATGCTGCCTAGGGAACATAAGAGGCAGCATAACCCGCAGCTGCGTAATGGGTGGAGAAAGAGGCTCAGAAGGAACCCTCCCTAGTTTCTCGGGCTGTAAAGGAGAAGGGGGGAGATTTGTACTTTCAGACTTGCAAGATTCTGTTAATGGAGCCTTACAATAAAGGAGAATTCGCTCATGTGGTCGTGTCTCCTGTCTGATCTAGTTGGGAAGGCTGACAAAGAGCCACAGACTTGACAACCGTTGTGTAAAAGGTGTCTCAGCCCACAGAAGGAAAAGGGGTGTGGGAAGCATCTCAGAAGGGACCCTCCCTAGTTTTCCAAAGAGTAAAAGGAGAGGAGGGGAGAGGTGCTTTCAGACTTGCAAGATTCTGTTAATGGAGCCTTACAATAAAGGAGAATTCGCTCATGTGGTCGTGTCTCCTGTCTGATCTAGTTGGGAAGGCTGACAAAGAGCCACAGACTTGACAACCGTTGTGTAAAAGGTGTCTCAGCCCACAGAAGGAAAAGGGGTGTGGGAAGCATCTCAGAAGGGACCCTCCCTAGTTTTCCAAAGAGTAAAAGGAGAGGAGGGGAGAGGTGCTTTCAGACTTGCAAGATTCTGTTACTGTAACCTTACAATAAAGGCAGTGTTAGTACTCAAGGTTTGTGCCTCCTGTCTGGACTACCTCGAAGGGCTGACAGAGCATCACCCCGCTGATTCAGACAGATGGGGCTTTGCAGTCCCTTCAACCTGTTCAACCCCCGTTGGCGTTTTAAGTCGCTTTTTCAACCGTTCTGTTTTCTCTCACCCCCAGCTCAGCGGAGCCTCTTTACCCGAGTGGGGGTACCGGCAACTGGAGGTCATTGGCGAAAAGATTTTCAAGGGCTACCACCAAAGCCTGTTGTGGAACGTGGAAGAGCACCGATACGGGAAAAGTCAGTTTTAAGAAAGCCTCTTTGGACATTCATGCAGGTTTTTTCTTTGTGGGGTTTTTAAAGGGAGTTAAATTCTGGGCTGCAGGCTTGTCCACCCCTTGCTTTGGAAAAGATTCCACTCTTGTCTCCTTCGCTTTGGTTAGCAGACGTTGTAAGAAATAGCTCCAAATTGGGAAAGGCTGTTGTGGCCCAATTTATTGACCTCATTTGATTAGAAATCTCTGGGTTTTTGGAGCGTGAGGCCAGGAAACGTCTGTCCTCAGCTTTTTACAGAGCTCCTGTCCTCAGGATCCTTTGGTGGTTGCAAATGTCTGTCTTCCCGTATCTTACATTGCTTTGGATAGCTCAGTCTGAAGTCCTGTTTTTGAGTTTGGGGCAGCCCGTGTGCGTTAGGCAGAAAACCCGAACCCGAAGAACAGTGGTAACTGAAGGAATGGGGAATCGTCTTCACGGGAGGGGGCCAAGCAGCAAGATTCTAATTTTGGACTGAGTTGGACTGCCCACCCGCACTCTCAAACTGGTGTTTTTTAGATGCTGGGCCTCAAGCTTTCTCCAGATGTGCTGGACCTGCAGCTAGGCTTAGGGAAGATCAGATGGTTGCACCCGGCAACATCTGGATGGCTGCGAGTTGTCTCTCTTTTGGGGAAGGACTCAAAGACCTTTATGGGGAGTGTTGACAGCCCATAAAATATTGTCTTCTGTGAGCAGTGGTCACCACCAAAAACCCACATGTGTTCAGAGAATGCCCGAAGGATGATGGGAGAAACATTGTCCCAACTAACCTGGTTTCTTCAGGACTCTTTGCTTCAATCTTTTGCAGGCCATGAACAAAAAGAGAGAGAGGTGGAATTGCACCTGCCCACACAGATCAACATCAGCCAGAACCTCACCTTCATTGCCAAGTTCACTGAACTGCAGGTGAAAGAAAGGGCCAGAAAGGCGACCCATCAGCCTTCCATAAGCTGATAGCCTTCTCATAGGGTGGACTTCAACTCCCAGAATTCTCAGCAGTGGCCATGCTTGTCCAGGGGATTCTGGGAGTTGAAATGTATTTATTTATCTTGTCGGTGTATTTTGCCGCCCATTTCGGCAAATGACTCTGGGTGGGGAACGACGTTTAAAAGAAAAGTTAAAAGAATTACAATCACAACTAAAACAGTTAAAATACACAAACCAGTATGTTAAGCCTGTTGTGTACATTCCTGAGCTGGTATTCCAGCTTGGAGGGCTAGATTCCAAGAGACGTTTGGGATTATGGGCTGTTTCACTGGGTTCAGTAGCTTGCGTTGATACCCAGGAACGGATCTGAAACCCGGTTCTCCTGTTTCGTTCCAGTGGAAGATGCTCACTCTGAAAAATGAGGATACGGAACATAAGTACAGTTCATCGGCTTTGGATTGGGTCACCATGGACACCAACATTGCTTACTGGTTCCATGCCAGCTCAGGGGTGATTTTACTGGATTTTTATGCGGGCTTAGAACCTCGTGTTCTGGGAGGGTGGTAGACGCAGCGTCCCTGGTCACATTTCAATAAAAAGGCTGCTGTTTTGGTAACCAGTAACTCCTGGAGGGTAGCCAAAGGAGGAAGAGCTTGCGTGGGCCTTGCGTTCCAGACGCAGCTCGAAGCATCTTCTTGATCTTTCCTGGCCAGGCTCAAATTCACCTCTTGGGCAACGTCGTCAGCTGGACGTCGGCCAACGTGGCCACGGTCGTCTATGTGGTTTTGTTCCTGGGGTACCTGCTGCGGCGGCAACGGAATATCCGGGATATCCCTGAAGGTCTGGACTTTTAAGGGTCACACCTCCCATCCCACCCCGGTCTTTTGCCCAAGACCTCTTAATCGGGTGGGCAGAGACCAGTTGTAGAAGCCATGGTGGTCTCCCGCTCCTCTTGGGATTTTGCTCACTCGAGATCTCCCGGTTCAGCCTTTTGCTGATTTTGCCCTCATGCTGGAGACTCTGCAGAGCATTCTGCTCCTCCCTTGCTAGGTGGGCATTTGCTGTGCCCATCCCGCAGGTGGTAAAATACCTCTGGGCACCCAGCAGGCTTCTTGTGCTCCTGGGTGCCCATTCTGGCATTCCTCGCCCTGAGAAAATGATATGCCTGTTTCCCCGTTCTGTTTCTCGGCAGAGACATGGCAGCAGTGGCTCCTGGCCGGAGGCATTTGCATGGGTGGATGGGCTGTGAACTATCTCCCGTTCTTCCTGATGGAGAAGACCCTCTTCCTTTACCATTATCTGCCGGCCGTGACTTTTCAATTGCTCCTGATCCCCGTCATCCTGCAGCACACGAGCGACTTCCTCTGCAGGTAGGTGAGTCTCACGGTATGTGGGAAAGACCTTGGGAGACTTGCAAGATTGATGTCGCCCTCGTGGGGTAACGCAGTTAGGAATCACAACCAGATGAGCTAACTCCACTTTATTGTAAAGCTACATTAAGAGAATCTTGCAAGTCCGAAAGTGCAATTCTCCCGCCGTCTCCTTTACAGCCCGAGAAGCTAGGGAGGGTCTCTTCTGAGTCTCTTGCCCCATCCACTATCTAGCTGTGGGCTAGGCCGTCTCTTATCTGACTGTTCCCTAGACAGCATTCCTTTCTTCTCATCTCCCAAGGTCTTTCCCACACACCATCACAGACAGCCTGACTCGACCTCATCTGCCTTCTTTCTGCCGCAGATGGTTGACTTCTGTGGTGTTGAATGAATCCTCTTTGCAGAAATGCCGGAGCTGCGTTTTTGACCACTAGCAAACCTTAGACCACAGCTTTCCAAACTTTTCATGTTGGTGACACACTTTTTAGACATGCATCATTTCGCAACACACTCTTACAGCAGGGCACAAGGCAGGCACTAGGACCTGCGCGGAATCACAGCAGGTTTGGAGGCAGCCAGGCACAAGGCAGGCACTAGGACCTGTGCGGAATCACAGCAGGTTTGGAGGGAGCCAGGCACAAGGCAGGCACTAGGATCTGTGCGGAATCACAGCAGGTTTGGAGGCAGCCAGGCACAAGGCAGGCACTGGGACCTGCGCGGAATCCTGGCAGGACAGGTTTGGAGGCAGCCAGGCACAAGGCAGGCACTAGGACCTGCGCGGAATCCTGGCAGGTTTGGAGGCAGCCAGGCACAGGGCAGGCACTAGGACCTGCGCGGAATCCTGGCAGGGCAGGTTTGGAGGCAGCCAGGCACAAGGCAGGCACTAGGACCTGCGCGGAATCCTGGCAGGTTTGGAGGCAGCCAGGCACAGGGCAGGCACTAGGACCTGCGCGGAATCACAGCAGGTTTGGAGGCAGCCAGGCATAAGGCAGGCACTAGGACCTGCGCGGAATCACAGCAGGTTTGGAGGCAGCCGGGCACAAGGCAGGCACTAGGACCTGCGCGGAATCCTGGCAGGTTTGGAGGCAGCCAGGCACAGGGCAGGCACTAGGACCTGCGCGGAATCACAGCAGGTTTGGAGGCATCCAGGCGTAAGGCAGGCACTAGGACCTGCACGGAATCACAGCAGGTTTGGAGGCAGCCAGGCACAAGGCAGGCACTAGGACCTGCGCGGAATCCTGGCAGGACAGGTTTGGAGGCAGCCAGGCACAAGGCAGGCACTAGGACCTGCACGGAATCACAGCAGGTTTGGAGGCAGCCAGGCACAAGGCAGGCACTAGGACCTGCGCGGAATCCTGGCAGGACAGGTTTGGAGGCAGCCAGGCACAAGGCAGGCACTAGGACCTGCGCGGAATCCTGGCAGGACAGGTTTGGAGGCAGCCAGGCACAAGGCAGGCACTAGGACCTGCGCAGAACCACAGCAGGTTTGGAGGCAGCCAGGCACAAGGCAGGCACTAGGACCTGCACGGAATCCTGGCAGGGCAGGTTTGGAGGCAGCCGGGCACAAGGCAGGCACTAGGACCTGTGCGGAATCACAGCAGGTTTGGAGGCAGCCGGGCACAAGGCAGGCACTAGGACCTGTGCGGAATCACAGCAGGTTTGGAGGCAGCCAGGCACAAGGCAGGCACTAGGACCTGCGCGGAATCACAGTAGGTTTGGAGTCAGCCGGGCACGAGGCAGGCACTAGGACCTGCGCGGAATCACAGTAGGTTTGGAGTCAGCCGGGCACAAGGCAGGCACTAGGACCTGCGCGGAATCACAGCAGGTTTGGAGGCAGCCAGGCACAAGGCAGGCACTAGGACCTGCGTGGAATCCTGGCAGGGCTCCGAGGCAGCAGCAGCCGCAACACACCCAGACACTGCAGCCGACACACTAACGTGTCCCGACGCACAGTTTGGAAAGCTCTGCCTTAGACCATTGTTAGTCCAAATGTCGGGAGCTGAGACCTGGTCTTATCCTGAATTAAAGCATTCTCACTATCTAGAGACATTTGCTAACTGGGTTTCTCTTCATGGAGAGAGGCCATTTGTTTCTGGAGGAGTCTGCCCAGAGTCTCTGTATCAGTCCCTGATCGGGGGGGGGAACCACAGATGGGTAAGTTCGTCAAGAGTTGAACGAAGTTGGTTTCTTTAGCTGCCTCAGGATCAAGGATGACTACCTCCCTGAATCCTGGTAGACAATGATGGAAGTACTCAGTAGACACCAGCAAAGCGCTCAGAGACACTGTAGGCAGACTCCTCTGTCTATGGGAGCCCAAAATGTTGTTTAACTCGTGCATGAGTGGATAATCTTAGGCTTTGGATCCGTTTTAGCCTCCAGACCCTTCATAGGTTGTTGGGGTTCTCCTTAAGAAATAATGAGAAATATGTTCCTCTAAGGCAGTGTTTCTTTCCCCATGCTGGCTGGGGAATTCTGGGACTTGAAGTCCACGTATCTTAAAAGTGGCCGAGATTGAGAAACACTGCTCTTCCTGATTCTCTATGATTATGATCAAGACATTTCTGAAGTGCGAAGAGGGAAAAAGAGGATGCTGGAAACAGGCTGGATTTCACACAAAAAAAGCCAGAACATGTTTAAAGGTAGTCCTCGCTTAACGACCATTCATTTAACGACGGTCCGAAGTTACGACAGCCTCAGAAAAAGTGCTTTACAACCTGTACTCACGCAACCGCCGCAAAATTTTGCACTACCCCCACAGTCACGTGACCGCAATTCGGGGAAATAATAATTAAATAATAATAATAATAATAATAATGTAGAATAAATAGAATAGAATAGAATAGAATAGAATAGAAACAACTTTATTGTCATCCCACTACACACCAAGTGCACAGTAGAATGAAATTTCGTTGCAGTTGGCTCACATTTACAACCAGTTGCAGCGTCCTGCAGTCATGTGATTGCGATTTGCGACTTTTTTTTGCCGGTTTCCAGCCAAAAAAATCCATTGGGGAAGCTGGATTTGTTTTAACGACCACAGTGATTCACTCAGTGACCCATGATTCACTTAATGATCGTCGTAAAAATGGTCATAGAATCCGGTCTGGTTTCCAGTCCCTATTGTGGTCGTTAAGTGTGGACTACCGGTAGTTCCGGGGGCGTGGTGGCTCAGCGGGTAAGATGCCAGGCTTGTCGATCGGAAGGTCGGCGGTTCGAGACCCGAGCGCCACGTGACGGAGTGAGCTCCCGCACTAGCCCCAGCTCTTGCCAACCTAGCAATTCGAAAGCATGCAAATGCAAGTAGATGAATAGGTACCACTTCGGTGGGGTGGTAACAGCGTTCCGCGTGCGTCATGCCGGCCACATGACCGCGGAAGCGTCTTTGGACAATGCTTGCTCTTCGGCTAACAAACGGAGATGAGCACCGGCCCCTAGAGTCGGACACGACTGCACAAATGTGCGGGGGGAACCTTTACCTTTTTACCGGTAGTTCCATCTTTGACTTGGCGTGTTTTACTCTCTCTCTTCTCCCTGATAGGTCCAGACTTTCCAAGAGCATGCACAGCGCCTTAGTTGCAGCCTGGTTGTCTTCCGTCTACCTTACATACCACACGTTCCGGCCGCTCACCTATGGCGAGCCGGCACTCTCCAAAGCCGAGCTGCAGGCCCTGCGTTGGAAGGACAGCTGGGACATTTTGATCCGCAAACGCTGACCAAGGCCGGGAAACGGATGGGCGAGACTACATTGGAAGGAATTGGAAGAGCAAGAAAAGGAAGATGAAAGAAAGAATTCATCTTAAGTATAAATCCCTTCCACTTTGGACCAATTCTGATATCACTTACCGTCCCTGAAACAGTATTGTTGAATTGGAAACGCCCAGCAGGGTGGATTGGGCTGCTTTTCCGGTTTCCTCTGCAGAGGAAAAATCCTGACCAAGCTCTTTGGACAAGCGAAAGAAAAACAAATGTACTTTGATCATTTGGGGCAGAGAAAGGGGGAAAGTCCACCCCCCGTCTCCTGAGCACGGAAAGAGTGCACAGGCCTTGCGGGCCAGAGACCTCCTCAACATGGATGAGATTGAGACCATAGACATTTGGGAATATTGAAGTTTTGCAGAACCGCCTCGGATATTACTGTGAAAGGGGAACAGGGATAAATCAATCAAAACATGAAAGTTTATCTCAGGGCTTCCATCTCTTAGTAGGCGCACCATTATGAAGCCACGGAGCATCACTGCGAACCTCTCAGCTTCAGCTTCCAGAGGTCTCAACAGTGGCTAGCTAAGATGCTCTGGGAACTGAGGTCCCCAGAAGAATTGAAGGGAATTGAAGCTGTGCTGATCAGGAAGACTTGAGTGTTTATGGGCATGAACGCTGGGTACAGTAAAACCCATCCATCAAGTTGGCGCCTTTATGATCTTATGGAGGACACCAAGGGTCTGCAGAACCCAAATTATGTGAAGGAGTAAGCTGTTCCACAGGGCTGATTTTTTCCACCCACTCCCGTCTATTCCACTGCCTAGCGCAACCTTCTGCTTGGCACCTTCAAAGATATGGATGCTTCCCCCCCCCCAAAGCATGCTGAGAATTTGGAGGCTTGCAGTCCATATTTGGACTATCCCACCCTCCCCATGTAAATGAGAAAGCATTCATTTATTTTTGCACTCACATCCATGATGGCCAGAGAACCTGTCTGTTCAAAGCAAGTTTAGCATTGGAAGGCTGCAAACCTCCAGATCACCACTAGATGGCGGCAGAACAATGTGGAAAACAATTTTGCGGCCCCCTAGTGGCCATCTGGAGCCTGGCAGCCCAGCTATGATCACTCCTAGTTTAGAAAATGGTGCTAGACAGCTTTAAAAAATATGGAAGTTAATAAAAATCAACTGATTAAAAGTCCTGCTTGCAGTTGGGCACTTAGACAGAAAGGTTTGCCTAAAATGTTTGTAATCTGACAAATGCTGTGAACTTCTATGGTTAATGAAGGCACTGTATTTATTCTTTTGATGATGCTACAGAAGGATTTTTTTTAAAAAAATGTGAAACAAAATAGAAACAAAGGCAACTCTCGTTTTGAGTCTCTTTAATTCTTTAACAAAGTCAAACAAATGGAAGAACCTAGGAGACATTTTTGGGATTAAACTCTTAAAATCCCACCCAGATTTATTGTAAAGTGAAGCTAGGGGAGGAACAGAAAATAAAGATCGCATTAGATTTCCAAAGCCATATTCTCTAATTTTAGGAAGATCTGAATGGATAAAAGGGTCCAGATGCTGGGATTGGTAAGCAAGAGGATATAAACCTGGGCAGCTTTCTAAGCCTGTTCATATGAAGGCAATGAAAAAAAAAGGATTTCAGGACAATTGCCTGCAAGCTAATTTCCACATAGTGCTTCCTGCTTCTTCCAATGCTAAGATCTATGGGGAGGTAGATTTCTCCCATAGATGTAAGACAGCTCCCAACCCCATAGGGAAGATCTTAGGGTTCATGAGACATGGAAAATAGCTTGCTGAAAGAAATGATACTCAGTAGTTCTTTTAATAATTCCCCGCCCTCTATCGGTCTCTCCTGAAAGCTGAAACTACCATACACAATTCCAGCAGAGAAGAAATTGTCTGGAACATCTAACATTTTTTTTCAGGGATTGCAAAACAGCCAAGGAGACGGGTCTACGTAGAACACTGTTAATTTTAAGCAAAGAGATGTCAAAAGACTTGGGAAGGGAAAGGAAGGGTTCACATAGCATGCAATGCCAAGGAAGGAAGGAGAAAGGGAGGGAGGAAAAGACAGAGAAGGAAGGAGCGAAGAATTAAGGAAGAGAGGGTGGGAGGAAAAGACAGAAGGAAGGAGCAAAGACTGGAGGGAGGGAGGGGAAGACAAGTAAGGAGCAAATTGAGGGAGGGAGGGAGGGAGGGAGGAAAAGAGGGAGGGAGGGAGGGAGGAAAAGAGGGAGGGAGGGAGGGGAAGACAAGGAAGGAGCGAATTGAGGGAGGGAGGGAGGGAGGAAAAGACAGAACGAAGGAGCAAAGAATGAAGGGAGGGAGGGAGGGGAAGACAAGGAAGGAGTGAATAATGGAAGGAAGGAAGGAAGGAAGGAAGGAAGGAAGGAAGGAAGGAAGGAAGGAAGGAAGGAAGGAAGGAAGGAAGATGAAGAGAGGGAGGGAGGATGGATCCACCCACATGGTTTACTTTGGGATTTCGGCACAAACAAACGGGGGCTTCTTTAGGAATCCACTGGGGAAGAACAGCTAATCCACCCTTTAAATGAAGGGTTGGCTCGTTAAGGAACCCCCCAGAACATTTGCAAAGTCCAGCTGGTGCAGAGAAAGCCTTCCAAGCTTCCGAACCGGTCAATGAGGGCGGCTGCTGGACTCCAGGTGCGACCGTTTCCCAGCAGCTAGCAAAGGGATGCTGTCGGCGTGTTCTGGGAACGGCCTCTTGGACGAACGGCCGTGCCCGTTCACTGCGCCACGATGCCACTTGCAGAGGTCGCCGCTGAGTATGTCCTGGATGTGCTGCACGATCAGGTTTATGGCCACTGCGAACGAATGGAAGGAGATGGAGAATTGAGCCTAGGTTTCCGTATTAGTTTTATATAACCTTTAATAAAATTGTTGGCAAGAGAATTCAGCCTAAGGCGATCATTCGCGATCCATCCTTGTTACGGTTTTCAAGAGCCCCCCTCAGCTGAGGATCTTGGACTCTATTCTCTGCCGAAATAAAGACCGCCTTGGATTCTTTAAGGGGTGAAACTGGACACGAAGGGTTCAGGAGTAATGAAAATCCAACCTCAAAGGGTTGTTGTGAGGGGGAAAAATAGAAGGGGCACTATTATACAGCCTCTGGAGCTCCTGAACAAAAGGGATAGAAATCAAATAAATAAAATATGCTGGACATTCTGTCTTTCCCGCCCTAAGAAATGTACTTTGTCTTTTAATAACTTTAGTCCAGAGCTTTCCAAACTCTGTGTTGCGACAAAAAAGTGTGTCACCACACACAGTCTGGTGTGTCGCCACACAACCCGGAAACGCTGATCATCATCAGCGCTTCCGGGTTTTCCCGCGGCGACACACCAATGGTGGTGCACAAAAACCCGAAAGCGGCAGCAGCGCTTCCGGGTTTTTGCGCGCTGCCGCAATGGCAGCACTTTCCAAGAAATGGAGGGAGGGAGAAAAAATATGGAAGACTGAAAGAGGAAGGAAGGAAGGAAGGAAGGAAGGAAGGGAGGGAGGGAGGGAGGGAGGGAGGGAGGGAGGGAGGGAGGGGAAATATGGAAGATTGAAAGAGAAGAAGGAAGGAAGGAAGGAAGGAAGGAAGGAAGGAAGGAAGGAAGGAAGGAAGGAAGGAAGGAAGGAAGGAAGGAAGGGCATTATTTGGATCCTCAGTGCCGTTTTTAGTGGTCTCAAATATCCTGATTGGGATAAAGCAACTGATTTGTATCCTGAACTATTATTGTGTGTGGAGTTTGCATCAACCCCGTTCGGAGGCAGCTCAAAATAGAAGTTAGCGTGATTCAGCTTTCATCCTTCGCCCTTGGTCAGCCCCAGCATTTGTTGTTATTAGTCATTCTTGAGAAAGAGTGAATCACGGGAGCCATGCTGCATCTTTTTATTGATAGAAGTTTTTCTCAGCTTCCTTTCGATGCAAGTCCACACCCCACAACAGCAAAATCCTAACCCCCTGCACCACCTTTCTGAACAAAACCTTGTCCAAGGCACTTTTAGCAGCTAATGAAACAGGGCAAAAATGTTGCCTCACCGTCTAAGAACTAGGAAGGGAAGCCTTGAAGGTCATAACCAAAGATGCTCTAATGGGTTGAGGAAATCAACTTTTAAAGAGAGAGAGATCTAAAAACACTGAAACAAACCCCTTTAGATGCCTGCGCTGTGCCATCACGGGACTCAATTTAAGAGGCATTTCCCCCCCACAACACAGCATGGTGCATCTTCTAACATTACACAGTCTGCTAAACCATCTCTGATTTTTACCAAACTGCAAACTTGGGAACACTGTTTATTGCAAGCCTAGATTGCTGTCGACCACCCTCCCCAAAGGAAGATGACAGCAATCCTTTAAGACACATGAGAAGCCCTCAAAATTTCTCGTAGCTCCAAAAGCAACTAAGTTTGCCTTCAATACATAGATTGAGTTTGTCCAGAATTGGACAATTCCCCTCCCGTTCCTGTTCCAACAGGCTTCTTACTCAAACAGGCACATTTCTTACCCATATTATCCACTCCTCGAGGGATAATCACATCCGCATATTTCTTGGTCTGCAAGGGAGAAGGAGAGTCATAATTCTCAAGAGTCAATGGCCCAGCCTAAGAAAATATCTATTCAGATGTGATCTTAGCCAGAAGAGAGAAAGGAAACAGGCTTCTATTTCTTCTAATGGACACTCAATAAGCCTCAACTTGTATCAGTATGATGGTTTACTGTATATACAAGTCGTCCTCGTTTAGCGACCACAATTGGGACTGGTAACTTGGTTGTTAAATGAAGCAGTTGCTAAGTGAAACCGCGACTGTGCTTACAATCTTATTTCAGCTTTCCTCGGCTTTACAGACCTGCTGTCGTAAACGCGAGGACTGGTCGTAAAATTACTTCTTCATCACTGTCGTAACTTCAAACGGTCACTACACGAGGACTACTAAGGCCATCCGCGGATAACCAACCAAAATACCAGGAAAAATGTGCCACCCTCAGATAAGCTGACCCACGGAATTGCAACCAGGATCCCAGGAAAAACAGAAACTTGTTTTTCATGTACCTCAAATTCTCTGGCAGCAACAGAACTGTCTGTCTCCTCTGCTCTACTAATAACTTTTAGCTCGAAAGCTGCATCATATAATAACCGTTGGCGATTTCCAGACCTGGTGCTTACCCATCTACTGGAAATGTGTGCAGTGAAAGGCGGAAAACGGCAAACTTTTACGTCATCATTTAAAGCCGCGATTTTAAAAAAATCTGAGTTCTGGTCTGTAGATAAGCCAAATCCAATTTTTGGGGTGCAGTTTGGAGCCAAAACTTCTCGGCTTATAGGTGAGTAGATATGATATGATATCCAGGGCTAACTGTGGTTTTCTCCATGGATTAAATCAATTGTAAAGAAATATATTCTGGCTAATATCCTAACGATAAAATCTATTGGTGGAGTAAACTCTTTCACGACCTTGAATGAAGAGGACTAGGGGTGGCCCATTAACGTGTTGTAATTCCTGTAAATGATATGCTTAGACGTTTGAACACTTGGGGCGTTTTTATTGGGAAATGGAATTGATTCTGTATCTGAAAAATCCTCAGCTGCTTTTGAGCGGGCTGGGCCCAAGAAATGGGCCATTATTCAGGGTTAAAATACAAGCTGAAACGGGAAGAGGGTTTTATATTCCAAACAAACAACAGTTTGGGAACGGAGAGAAGAACCCCAAACTTTCTGGGAATATGGGATGATATTCAAATGATGAAGCTGCTTTGCAAATTTCCCTCTTAGGCCTTCGTATTTGGGCATCTCCTAAAAAGAGCCCCACTTCAAAGCAATAGCAATAATAACAACAATAAAGCCGAGAAAACAATTATCAGCAATCTGCAAAATTGCTCTGAAGAGTTTCTCTTAGCTGTCGAGGTTGCATTTTCCAAAGGAGGAGATAATTTATTTTATTTATTTATTTTATATCCCTCCTTTATTATTTTTATAAGTAACTCAAGGCGGGGAACTTACCTAATACTCCTTCCTCCTCCTATTTTCCCCACAACCACCACCCTGTGAGGTGAGTTGGGTGAGAGAGTGTGACTGGCCCAAGGTCACCCAGCCGGCTTTCATGCCTAAGGCAGGACTAGAACTCTCAGTCTCCTGGTTTCCCATTGGCTCCTTCCCAGGGCTGAGAGACAGGGACTGGCCCAAGGTCACCCAGCCGGCTTTCATGCCTAAGGTGGGACTAGAACTCACAGCTCCCGGTTTGCCATTGGCTCCTTCCTAGGGCTGAGAGACAGGGACTGGCCCAAGGTCACCCAGCCGGCTTTCGTGCCTAAGGCGTGACTAGAACTCTCAGTCTCCTGGTTTCTAGCCCGTTGCCTTAACCACTAGACCAAACTGGCAGGAATAATAAGGAAGGGATCAAAATATGTAATTCTGGGCTAATCATCTGAATCAAGTACAAAATATTCCTATGAAGAGGGATAAAGATAATAAGATAAAGCAAGCTCTCCACAAACTTTTCTCGAAAACCCGGGATAGTTTTTAAACAGGAGTGGAGAGTTTTGGTACCGGCAAACAGAATTCTTCAAAGGCGGGCTTGACAAAAGTTGTGTACTGGGTCAAAATCTGTTCCAAATCCCTTCCCCGTTTCATATCCCGAAGAACTGCCGCAGAAGAAAAACAGAAAACCAGTTAAGAATGTTACCATCTCTGCGATTCTCAAAGCATTGAAGAGAGGACAGGATGAGGGACTGGAAAGAGTGGGTGGGATCCTCTGGGCAACAAACCAGGTTGGGGATTGCTCATTCTGGCTTAACATTATACACTAATCCAGCCATTATGGCTTAGTGAAGGGCGTAACTCATGGAAGTTGGAAATGGTTTGGAAATTACTTTAAAGCACGTGGATTGTCTGATCTGACTCATCAGAAATAATTTCACCTGTCTAAGCTGCTTAGAAAGCAACTTCCATGCCCGTTGATCTCCAAACTAGCATCCTTCTGCATTTTAACATCCCAAATGCCCAAGCTACAGATATTGGGGAGTTGAAGATGTAACTTAGCAGCTTGGCAAAGGTTTACATGTTTTTTGCATAATTTTTTTGGTAACACAAGCCAGCCAACGTTTGAGAATAAAGCGGTGAGCTCGAAGGGTGCCAATCGTATGCCCCCTTTTTAGGTCCTTATATGTAAAAGAATGTAGAGATGACTCTTGGGAATGAAAGGAATGAACCAATAAAGGAGAAGAAACAGCAACTCAGTCCTGGAAAGTTAAAAATATGAGAAAGTCAAGATAACCCAGCTAGATTCTGTTTGGTATAAAACTGAGTAGAGAGAAACTCCAGCATGCTTTCAAGATTCTGTTATCATACCCTACAACAGAGCTTTCCAAACTTTTCACGTTGGTGACACACTTTTTAGACATGCATCATTTTGCGACACACTCTTACAGCAGGGCATCATTTCGTGACACACTCTTACAGCAGGGCACAAGGCAGGCACTAGGACCTGCATGGAATCACAGCAGGTTTGGAGGCAGCAAGGCACAAGGCAGGCACTAGGACCTGCGCGGAATCACAGCAGGTTTGGAGGCAGCAGGGCACAAGGCAGGCACTAGGACCTGCATGGAATCACAGCAGGTTTGGAGGCAGCCAGGCACAAGGCAGGCACTAGGACCTGCATGGAATCACAGCAGGTTTGGAGGCAGCCGGGCACAAGGCAGGCACTAGGACCTGCACAGAATCCTGTCAGGGCTCAAAGGCAGCAGCAGCCGCGACACACCCAGACACTGCAGCCGACACACTAACGTGTCGCGACACACAGTTTGGAAAGCTCTGCCCTACAACAATAAAGTGGCATTCCTGGAATCCCATCTCAAAGGCTAGCATCGATCCTGATGTCTCCCCAAATTTCTCTCTACTCTGTCTTATACCAAACAAAATCAAAGGGATTTTGAGTTTCTTCCCCAGGACCAAGTTGCTGTTTCTCTCGTTTAACAGTTCATCCCTTCCTTCCCCAAGATCAATGCTACACTCCTTTACATTTTAAAGCATTTAAAGGAACCTAACCAACTTGTTACCTCTCCGAGACAACCTGACATCCGAATCGGTGTCAACAAAGAGGCGGAGGTGAAACATGTCTCTGATGTCTTGATTGTAGAAGACCAAAATCCCTTCAAACAGGAGCACGTCGGCAGGGTAAACCATAGTCGTCTCGGGCAATCTGTGCCAACGTAATTGTTCAGTACTAATTGTGTAACTCACATAGCAAAGTCTAAATGCATCAGAAGAATCAGCCCTCCAAATGTGAGTTTGGTCTCGCACACATAGGAATCAGAATTTTATTTTACCTACAGTTTTCTATACCTCACCCAATTCAATAACATCTTATTCTAGTGCCAAGCACAAGGTAACATCTATGCAATTACACAGAATAAAATTACAACAAAGGAGGGGACATCAGACAGATTATTTGCATGAATCCTACTGAATATTATAGTGGCCAGAATTCTCTAGTTAAGCGTCTGTAGCTTGAATCATGTCAACTGGATTTCTATTTTCTCAGTGGAAACGTTTCGCTCCTTATCCAAGGAGCTTCTTCAGTCTGAGCAAAGTTTGTAAGGGAATCCTTAAATATGTTTCTAGGGTGGCTGTGTGACCTTGCACCTGGGGCTAGGTCATGGTTATTTGAGATGTTTATTTCTAAGTCCCTTTATCATCCAAAGGAGGATCGTTAAGATGCTCATTGTCACACAGAGCAGAAACCATCCCCACCTCCATGGATTCCAAAAAGAATGAAAATCAGCACCTGAGAACAGCTCTGAAGGCCTGTGGATATCCAAATTGGGCCTTCACTAAATCTAAGTCTACCATACCTAAAACAGCGACAGACAGGGCTGAGACTCAGAGTAAACGGAAGAACCTGGTCATTCCTTACATGGCTGGCGTGTCTGAAAAGATAAAAAGGATATTTGGCAAACACCACATACCTGTATATTTCAAACCCACCAACACACTGAGACAGAGGCTTGTACACCCCAAAGATCAAACTCCAAAACACAAGAAAAGCAATGTAGTGTATGCAATTCAGTGCAGTGAGGAGTGCTCTGAGCTCTACATTGGAGAAACCAAACAACCTTTGTACAGGAGGATGGCCCAACACAGGAGGAGCAACACCACAGGACCAGAGTCAGCAGTTTACCTTCATCTAAAGGAAAAAGGACACTCATTTGAGGACATTAATGTTCACATTTTAGACAGGGAAGATAAGTGGTTTGAAAGAGGGGTCAAGGAATCCATTTATGCCAACTTGGAAAATCCTTCTTTGAATAGAGGTGGGGGCCTCAGGCACAATCTTTCCCCTATTTTCCTTCCTGCTTTGTCTTCTGTGCCTAGGAAGATTAAGACCATTTCGCAATCTCAACAACAGCAAGGTAATCTTAACGATCCTCCTTTGGATGATAAGGGGACTTAGAAATAAACATCTCAATATAACCATGACCTAGCCCCAGGTGCAAGGTCACACAGCCACCCTAGAAACATATTTAAGGATTCCCTTACAAACTTTGCTCAGACTGAAGAAGCTCCTTGGATAAGGAGCGAAACGTTTCCACTGAGAAAATAGAAATCCAGTTGACATGATTCAAGCTACAGACAATTCCACCTGGATGACCGAGAACCTTCATAGACATATCTCTAGTTAAGCAAAACAACTATTGCATTTTTCTGTATGTTACTGGGACTCTCTGCAGGTGGCAACACCCAGTTGATCCATTCTATGTTTGGAAGCAAAGCAGTGTCAGGCCTGATTATTAACTGGAAGGGAGACCACCAGGAAACCCCAGGATTGTAAGCTAGATTGAGAAATTGAAAAACAGCCCAGAAGAAGACAATGGCAAAGCATTTTTGTAACACCAAAAAAAAAACCCTGGATGGGTCTACCGTCAATGGGAATGAAGCTCAATTGAAAATGCTTTTGCCTTTTACATTCGCACTGTCAATAGGTTTTGAAGTGTGGTTTTGAGGAACTGGATGATCCCAGCAAGTCTTCCTTCTGGCAAAAATGGCTATCCACTATTTTATAATACAGAAGCAAACCTATTTCTAATCACATGTTGGGGAAACTCCTGTCTAGATTCACTTCCATCTGACCTGTGAATCCTCCCCAAATCCTTTTTTTCTGCTCCCACAGGAGAGAAGCTAGAAGCCACAGGAGACAGAAACCAAATTCAAAATGATCTTGAGAGGTTAAGAGCACTGGGCTAAAAAAAGAGAACAGAATTCAGTTTAAAAGACACAAGCCACAATTTTGTTTTGCACATTGCAATGAAATACAATGGTGCAGAATAAGAGAAACCTGGCTCTGGGAAAAATATGTATAAAAAGAATCTCAGAATTGGAGTCAATCCAAAGTTGAATAGGAGACAAAAATGTGACACAGAAAGAAGATAAACGCACTTTGTGGCTTCCTGAAGTCTTTCTAAACCACGTTTAACTCATTCAACGTTGCTCAGACATTACTGGCCATTGAGACCTGTTCCAGGCACTGAACAATTCTGAGAAACTTGAACAAGTTCAGAAAAAAGAGGATGAACAAGGGATTGGACATTTTAAATTTTACAAGGAGACTTGAGAATCAGGGGGTGATGGTGTTAGCTTTAGAAGAGAAGATTGGGATGAAAGCAGTCGCAGTTTTCAAAGATCTGGAGGGGATGTCGCGCAGAGCAAAGATGAGGAATAATGGTTTTAAGTGATAGGAAGGCAGGCTGTAGCTGAGTGTTAGGAAACACTTCCTAAAAAGTAAAAACAGTTCAACAGGGGAATCAATGACCAATGAAGTTCGCAGGTTCCCCTAACTGCATGTCTTCAAGCAGAGGATGGACAACCATCCATCCATCCATCAAGAATGCTTTCGTTTGGATTCTTGCGCTGAACATTCCTTCCAATTCTTGGATTCTATGTGTGGGGACGAAAGACAACTAAGCAGCAAGAAATTGCAAGAAAAAAATCGGGTCACCGCGTTTGCCTGCCAGATCCAGGGAACGCACACTGACCTGGAGTGGGTCACAAAATCGTATGTCGGAACCTCCACCGCTTGACCGTCGATGATATTCTTCAACGTCGTTTCCATCAAATCGTTGTCAAAAGCATCTACGGAGGAGAGGAGAATTGAGAATCTTCCTAGAAGGAAGAGTCCCCTTTGGTGCGGTGATAGAAGTTGAAATATATATATATGTAGAAAATATATATATATATATATATATATATATATATATATATATATATATATATATATAAATAAAGGTAGCAGTCAGGACAAGCCAATCTAGGTTGGGTTCGTATGTCCTGTGTTGCAAATGCTCCAGAAGAAATGCATCTATGCATGTGACTTTTATGGAGCACCCCTAATGCTTGTAGAAAGCCCATTTGGTCTAGTGATTGAGGTGCTGGATTAGAAGCCACGAGACCCCACGTTCTAGTCCTGCGTTAGGCATGAAGCCGGCTGGGTGACCTTGGGCCAGTCCCTCTCTCTCAGCCCTAGGAAGAAGGCAAGGGCAAAGCACTTTTGAAAACACAGCCAAGAAAACTCCACGGGCTTGTTCCTGCAGCCACAAGGGTTGACTGGATGGACCATAACGATAACATCTGGACAGAGAGGAAGATTCATAGAAGTTAGATAATTTATAAGGTTGTGCTGGAAAGATAGTTAAGAATTTGGTCCTTCCTCAGCGTGGTGATTAGTAAGAGGGCTTTATTTCCATCTCAAAGATGGAACCGCTCAAGCTTTAGAAGAGTTGGAGTGTTTGCTCCTCAAACACTCCTCAAGGTTGCTCCTGGCCACCATGTCCCTAGTTTGGGGGTCTTCCTCCCCCCCCTTCCAACTGCAACCAAAGTGGTCCAATATGTACCTGGATGATCAAAGTTATATTGCCCTTTTAAGGCTCTGGCCTTTTGTTCTGCAGTGAGCACTTTGTAGAATCGATCTTGGCTGAGAATGACGACCTTCCGTTGACGATGGTCGACCTCATTTTGACCCAGAAGTTCCATGATCTTTTCACATACCGTTGACTCGAGAGGAAGGGGGGACAGACAGACAGACCAAGGAGGAAAGTTAGCCAAGCCAGAAGTATTGTTAACAGCTTCAGAGGTACCTGGAATATTCCTATCTTGAGGAGATGCTGTATTTGAAGGGAAACCAACAGTCCAATTTTATATCAAATTAAAAATTAGCATGAAGGCTAATATTGGTGTTGTATCTGATCCATGGAACACAGAACTGGAATATCCAATTATGGAAATTCAATGGGTCCAAGTTTTAAGAAATGTAAGAAATTCTTACGATTTTGAGATGCACTTAATTGATCAGAAAATTTTGTTTTGTGTTTGTTGGACTCCTCAAAGTACAGGTAGTCCTCACTTAACAACCACAACTGAGACCAGAATTTTGGTTGCTAAATGAAGTGGTCATTAAGCAAATCCAACCCAATTTTACGACCTTTTTTACGGTGATCATTAAGCGAATCACCGCAGTCGTTACGCAAATCACGTGGGTCCCCATTGATTTTGCTGGCCAGAAGCCAGCCAAGGTCGAAAATTGCGATCATGGGATGCTGTGATGGTCATAAATGCGAACTGATTGCCAAGCGCCCAAATCGTGATCACGAGACCACAGGGATGCTGCGATGGTCGTAAGTGTGAGCACCAGTTGTAAGTCAGTTTTTTCAGCACCGTTGGAAGTCTGAACCATCACTAAATAAACGGTCATTAAGTGAGGACTACCTGTATGTTTTTAAAAAGTTGGATATCAGATTTCTTATGTTGGCGTTGTAAGAAATTTGAGGGATAGGAGAAAATGTATGGCTCTTTTTTGGTTTCAAGTTATTACGTATGTTAATAAAACCTGAAGGGAAAATATAGTAGTTAAAGATGTAAAAGTAATGCTGGATTATACTCTCAAGATATGGAATATAACATTTTATGAAGAACTTGTAGAAGAATATAATCCTAAACCTGAAGAAGGAATGCAAGAACAGTTCAGTAAATATCTACTTAACCCCAGGGAGGAAGAGCAGGTGAGGAAGAAACTCAAGATCATTCCGCCTTGATTCGCAATATGTCACCCTCCACAGTTAGAAAACAAACGTGCTTGTTCCTTTTTGAATCTTTGCAATGCTTTATACAAATATTAGCAGACTAGACAAAATGAAGCCAGCTTTATTAACTTGCCAGAAACCAGCAAGGGTGCACCTAACAGAGGAACTACACGGAAATCACACTTCACCCAATCCATTATCACAAAATGATGTTATATCAATGTGCTTATAGAGATAACATAGAGGACAATGCAAGTCTGCAGCTGTCCTTTGAAAACATGAGGCTGTTGATTTGCGATCCACAAGCATCAAGACCACCACTTCAGCTTGCAATGCAAGCACGCCCGAAGCAACAGGGCCTCTATCCTGGATTTTAAACCTTCTTTGTTTCCTTTCTGCTTTTCGGCCACTTTTATAAACAGAAAGCCCCACTGGAACATTGGAACGGACGCATCTGCTCGCCGCTTTTGCATTTCTGCCAGACTATTATTATGCATGCACAGATGAGCAACGGGTTCTCCTCTCGAGCATTTATTTCGTGCATTTCTGCCACGTAGGAGGGATGTCCTTTTTTAACAACAAAAAAGCACCTGATTTTTAAACGATTGCTTTTTAAAATTTGATTTTTGCACTTTTGCAACGCACGGACGAAGCTGCAATGCAAGGGACCCTTGTCCACTTTTATGCATTTGGGGGGGCGGGTTACTTCGGCTTCCCTGCGCCCTGCCACCCACCCCCCGCCCGGGGCAATGCATTGCACGACCCGATTCTCGCTGTTTTTGCAACGGGCGCTTGCAGCTCTGTCGCTTTACCTTCCCGCTGGCGGTGCCCCCGCTGACCCCGATCAGGAAGGGCCGCGGGTGAGGCCGCTCCGCTTCTCCGGCCGGGCTGCAGCTGGAAGCGTGGCTTCCCGCGGTGGCCATGACCCCGGCAATGCCGAGAAAGCAAGAGCGGAAAAAAACTACGCCTCCCAGCAGGTCCCGCACGAGGAGGGCCCCTAGCTGGAGCAGCCGCGGGGCGCGAGGCATGCTGGGAAACGAAGTCCCGTTCGGCCGCGGAGGCGCGAGCGAACGAAAACCGCCCCAAGCACACACATGACAGGCTGCCATTGGGTGGGAGGAAGAGGCGGGGCTTGGTGGGAAAGGGGCGGGGCTTCCGCATAATATGTATCCGTATTTGTCTTGGTCTTTGCATCATATATAGATGTTTTTATACTTATTGTTTTAATGTGTTTCCTATTGTCAACCGCCCAGAGTCCCCTTTTTCTGGGGGAGATGGGCGGTGGCAAAATTTGAAAACTAAATAAATAAATAACTGTCGCTACATATTATCCGTGCTGACTATACATACTTTATACAGCAGTGCACATATTTATATCTAAAATTTAAAACATGTATTTCAATTTAATCCTTAATGTTTATTTAAATTAAAATTTAAAAAATACATCTTTATACATCTTTATAAAATGTATTTAAGAACTTTTAAACACCTAGGTCTTGGACTGCATTTTTTATTTCAAGAACATTGTTCCATTGTATTTATCTATTGATTCTTGTTTAATTGTAAACCGCCCAGAGTCGCTCTTTGAGTGAGATGGACGGTGACTAAATTTGAAAGAAAGAAAGAAAGAAAGAAAGAAAGAAAGAAAGAAAGAAAGAAAGAAAGAAAGAAAGAAAGAAAGAATATATATTATAATATATATTTTAATATATATTATAATATATATAAAAAGGTAAAGGTACCCCCCGCACATTTGTGCAGTCATGTCCAACTCTAGGGGCCGGTGCTCATCTCCGTTTGTTAGCCGAAGAGCCAGCGTTGTCCGAAGACGCTTCCACGGTCATGTGGCCACATGACACGCGCGGAATGCTGTTACCTGCCCACCAAAGTGGTACCTATTCATCTACTTGCATTTGCATGCTTTCAAATTGCTAGGTTGGCAAGATCTGGGGCGAGTGCGGGAGCTCACTCCGTCATGCAGGGCTAGGGATTCGAACCTCCAAACATGCGATCTTCCTATCGACAAGCCTGGCGTCTTACCCACTGAGCCATCATGCCATATATATATATATAATATATAAATAATATATGCATATATTTAAAGCATAATATTTGCCAACCTTTTCATTCCCATTAAATCATACTTTCGTTATTAATAAACTCAGCCAGTAATTAGAATTGGGCCAAACGTGTGAGCTTCTGGCTTCCACAGAGCTCCGCATCAGAAAGTGCCTTTTTGCAGATATTTCAGTGCCTAGCAGTGAAATATCACATGCTTTAGTTGCTGTGGACTGTGATTGAACGGATCCATGAGGAAAGTGAAGGGAGGAAGTGGAGTATATGTTTTTAAGTTAGACGTTTAGTTTTGTATTGGCTGGTTTATGTTTTTATATCTGTTTAAGTATTGTGGGTTTTTTTTTATGTGTAGAATGTAAACTTTACTAAGTATATTAAAAAGGATAAATATAACCCAGACAAACAAAAGCTCTTTGGGGGGTCCTAGTTTTTAAAAGTGGGAAGTGTCCTGAGAGCAAAACGTTTAAGAGAATTATGGGGTGCAGCAGTCGTGCAATGGGACAAAAACAAATCCCGGGCCATGAAGACTTTGGATTGGCATCTCTCCTGGGGCAACTGAGTCATTCCCAACCTTTATTGACAGATCAAAGGTCTCGGCCATCAAACCCAAAGTGAACTCTGGCAAACACGCCAGAGAGCTAACCCTAACACTTTGCCCTGACCCAGCTCCTCTGCAGCAGGGAGATGCTGGCACAGCCAAGCTTCCCACTGCCCCCCTCCTTCGACATCCTTGGCTTTTGGTACACACAGCCGTCCCTCTGCAAACAAGCGGGTCAATTATTAATAAAGCCCTGGAAACGAATCCCAGCAGATGGGGTGAGTCAGACGTGCCCAGGAGCGCCGTCGTTTTTCCAGTCGGGGCGAGGAAGATGGCAAGGGGCAGGCTGATGAAGGAGGTGCCACGCATCTGGCTGGGCAGGAAAGGTCCCTGAAGGGGCGAGGGGGCTGCGGAGAAATCAGGTAACCACAGCTGATCCTTCCTACAAATATTTATTTATTTTTCAACTTCTATCACTGCACCATCTCATATAGACTCTGTCCGAGGATGGGCAATGGGGTGGGTGGGTGTCATTCTCCTCTTTCCTAAAACAGGACATGCCAATGTCTAAAGGAGCCCAGATAGTTAAAGACTATGTCACAGATTTTCAGCCTGTGGCTTTCTGCTGCTTCGAGTTCTAGTCCTTGGAGCTGAGCAGAACCTCCGGGGCTCAAGGCAGTCTACCTGCGACGAGGCGCAGCTCAAGTAAAAGGGCCCCCGCCTTGGGGCCGCTTCTGGACTCCTCCATAAATATCTGGCCATTCGCTGTTAGCGCTAAATGTCCTCCCCATGCACACAAGCGCAAAACATCTGGAAACGTCTCCCTTCTAGGCTAACTTCTGTTCACCTATTAGCAAAACATCAGGAAGTTCCAAGGAATGGATTTGGGTTTTATCATGGAGTGCAGCCGTTTCATTGTTAGCTGTATCCTCGGTTCATGCTTGCAATGCTCACTCCTGGGGCAAATGTGGATGCCGTGCGCAGTATAATCTAGTTTTCTCTTCTGGCCTGGTAACCCTTTGAAATAAACAGCCTTTCCACCACCCCAAGTCCTCCTTCCATCTCACAGCCCTGGAGAAGACATCCTCTTGGTTCCTGATCTACAAAAGGCAGATAAATGCAACCAGTTACTTTTTAGGACTCTTTAAAAAAAATGGATTAAAATGTCTTTCCCCAGAATAATGAAGACAATAATAAAACATCCAAATGCCTATGTAAAAATATAGAAAGAATGGAAACAAAAATCTGTTTAAGGGTTGGACTTTTTAATGTGTAAGACCATACTGTTTGGGATCAACAAGTAGTGTGTTTATATCCATACATATAAACCCAACAATGATTAGACTAGTGTTTCTCAAGGTTGTCAAGTTTAAGATGTGTGGACTTCAACTCCCAGAATTCAGTTTCATTACAGGCACGTGGAAACAGCTCTCCGTTTAGTAGACCAAGTCTGGAGGACACAGACATGGATGGAGAAGAGCTAAATCTGAGGCCAGCTCCAGATCACAGAAGGGAAGTCGAAAATGAAGGAGAGGCCCATCCTTCTCCAGGAGATGCGACATCTGCCAAATTCACAGGGGCGCAGAAGACCCCGTCCAAGCCCAGCCGACAAACAGGATCAGACCACCTCCCAGGTACAGGAGTGACCAATCCAGGCTTTGTAGAAGAACCTCCGCCCTATTCTCCACCGGACCCCAAAGACGTTCACTTGTTTTCACCGTTCCAAACCAACGTTTCACAACCGAATCACATCTTCTACCAGCCGACGCCTCTACTGCGGGCCCTACATCAGCCACCAAATGTGCTTCCCGGCTCCCATCCTTTCACCATTGTAAGTTGTAAATTAGGGGAAAGAGAAAATGCAACGGCTGGTGTTTCCCACCCCTAATTTTTCCCCTTAATTTTTCTTGCGGGACGTTTAAAAAAGTCTGTGCGAAAACCAAGGAGAGCTTTCAGTCCTCTGCAGACGCAATGTGTGTGTGTGTGTGTGTGTGTGTGTTCAACATTTCCAAGGGAGCCTCTTCAAATGCTCAGTGTGCGGGCTTTGGAAGGGCGCCCCGAGGTTGTAATTCAGAAACCCCCATCTGAAAGGGAGTAAAGGAAGATTTGGAAGATCTTCCAATTACAAGACTGGAAATTTTATCTCCTACCTTATTTCAGAGGATGCTCAACAGCGTGTTTGCAACTGTCATGGTGCGCTGCCGAAATCCAGGAACAGATTTTGGCAATGCAGTTCTGCACGTCCTCTTTTTTTAAAAAGCAAGCGCTAAAAACAGGATGTGCCGAATTCCCCCAGCAGACTTCATGCCTCTGTGTTACGGTACCCCAAACTTTGTTTCGTTAAGTTGAAATTCCAGCTGGACACAATCCAGGGTTGAAACATATCTCTGTAAAATTTACAACAGCAATTGTAAATTTTACAATTTTACAAGGCTGCAAAAGATTTTATTGCCCTGCTTTGATCAGAAAAGTGTTTCTTTGGCACACCAATGTACTGTACACAGGTAGTCCTCATTTAACAACCATTCATTTAGTGACAGTTCAGACTTACGACAGTGCTGAGAAAACTGACTGACAGCGGATGCTCACACTTACGACCGTTGGAGTGTCCTGTGGTCATGTGATTGCCATTTTTGACCTTCCCGTCCGGCTTCTGGCCAGCAAAATCAAAGGGGAGCCGTGTGATTTGCTTAACAACTACATGGTCCGCTTAACACCTGTGGTGATTCGCTTAACAACCACTGCAAAAAAGGTCATAAAATCTGGTCGGATTCACTTAATGACCGCTTCACTTAGCAACCAAAATTCCAGTCCCGATTATCATTAAGTGAGGACTACCTGTATTTTAAATTTCCATTTACCGGGAATTCTGCAGCACCAGAAATTGAAGCTTACATGCGGCTTGCTTCAAACAGGTGTTGGGTTAACCCCGGGGAAGCTAATCAGCCATTCTCTGTCAGCCCAGCCTACCTTGCAGGGTTGTTGTGTGGGAAAATTGGAGAAGGGAGCACTAGGTTTCCCACCTTGAGCTTCTGAGGAAAGATGGGATGTATACTGTTCAAATAAAGAGTTGGATGCACTTCCCAGTTCAAGGAGATAGTCAGATTTTTGGCTGTTCTTTCAGTACCACAGTTCCTGGCCTGGCGAGAGTCCCCCAGTTGATAACCAGAGGCTGCCACCCAAAGATTATATGGTGGAATCCATGCTGGTGACAATTTTCTGCTGCTTGTTCACAGGACTGATCGCCGCCGTCTATTCCCACGAGGTACGTGCTGCTACGGCAAGGAAAAGGCTCAAGTTCAGGAGCCGCGATTTTCACACTAAAATATCCCAGCTTTGATGCCCTTTCATGAGACATTTCTGCAATCGTGCTATTAGTTGCTTAAAGACTCCATACTTGGGTAAGGGTGGAAGAGGACAATTGAAGAAGGATGTAAGAATGCCTAACTTTGGCACAGATCATGCATACTTAGCTTAAGCCAGTGTTTCTCAACCCTGTCAACTTTAAGATGCATGGATTGCAACTCCCAGAATTCCCCAGTGTTGGAGGTCCCAGCAAATCAGCATGCCTCATTAGCATGTGGATGAGTTCATTCTAGGATGCAATTCTCTATATGATTCTGGAGGAAGCTGTTTGTTGTCCCTCCCACATTCCTCTCTCTCTCTTCCTCCTTCTTCCATCTGAGAAGGAAGCATGCTGCTGCTGCTCCTTCCATCTAGGAGCCATGCCTGGGCCTAGAGTCAGGGTTTTCCCCCTTTCCGCATGCAGCCTTTAGCAGCAATGAGGGCGAAGGGTCAATTCAGTTTAGGGAAAGAAAGAAGAACAAGAATCATTTTTCCTGAATGGTTGTAACTGGACCAAATAAACGAGTAAGATTTTCTCTTGTGCTTATTTTTGAACCTACTTTGTCTAAGTGTGCAATTCTTTATGCTTGGGTGGGCTAAGTGTGTAAGATCAATAACCTATATTTCTCTAACGTGCTCATCAATGCTATTTTAGATAATTCTCTTTTCTGTGCACGTCTTTTTGCTGTATTAAGCTCTGCTCCATTCAGTGGTTCTCGCTATCCACTAATGGTTTCACCCAGCCAGCATGCTTTAAGATGTGTGGAGTTCGACTCCCAGAATTCCCCAGCCAGCATGCTTTAAGATGTGTGGAAGCATGCTGGCTGGGGAATTCTGGGAGTCAAACTCCACACATCTTAAAGCATGCTGGCTGGGGAATTCTGGGAGTCAAACTCCATGCATCTTAAAGTCGCTACAGTTGAAACACTGGCTTAACTCCTATGGATGCTGCAAAGATATTTACTTACAGATATGAACTTGCTTTATATGGGGGCAAAATTGATTTGCCCTCTTGCTTCATATTATCTGCTTTAGCCAGCAATGGCTCTTGTTCTGGGCTGAGTTTTCTCAGTTGCCTCCCCTGTTTGGCCATTTCCTCACTAAGGATATATAGCATCTTACAGTGCCATCAAACCATCATCCGGCCAATGCAGTAGCAATACATTGGCCTTATATCCCCATAGTGATGGCTGGGTGGTGCCAGAATATAACATCATAGAATCATAAGAGTTGCAAGGGACCTTGGACTCCCTTGCATCTTGCACCTTGATCTTCTACTCCCTGCCCAAGTCAGGAATCTTCGGACCCATATGAATATGGTCCAACTCATTCATTCATTCATTCATTCATTCATTCATTCATTCATTCATTCATAATTCAATTTATATCACCACCCCATCTCCCCTGAAGGAGAGTGAGGAAATCTTCCTTGCAAAATTCCACTCTCTATTTTCAAGTCATGCACTTTTCTTTCCAAACAAATAATAATAATAATAATAATAATAATAATAATAATAATAATTTTTATTTATTTATTTTTCCAACTTATATCACCGCCCATCTCCCCCCACAAGGGGACTTGTGATAATAATAATAATAATAATAATAATAATAATAATAATAATCTAAACTTGTATGCTACCCAACTCTCAATGAGTGTGAGTTCTCTTAGAATTTAAATCCATGTTGCTAGCTCAGCAGCAGAAGACAAGGAGATCTACTTTGCCTTGGAAAGAGGTTGAACAGAGGTTCCTATTTCTCACCTGTCACCCAGATAAGGTGGAAACCAACCCAAGATTTCCCATTTTCTTTCTCATGCAGACACGAGCCGCTTTGAACCGGGGTGACCTCATCCAGGCCACGATGGCTTCTCGGAAAGCTCGCTCGCTCGTCTTCTTCAGCCTCTTCTTTGGAGTGCTTGTGTCCATCAGTTGGATTATCTACGTTGTGGTGACCCTCTATCTGTGATCAAGGGGGTTGGGATGGGCCTTATGGTTCCCTACGAAGACTGCTTGGAGTTGTGGTATGGAGCCTTCCTTCCTTGGGAGGAAAGCTATGGCAAACCTAGACAGCATATTAAAAAGCAGAGACGTCACCTTGCTGACAAAGGTCCGTATAGTTAAAGCTATGGTTTTCCCAGTAGTAATGTATGGCTGTGAGAGCTGGACCATAAGGAAGGCTGAGCGCCGAAGAATCGATGCTTTCGAACTGTGGTGCTGGAGAAGACTCTTGAGAGTCCCTTGGACTGCAAGGAGGTCAAATCAGTCAGTCCTAGAGGAAATCAACCCTGACTGCTCATTGGAAGGACAGATGCTGAAGCTGAAGCTCAAATACTTTGGCCACCTAATGCGAAGAGAGGACTCACTGGAAAAGTCCCTGATGCTGGGAAAGACCGAAGGCAAAAGGAGAAGGGGACGGCAGAGGATGAGATGGTTAGATAGCATCACCGATGTAATGAACATGAATTTGAGTAAACTCCGAGAGACAGTGGAGGACAGGAAGGCCTGGCGTGCTATGGTCCATGAGGTCACGAAGAGTCGGACACAACTAAATGACTGAACAACAACAACATGGAGCCTTCATCACTGTTGGCTGGCGAGCCACTTTGAGACCAATTTCTCATGCTGGCCCTTTCTTATGCCTCTTCTGCAAGACCAACCACATCAACAACCTTCAGGAAGAAATTATTGCCCTAAAAGTGACAGGACCCCCAATCCTAGTGCAAAGTACTGGTATTTTCTTTCAGAACTTACTACGGAAGACTTAATTACTATTTCATCAGTCTTTAGGCATTCAAAGAATACACGAACAGTCTGGTCCAATGATACCTGGGTGGTGATCCATGTTGGAGAGGTGGAGGTAGAGGCACCCAGCACAGATCTTGCTTGTCCATTAAAAAGCTCATATAGTTTGGGCATGTCATGCAAGACTAGAAAAAGCAACTCTTCTTGGCAAGGTGGAGGGAAGCAGAGATAGATGGACGAGATCAAAGGAATTACAGGACTGTCCTTGGAAGAGCTATGAGTTATTCTTGGGGCAGGTCAAGAGGGAGAACATTTGGCATTGAGATCGAATCAGTGGCACTTAACTGTTAAGACATCAGAAATTCCATACCAACTTCCATTTAGGATGCTGATTTAGGAAAAACAAATGTTGGAAGGACTTTTGCTCATCCATATCCATAATTTGACCACTGACTTATAATAGGGGTCAGCAGCTGACCTCCGTTGGGCCAAAATACCTCCTTGTATAGGTAGAAAGAGAGAAGGTTGAATGGACAGACAGACAGACAGATGAGAGGGGATGAATGGATAGTTAGATGAGAGGGGATGGATGGATGGATGGATGGATGGATGGATGATAGATAGATAGATAGATAGATAGATAGATAGATAGATAGATAGATAGATAGATAGGATAGAAGAGGAATGGATGGATGGATGGATGGATGGATGGATGGACAGATGAGAGGGGATGAATGAATGCTAGTTAGATGAGGGGATGGATGGATGGATGGATGGATGTAGGTAGGTAGGTAGGTAGACAAGAAAGAAAGAAAGAAAAAGAAAGAAAGAAAGAAAGAAAGAAAGAAAGAAAGAAAGAAAGAAAGAAGGAAGGAAGGAAGGAAGGAAGGAAGGAAGGAAGGAAGGAAGGAAGGAAGGAAGGAAGGAAGGAAGGAAGGAAGGAAGAAGAGGAATGGATGGATGGATGGACAGATAGATAATAGGCCTTCTAACGGGCATTTGGAAGATGGGCATACCTGATTCTGTGCAATGTTAGAGTTACCAACTGATCAAAAATATAACCATCTGATACATTCTTCTGACAACCAGTAATGTCCAATTTTGCAAACAACTGGTTGCAGATTTCAGCATCTGGCTGTCCCAAGTAGAACTAGAGGCTATTGCTGAAACTCTATTGTCCTTCCTGGCTGTAACATAGACCTTTATTCATTGAAAGTCTGTGGTCCACCCTTACAAGTGTCAATGGGATCAGTCTTCTCTATAGCGATCCCAACGGTGCCCAAACTTTTGAGAAACGGCAAGGGCAAAAAATGAATTTATTTTAGGCCAGTGTTCCTCAACCCTGATTTTAAACACTTGTATTCAACCTGGAATATGTGGAAATACATTTGCATTTTTACTTCATTGGTTTAATTTTGAAAACCTTGTTACCTTTGATGATGACAGGACAAAGAATAATCTTTATGATGATGAATTCTAATAAAATGACGACTAAAACCAAAATTGCAGGAAAAGCCAAGGAAAACAAAAATGGTGGATTACCCACCCCATCCCTCAGACTGGACTAGCACCTTAAATACAGGTAGTCCTCACTTAACAACCACAATTGGGACCAGTATTTTGGTTGCTAAGTGAATCACGTGGTTCCCCATTGATTTTGCTTGCCAGAAGTCGGCCGGGAAGGTCAAAAATGGCAATCCTGTGACCACGGGATGCTGTGATGGTCATAAACGTGAACCGGTTGACAAGCACCCAAATCGTGATCACGAGTGGGGGGATGCTGCAACGGTCGTAAGTGTGAGGACCGGTCACAAGTCGGTTTTTTTCAGCACGGTCGTAAGTCCGAACCATCACTAAACAAATGGTTGTTAAGTGAGGACTACCTGTACAGCATCTAGAGAAATGCTGTTGACAAACAGGAGGTCTCAGTGTATTCGACTGTCGCTGTAATCTCGATGTCAGCACCACAAGCACAATCCATAAGAGGCTGAGTTCTTTAAATGCATTTATTTTCACTATTTTTTTTCTCCCTTGAAGATAAAAAAGCAAGTAACAGCTTTCAGATTTGTTTTATTTGCAAGTTGGGGATGCTACACTGTGGAGCCATCAATACAGCGTCAGGCTCCAGAGAGTGGGGAGGCGACACAGCCGAGTTAAGATAACGGAGGACAATTTTGTAAAGGTTCCCCTGCTGACTTCCAAAATCGAACTGAACCTCCCCGTTTTCCCCCTCTCACTCCTTCCGCACTGCCGGTCTCTCTAGCTGAACTCCAGTTTAAAAGTCTTGCTTCCAAAAAACGAACGAGGTGCCGCCACTGTTAAGTAGCAGGAACGTTGAAGGAGGGAAGAAGAAAAGCAGATCCATTTGATCAGATTCAGAAACGGAGGCTATTCAGAGCGGTATGGTTTTTAGGGAATAGATGTATATTTTCAGACACGACATCCTGGTAAGTTGCAAACACCCCCCCCCCCCCCAAATATTGCCTTCATTTTGAGTCGGGCAAGGCTATGCTCGTTGGTTCATGAACTCAGGTGAACACATCCGCCTTCCCCCTTTTAAGATGCAGCCATGGCATTCAGAAAGGGGGATCTTAATCCTGATCCATTCACCCGTTTCCTCTCCTTCCCCTGATGGGCTGTGCAGGACTTTTCGATGCTGATCACTACAGGCAGTCCTCACTTAATGACCATTTGTTTAGTGACCAGACTTACGACAGTGGAAAAAAACGACTTACAACCGGTGCTCACGCTTACGACTGTCGCAGTGTCCCTGCGGTCATGTGATCACGATTTCGGCACTTGGCAGCCGGTTCACATTTATAACCATTGTAGCACTCTGTGGTCAGGTGATTGCCGTTTTCAACCTTCCCAACCGGCTTCTGGCAAGCAAAACCAATGGGGAACTGCGTGATTCGCTTAACGATCATGCGGTTCGCTTAATGACTGCCGCAAAAAAGGTCGTAAAAGTGGGTTGCGTTCGCTTAATGACTGCTTTGCTTAGCAACCTAAATTCTGGTCTCAATTGTGGTCGTTAAGTGAGGACTACCTGCACTGAAAACAGTAGGGCCACCCCAAGACATTTTGAGAGCTGAGCCAAGATGGTGGCCTGTCCTCCTCCTATCCCACCAAGTTTCATTTCATGGGTAACATCCTCCATCATACCTCACAGGGGGTGGAGTACATATAACCATGCCCTCCAACTGGTAGGAGGGACAGCTAGAAGGTTGCCCACACCAGCAGTGTTTGCTGTCTGGACCCCATCTCTCGTTGCGTCTTAGTGATACAGCTGGCCTTGGAGATACAAAATAGGATGACACAGATTATCTGACTGTAGTTGCATATCAGGAAGTTGGGAAGGTGTTGGAACACAGAGATTTTGGGTGAAGGCTCTGCCAAGAACGTCCTCTACATCCCCAAATATTTCAAAGGTCAGGACTAAGCATTTGTTGTCCATTCTACCTCCAAGGTTCAGAGATCAGCCATGTCCCAGTTTCCTAGGTAGTTTTGGGTGAAAGCCAATCTGCTGGGTTGTTCTCCAACGTGGCCTTCTGCCACTGGATGGTTAGGTGTGATGGGTGATGAGGTCAATGATGAGGTGGGGAAGGTACACTTGGGATAGTAACCACAATGTTCTTAGGTCCTCCTCCCTAAAATAAAATCTGCCAGAAGTTTCTCATTAAAAAACACTCAAACAAGAAAGTATGTTATCACACAGGAGTGAAAAGGCCAACCACACTGTTTGCACACAATGTCAATCACAACATGCCAGATGCTGCCGCCATCATCATCGTCGCCATCATCATTCCCCCACACATCGGCACTAAGCTGGAAAAATTATCTGCATCCTTTGGAGATTACGCAGACTTTTCAAGACAATGCTGCTTACTTCCCTAAAGGGAAGATGGTGTTAGTGGATGGTAGTTCATGAATCAAAAAGGGTTGACGACAGGATTTGTGCAAATTTCTCCATGAGGGTGTCCAGTTCCTAAAATCAGACATTGTCTGCTGTCCAGAACAAAGAACAAAGGCGGCCCTCCTTGGAAAATCTGAATCAGTTCAGATGTGGGAGGTTATTTTCTGCCCACAGAAAATACATTTCTGATCCCAGTGCTAAGGAGACGAGACTAAAGGAAAGATGCAAAGGGATTTTTCCTCATCTGACCGCACCCCGCCGAGGACGGCCAGCTTGTTCATCACCAGGGGAAGCAGAGCAGCCAAGCAAGAAGAGGTGAACATCAGGACAAAAGGGTTTTATTTTGCTTTCGCTGGTGATCGCTCCAAATCCTGTGCAAATTCCTTTGTGCAGGATTCTTTGCATGTGGAAGCCTTGGAAAAATGAATGAGGAGGAGGAGGAAAAGGGGGATGATGATGGTGGTGATGGAGAAGGAAAAGGAGAAAGTCGATGAAGGTTCTCAGTCATCCAGGTGGAACAGTCTGTGGCTTGAATCATGTCAACTGGATTTCTATTTTCTCAGTAGAAACGTTTCACTCCTTATCCAAGGAGCTTCTTCAGTCTGAGTAAAGTTAGTAAGGGAATCCTTACTAACTTTACTCAGACTGAAGAAGCTCCTTGGATAAGGAGTGAAACGTTTCTACTGAGAAAATAGAAATCCAGTTGACATGATTCAAGCCACAGAAAAGGAGAAAGAGAAAGGAGGAGGAGAACAGATGATAATGATGGAGAAGGAAAAGGAGAAGGAGAAGGGGTGATGATAATGATGGAGAAGGAGAAGGGATGATGGTGATGGTGGTGGTGATGATGGAGGAGGAGGAGGAGAGAGAGAAGAATGAGAAGGTGATGGTGATGGTGGTCATGATGGAGAAGGGATGATGATGATGGAGGAGGAGGAGAAGGGATGATGGTGGTGGTGGAGGAGATGGAGAAGGAAAAGAAAGAAGGAAAAAGAGAAGGAGAAGTGATGATGATGGAAGAGGAGGAGAGAGGAGGAGATAGGGGGCTGTGGAGCAAGAAGATCTCAGATTTTCCACATTTGGCCACTGTGTAGGAGAAGACAATCAAAGCATGAAAGGGGCTCCCTATTGTTTCTTTTCATGCCAGAAACCTGAATCCTCCCAAATGGGAAGGACAACATTTTTTTTGGGAAAGAAACAGCCTTGGGTGCCTGATTTCAAGCAGCAGAGAATGGGGGGAATCCTAGAAATTTCTCCAGTGCATTCCTTGAGGGAAGCTGAGGAAGAATAAAAATGCTGGCTGGAAGAGACTATTCAGGGGGATTCTGCCTCTTATTTTAATTAGGGGGGGGGCAAGTTTATGTTTAGCCATCACCTTGGGGGCCCAAAGATCCAAACCATCTTGGTTTAATTCTGCCCATGGTGGGTTTGATAGAACTGTGATCACCTGAGCCAGCTATTGCCAAGCTGATGTCGTCACAGAGTAGAGATTTGTTTGCGTCTTTCCTATCCAATATTTTTTTAATGATTCCTTGCCAAAAAATAATAATAATAATAATAATAACCAACCCAAACAAAATGACAAACAGCCAAAAAAAAGGGGTGGGGGGTGGGGAAATCCACGGGCAATCGAAACATGCACGTCAAAACAAAAACGGAGCGGTCCTAGAATCCCATATATACAGGCGGCTGTGTTTTTCTACATATTTACTGCGTTAGAAACTAGTACCATCACTAAGTTAGAAGTTTCCCATTCCCACGGTGAAAATCAGGAAGGTGGGCTGGAGTGGGGAGTTAAGAGACGATGCCAGAGTCCCGGATTGAAGGAAGTGATCCAAGCGTATGGAAGAGATTGAGAGAAGAACGGCCGGAAAAGCCACCTCTGACTTCTATTGTCCCTTTCCGCAAGGGCTTTAGGTGAACGACTTCATCCGACGTCGCTGCGTCAACGCAAACCCTGCCAGGGAAGGCGGGGAACCAGGGTTTATCTCCACCCCTCCCAGCCTCCCTGGTTCTGCCTTTCCCAGGTTTTCTCGTAGAGTGGAAGCACCTGAGATGGTTCTCCTTGGAGCAGTCATCAGGAAACGCCCTTAACCAAACCCATCCTGGCTGGTTACGCCCAGGCACGGCGTCAGAGATCTTGGTTGGCATCTCTCTCCTCCACTTAAGAGTGTGCAAAAATGTAGGCTGGATGGTTCCCTCTTTCTCTCCCACCCTGCGCCACCGGTTCAGTTCTTCCTCCCCTCTCTTTCCAATCTGATGTACGATGGCCCAGCAGCTATGGAAAAAGATCAGGGGGCTTGGAGATTCTCCCACCACCAGCTCAGGAGGTGATGGAGATCTGGTCAGAGTTGCCACGGCTTGGAGCTCTGCCCTCTGTGCAAGTTCCCAATTTGATGCCCACGGCCTCGCTGCGCCCCCGCCTCTAAGTCTTCTCTTCCCGGTCTGTCTTTCGCCGCGTTATGTTTCGGGGTTTGATTTTGAGCGACAGTTCCCACAACGCCTCCTCGGCCAGATGGTCGCTGAAATCGTTGAAGAACGAAATGATGTCGTCGTTACGTTTGATGTCGTAATGCCTGCAAAGATCAAAGAGAAAGAGGCAGCTCAGACGGGAACGGATCAAGTTGCGTTTCCTTGGCGTCGCAAAATAGTGCAGGATAAGGCCCGCCAGTTGGGGAAAATGTAAAGCAAGACATTCAGGTTCTCATACAGGTAGTCCTTGACTTACGACCACAAGTGGGGCCAGAATTTCCATCGTAAGTCATTGCGGTCATAAGTCAAGTCACCATGTGACCAGACCCGATTTTACGCCCAATTTTACGGCCATCGTTAAGCAGATCCAGCTTCCCCAATGGGCGTTTTTTTGCTGGAAAACGGCAAAAAACGTCACAAAATGCAATCACGTGACTGTGGGACGCTGCAACCGGTCGTAAATGTGAGCCGGTTGCCAAGCACCTGAAATGCAATCATGTGACTGTGGGGGTGGGGGTGGGGGTAGTGCGACATTTTGCGACGCTCGGAAGTGCTTTACAAGCCATAAAGCACTAATTCTGAGGCCGTTGTAACTTCAGACCGTCGTTAAACGAACCGTCGTAAGTCGAGGACTACCTGTATAAATTTGTGTTAAAATAAGACAAATCAGATTATTGTGTTAAGGAGGGAGGAGGGATAATGAGTTGGTTTGTAACTGCTGTAAAGAAGGGCGGAAGTCGCTTCTTTAACCATCTTTTTTCCCCTTTCTTTAAATATATTCTTTTCTGCACTTTTTCTTTTTCCTTTCTTTTCTTCATATATTTCTGTATTTGTCTTTTGGCTATGTAAAAACGTTTAATAAAAATTAATTAAAAAAAAACAACCTCAGACAATTATATTAGACACTAAGTTGACCCTGCTAAATGTTTTGGATACTCCAAACACTTTAAAACAAAAAGAATTGATAGTATCCTTATTGACTGCAGCTAGATCCTGGGAAACAGGAAGTGATTGGAGTGTCTCCATCAGTTGGCAAACATGCTGGAAAATAATGGAAAAATGTACCTTCTCCTAAGGCATCACTTTTATGATAATCCAGAAGATGAGTTTTATCTCACCTGCTTTAAGCATTATTTATGTGAATCAAAAGGCGTAACGATTCTCTACTGCCCAGTTCCAGGTTCCGAAATAGTTTTAATCTTTTTAAATTGTCTTTTTTTCCTTAAGATTAAAGATGACTTTGTTACAAAAAGATAAAGGTAGTACATAAAATGTAAAAAGGGGGGAAATGGCTGTCTACGTGTTCCTCTAAGTTCCAAGATTCTTTACAACACAGGAGGCAATAGGCCACCTACACCCAGAATGTCAAGCATGGCTCGTAAAGCCGCATCTCTCTTGGTCACTCTGAATCCAACCCCCAGCATCCTGAACCACTGACTGCGTGAGCAGGGCTGCTGGGGGTCATCACTCAGCCCATGCCATGGTATGTGGGAAAGACCTTGGGAGACGGGGCAAGGAGATGCTGCCTAGGGAACGGTCAGATAAGAGAGGGCATAGCCCACAGTTGCATAATGGAAAGAGAAAGAAACTCAGAAGGTTTCCCTAACTTTTCAGGCTGTAAAAGAAATGGTAGATTTGTACTTTCAGACTTGCATGATTCTGTTAAGTGAGAAAGACCTTGAGAGACAGGGGGAAGAGACGCTGCCTGGGGAATGGTCAGATAAGAGAGGGCTTAGCCCGCAGCTGCGTAATGGGTGGAGAAAGAGGCTCAGAAGGGACCCTCCCTAGTTTCTCGGGCTGGGGAGGGAATTGTACTTTCAGACTTGCAAGATTCTGTTAATGTAGCTTAACAATACAGTAGAATTAGTTTATCTGGTTGTGACCAACTAATAAACTAATAAATATTAATAGTAATATTATTAATAATATTAATAAATAATAAAATAATAAATAATAAAATGTGATAAACTGTGTTTGTCTGGTTTACCCCATGAGGCTGACATCAATCTTGCAAGTCTGAAAGTCCAAATCTCCCGCTGTCTCCTTTACAAACTGAGAAACTAGGGAGGGTCCCTTCTGAGCCTCTTTCTCCTCCCATTATGCAGCTGCGGGCTAAGCCCTCTCTTATCTGACCGTTCCCCAGGCAGCGTCTCTTCCCCCTGTCTCCCAAGGTCTTCCCCACATACCACTACAGCCCAATTGTGGGGGACACAGCTTCCTTATCTCCTGGCTCTATGATTGATGAGTTCCTTGGCCTCTCCTTAAGCATGGTCCAGTTCTCGGCATTCAGCCCCGCTCCCCAAAACACGGGCATGGGGAACACGAAGCCGTGGGTGGCAGAAGGGACCCCTTACACTTGCTGGAAGCGTCTCATGTTGTCCAGGATGTTGAACTGCTGCCATCGCTTGGAAAAGTTGACTTTGCCCTCAATGTAGTCGGGGTTTCCCAGGTGTACAAAGGTCAGGTCTTGTAGGATCAGGCCTCTGGAGGAGGAGAGAGGAGGAAAGGAAAAGCATCCAGTTATGGCTTGGAAGAGCAACTCAGCTGGGAGGCGAAAGGGCGGCATTTGCGCTACAAGCTGTGGTGGGAGAACTTTCTGGTTTTGCAACAGCTGGTAAATCATAAACAAGGAAGCGGGTTGGGCTGCACATCTTAAGCCCGGGGACGTGCCAAATTACAGGGAGTCCTCATTTAGTGACCACAACTGGGACGGGCAACTTGGTCATTAAGCGAAGCGGTTGCTAAGTGAAACATCGCAATCTTACGATCTTACTTCAGCTTTGCTTTACAGACCTGCAAAGGTTGTAAATGCAAGGACTGGTCACAAAGTTACTTTTTCATCACCGTCGTAACTGCGAACGGTCGTTAAACAAGGCACCCATTAAACGAGGACTCCCTGTAATACTAACCAAGCTTAGCACTGCTGTGTACAACATGCGATGACTAGATCTTTAAGGATCTGGTTGAACAAATTGTGAAAATGTAGCTTTGGGGTTGTTATACGGCTGGCGAACATAATCAGGGATTCTCTCTCACCCACCCACCCCGATTCATTTGGAATATCTGCAGGTGTCAAATATTTCTCTCTGGTGAACAGGCAGGGATGCCTTTGGCCCCTCCACAGTGAGAAAAAGTCCATCTGAATAGGTTGGTCTTTTTTAAAAAAGAGGAAATTATAAGGCAAGGTTGAAAGAAATAGTCATGTTTAACCTGGAGAAGAAAAAAAGCAAGAAAGAACATGAAAGTATTCTAAAGATGCCTGGGGCCAGTTACAGGTAGTCCTCGACTTGTGACCCCTTATTTAGCGACCATTCAAAGTTACAGTGGCACTGAAAAAAGTGACTTATGGCCGGTCCTCACGCTTATGACGGTTGCAGCATCCCAGGGTCATGTGATCGCCATTTGCAACCTTCCCAGTCGGCTTCCGACAAACAAAGTCAATGGGGGAAGCTGGATTTGCTTAACATCCATGTGATTCACTTAACAACCGTGGTGATTTGCGTAACAGCCGTGGCAAAAAAGGTCGTAAAATTGGGCATGACTCGCTTAGTGATGGAAGTTCCAATCCCAATTGTGGTCATAAGTCGAGGACTACCTGTATTTAGAAGAAAGCAAAGCCTTCCTTGCTGCTGGAGAGGACAAGACTAAAGCAAAGGAGGAGAGGATAAATTTTGGATGAACACGAGGGCCAATGTCTTGCGGACCATTCAGCCCTTAGCAGAAGCTACTGCTAAGGATGCTTTAGCTCAAGTTGAACAGGTGGCTTTTGTGATGTCCTCCAAAGAGATGGAGGGAGGGAGGGGCTGTGGAGCTACTCACAAGTAAGGAATACAAGGTGGTTCCACCTCAGAAAGAGCAGCCCGGTAAGCCCGGAAGGAGGATGAACTGTCAATCAGGGTGCAATACTCAGCCAAGCCCTAGAAAAAAAAAAAAACGAAGAAAGGTAGTCTGCAGCCTTAACTCTCAAGGATGAAATTCTAATTCACAAACCAAAATGCTGCTATACAAGTTTCAATCATCTAAATCAGTGTTTCTCAACCTTGGGAACTTTAGGATGTGTGGACTTCAACTCCCAGAATTCCCTAGACAGCTTGCTGGCTGGGGAATTCTGGGAGTTGAAGTCCACTGGATTAAGAGTCCACAATAGCAATACTCTGGATGATTTAAAGCGGACATTGAGAAAAGAAACCCAGAATGAAAGACTCTATGGCCCCTGACAAGCCACAATCACTCATGCTGATAATCCTACACATTTCTGATCAAAAGGGGAGGACGTGCCCAAACCATATGAGCACATTCTGAAGGTCTGAACTGCATCTCCGACACCCATAGGCTGATAAGGGTTGGCCTGGTTGGGCATCAGCCAAGGCCTGCACCTCCGTCAGGAGGGCTGATTTCCATGAACCTCCAATTCTTGTTCCTTTGGTCGTCTCAACCTTGGAGCTGGCAAGGCGGGGTGGGCTAGCTTGGAAGAGCTTTCTGAGATATCACCAAACTCTTTCTTTTTCTACATGCACAGAGTGAGGAGGAATATGCCTAACGAATAAAAAGTCAAACCAACCCACCTCAGAGGTCTGTTTCTGCCACTCGAGGCGCCGAATGGGGGCCGAATCCAGCGCAGAGAGGATGGCCAAGTAGGAGTTGAAGTTGTTGAGTTTCCGTAAGTGCTGCAGCAAAAGGAAGAGTCGGGGCAACTGTGCTCGGTGACTTCTCTTTGCAACCCGTGAAGCCCCGCTGGCAGCCCCCATTTTCCCATCTAAAACAGCCCCCCGGAAGGAGCCCCCTCCCGAGGTCTCCCCTTGGGATTGAAGGGAAGGGTGGGCAGCCAAGGAGGCTGCAGATAACTGGAGGGGGGACTGTCTCTTCCCCATCTCTGTGTCCCTCTGCAGCCTCCCTGGCTGCTCCCACTTCCCCCTCTGGAAAAGCCTCTCCCACATGGACTGTATCTCCCCTTGGGATTACGGTGGGAAGCCAGGGAGGCTGCAGAGGGCTGGAGAGAGGATTGTCTCTTTATTTATTTAATTTATTTCATTTTTATCCCGCCTTTATTATTTTTATAAATAACTCAAGGCAGCGAACATGCCTAATACTCCTTCCTCCTCCTGTTTTCCCCACAACAACAACCCTGTGAGGTGAGTTGGGCTGAGAGACAGGGACTGGCCCAAGGTCAACCAGCCGGCTTTCATGCCTAAGGCGGGACTAGAACTCTCAGTCTCCTGGTTTGCCATTGCCTGCTTCCTAGGGCTGAGAGAGGGGGACTGGCCCAGGGTCACCCAGCCGGCTTTCACGCCTAAGGTGGGACTAGAACTCTCAGTCTCCTGGTTTGCCATTGCCTGCTTCCTAGGGCTGAGAGAGAGAGACTGGCCCAAGGTCACCCAGCCGGCTTTCACGCCTAAGGCGGGACTAGAACTCTCAGTCTCCTGGTTTGCCATTGCCTGCTTCCTAGGGCTGAGAGAGGGGGACTGGCCCCAGGTCACCCAGCCGGCTTTCGTGCCTAAGGCGGGACTAGAACTCTCAGTCTCCTGGTTTGCCATTGGCTCCTTCCTAGGGCTGAGAGACCGGGACTGGCCCCAGGTCACCCAGCCGGCTTTCATGCCCAAGGCAGGACTAGAACTCTCAGTCTCCTGGTTTCTAGCCCGTTGCCTTAACCACTAGACCAAACGTCTCTCTCTTCCCCTGCAGCCTCCCTGACTGCTCACCCTTCCCCATCTGAAAGAGATCTTTCTGGATGTCTCCCCTTGGGTGGGCAGCCAGGGAGGCGGAAACGGCTGGAGAAAGGATTGTCTGTTCCCATCTCTCTATCCTTCTGCAACCTCCCTCGCTGCCCTTCCCCATCTGAAAAAGCCAACCAGGGAGAACGTCCATCTCCAGTCCATCTCCAGACCGTACCTTGGTGGGAAGCAAGGGAGGCTGCAGATTGCTCGAGAGGGGACTCTAACATAAAAGACGGGTCATTCTCACCCAGCCCTTGGCTGTCTCACCACTAAGCACAATAGGATCACCTTCCGCCCAAGAGAATTTATCCCAAACCATCACCTCGGCACCTAAAGCAATCGTTTTCCTCAATTGGTTCAAGAATTTGGAAGGAAAGAAAAACGCAGGGATTTTTTTTTAGCCTGGGATTCTGCCATCCTGCCCCTCTAAAGCCTACCCACAGCCTGGCCTAACCCTAGCTACTCCAGTTCCTTGGGGTGGGCCTCTACCACTCTGCCCTCCTGAGCATCTCTCGTTGGGTCTTTACCTTCATGATTTTGATGAACTTCAGCAGCAGCCTTTCTCGATCTTGTGACTTTTCCTGCTGCATGATTATGGAACGGACCCTGTGGATTGGAAAAGGGGAGAGATCCACAAGATGCAGAACTTTCAGAGAGTTTGTTGTACAAGGCAAAACTGATTCCAACTTTATTTCAAAAAGAAAAAGAAAAAGTTTGCCAGGCTCCCCCAAGCCTGATAGCATCCCTGAACGGGAGGCACGATTCATTTCTCTCCTCAGCTTCATCTCCCAGAGTCTGTCCTTATTCTTCCTGGTGGGATGTTTCAGAACAAAGTTGCTCGTGGGTTAAGAAGTTTATGGGAAAGTTTTAGATTTCTCTCGTGGGAAGTTTCTGGGTTCAAAAAGCATCAAAGAAAAGTGGAGTGATGGAAATGGTGAACCCTGAAGATTTGATTTAGACGTTTGCAGCTTGACTTCCCCAAATCTTTGGTGGCAGATCTTGGACACCCCCAAAGTTACTATTAAATAAAGGGAACCATCAAATTAACTGCACGTAACTTAATTTTAATTAAATCACATTTAAAATGTTTGTTCTGACACCCCCCTCCCCACACCTATTGGATGTTCTTCTAGATGTTCTTCAAAAGATCAATTTGGTTCTGGTCCCAACCATGACAAGAATCCTTGGTTTTATTGTAAATGAAATTATACATTCATCAGATCACCAGCAGATCTTTCTCCATCATTTTTGCTTGCACTTTTTTTCTCATTCTATCTTTCTGGAGAAACATTATTTTGCAATTTGATCTAACCTAGCCTTTAAGAAAAGTCATTCAGAATGATTTTCTGGAAATTGAAGTCTGGTATCCCTGGAAATACCAAGTTGGAAATGGTTCTATCAACCAGCTTTCTCTCACTTGGGCGTTCTCCATATGTGTGGTCTTGAAATCCCAGAATTCCCCAGCCAACATGGCCACTGCTAAGAATTCTGGGAGTCGAAGAGCATCCTTGGATGGGTGGACTTCAATTTGCAGAATTCCCCACCCAGGACGGCCACTGCTAAGAATTCTGGGAGTCGAAGAGCATCCTCCGGATGGGTGGACTTCAATTTGCAGAATTCCCCACCCAGAATGGCCACTGCTAAGAATTCTGGGAGTCGAAGAGCATCCTCCGGATGGGTGGACTTCAATTTGCAGAATTCCCCACCCAGGATGGCCACTGCTAAGAATTCTGGGAGTCAAAGAGCATCCTCCGGATGGGTGGACTTCAATTTGCAGAATTCCCCACCCAGGATGGCCACTGCTAAGAATTCTGGGAGTCGAAGAGCATCCTCCGGATGGGTGGACTTCAATTTGCAGAATTCCCCACCCAGGATGGTCACTGATGAGAATTCTGGGAGTGACCACATATGTCTGGAGAACATCCAGTTTGCATTCAATGCTACATGATGACAAGAAAGGTATGTCTGGTGTCCAGCTTAATGCACACAGCGTCTTGTCAACAGACCACCCAGAACTTGATACTATCTTCTGCACAGAGTTGCGAAGACCTCAGTGGGAGAAGACCCAAGATCCCTTCTCTCTTACCAGTAAGACATATTATTAAAGTGCTCCGTGAACTGTGTCAAGTTGGGACTCTTTTCCTCGTTCTGCTCTTTCGCCCAAAGTAAAACTTCAGGGATCTGAAAGGGATGAAGGCAACATAGAAAAGATGATACGTAGCTCTTCCATTACTCCAGCATCAAATTTAGAGCTCTCCAGTCTGGAAAATTTAAATCTAAGCCAAATGCACGAAGTCTCCAACGTAGTTTGGTTGTCCATTTCATCCCCTTTCAACCCCATTAGGCCCATGATTTCTTCCAGGAAAACCTCCAGAAAACTAGAAAGAAATGATATAGGTAGTCCTTGACTTACGACCGTCCGTTTAACGACAGTTCAAAGTTACGACGGCCTCGGAAAAAGTGCTTTACGACCTGTACTCACACTTACGTCTGTTGTACCACCCCCGTGATCACTTGATTGCAATTCAGGTGCTTGGCAACCGGCTTGCATTTACGACCGATTGCAGCATCCTGCGGTCACGTGATCGCGATTTGTGACCTTTTTTCATTATTTTCCAGCAAAAAATGTCAATTGGGGAAGCTGGATTCACTTAACAACCGTGATTTGCTTAACAACCCTTGATTCACTTAACAATCGCCATAAGAATGGGCTTAAAATCGGATCCGTTCACCTGGTGACTCGTCTTGCGACCGCAACAACTTACAATGGAAATTCCGGTCCCAACTGTGGTTGTAAGTCGAGGACTACCTGAACATTATTTGGTGCATCAGGATCTGAAACTTCTAAGTGGGGATGAGTGTCTTATTTCCATCTAAGGCTGCCTCCCCCCTTTTCGCCAATATATCCCCAAAGTTGGCGTGGGTCTATTTCTGATAGGGAAGAAAGACTTCAGGGATATTTGTTGGCTCTCTCCCTATTCCTTGGATGTGGCTTATGGGTTTTGGCCACCCATTCCTGAAATTTCAGAAAGCAGAGAGATGTTTTGCCCTCCCTCTTGCTGACATGTAGCCAAAAAAGCCCCTTAGACTTGAATAAAATTCTTCTTTAGAAGGCCCTGCCTTCAGAGGCATCCATTAGTAAACTCAGGCCACCTCCTTGGAGGGCGGATTGTTGAAATTTGCCCCCTGGGGGTGACTTCAGAGCCCTGCCACAACCAAGGTGGCAGAATGGGCAACGGTAGGTGATCTGAGCAGAGAGTTATGCAGAGATGCAGTGGGCAATTGGAGAGAGGGGACCTCTGTGTCGTAACTGTGGCGGAAGAACTGAAAATGATTCAGAGACCAGCTATTCCTTTGTTTTGAAAGGAACCAAGCTCAAGACATTGACATCGTGCAGTGATGCAACGGGCACCCTCCTTCAAGAGAGGATTTTGACTTTATAGAACAGAGCTTTCCAAACTTTTCATGTTGGTGACACACTTTTTAGACATGCATCATTTCGTGACACACTCTTACAGCAGGGCACAAGGCAGGCACTAGGACCTGCACGGAATCCTGGCAGGGCTCGGAGGCAGCAGCAGTCGCGACACACCCAGACACTGCAGCCGACACACTAACATGTCCCGACACACAGTTTGGAAAGCTCTGTTATAGAACCACTGATTATTTAAAAAAAAAAGAGAGAACACCTACTCTTAAGAGATATTAGTTAGGGATGGTTGGGGATATAGGTTGGAGGCAAATTCAGTGTATCATTGTCATACCATTACCTCAATCTTATAAAACAGCTCTGCATCCAAGAGAGTTAGCTGCTCTGAGATCTCATGGCTGTGAAAATCGTGGAGGGTGCCGGGCCTGGAAAACAGGTAAGATGAGAAATGGGAATGGCTTTTACCCAGAAGAGTATATATTTCCCCTTCAAAGGGAGAAAAAAACATGAACTCGCAGGCTGAGCATGAAATTCAACATCCTGGATATCTCATCCATTTGACTGCAGAATTATATTATTAAGCTTCGCTCATTTCATTTAATGTATTTTGTATTTTAATGTATTTTAATGTATTTATTTATTTTTTATTTATTATTTGGATTTATCCCCGCCCATCCCTACCGTGGTATTGCATTTATAATTCTGGTCTGTGGCCGTAATAAAGAATTGATTGAGAAATAATTAGGAATATCAGTAAGTCTTTAGAAAAAGGAACTAAATCAACTAAAATGGGTGCAAAAAAGAGGTATTTGGAATCAAGAATTCCGAGCTCAGAAATGTGTGTTGAAGACCAGAAAAAAACTAGTGTTTAGCTTTCCAACTCAACTTCTAAGGTTTTGCCATTCCTAGTTCAAGGGAGTGATGATGTGTGAATGCCTGAATTTGCCTGCAACATTAAACCACGATTTTTAAAAACCTGTTAAATAATCCAGCATGGCTTTGTTTACATAGAACTTTGAGCTAAAAAAAAAAAAAAAAACCCAACCAAACCACATTCTGCCTTAGTTGGATGTATAAAATCATAACGAAACAGATGTCAGAAATCCATGCTGATTAATTGCAACTGACTGGGGCAGACGATGTAAACTTTCCAGCATGACGTTTGTTGGGCCAAAAATAATGCTTTAGCATTGCGTTATCACCTGTTGTGCCTTAAATACATAGTTTCTGTCAACCTTTTCCCCATGTGATGCTCCCCAGGTGTGTTCGACTACTCCATCCAACACATTTCATCCCAAAATTCATGCCCCCAAATTTTTAATAGCTTGGATTCCACCTAAAAGACCTGCTCTCCTGTTAGTTAGTTAGTTAGTTAGTTAGTTAGTTAGTTAATTAATATTACCGCCCATCTTCCCCCGAAGCTGGGTTATTATGTTAGCTAAGTTATTCTCCCAAGCACAGGCAATTACACACCAGAATTTTGAACGCCTGGTGGTGGAGTTCTGCGGCACACAGTTGCACTACCACAAAGTTTGAGAACTCATGTGATACATAGATGATCACAGAACCATTACAAGTACGTGAGATATTTATTTCTCGCCCAACCCTAACCCCAATGGAACCATTAATTTTATTCCTCAGGGAACAGGGATGTCTCAAAATTCATTGATCAATTTAGCAATGTCGGACATCAAGAACTACAGCTTCCTTAGTAAAGATTCTGGGTTTTTTCTGTTGTTCTGGCCTGAAAAGCCCGTCAACCCATCTCACCTCGCTGCCACCCATCGAGCAGCCAGAGGCTTGATTGAGTTGGCGTAACGCAGCATTTTCCTCTGGTCGACTTTGTCAAGGATGTTTTTGCGCAAGACGCGGGCGAGGCTCAGTTCCCCGTTGCAGACCAAACGGAAGACCAGCTCCATCAGCAGCTTCAGGATCTCTTCGGTCAGCTCTACCAAACTGGGAAGGAAAGAAACCCAGTGAAGCCTCCATTTCAAATCCACCAAGGAGTAGGTGATGAGATATTTTTGTGAATCACCAAGGTGGAGGCTCAGCTGGGGTCCTGAGAATCTGGGTTTTCACTGATCTTAAACAAGATTTTCAACGTGTTAGTCTCCTCATGATTATAGGAGGAAATTCAACAGCCCACCAGCTACATCTACTCAAGGTTCGGATCCACTAAAGGACATCTAATAAGTCACTAATCATATACTATGTTCATTTTACAGGAGGTAGAGTTTAATACAGGAATACAGTTAGTATATGGACTATGTACTTGACCTAAATCCAGGGACTGGTTCTAGCTTCTTCTTCTTCTGCAGATCAAATCCCACCCGACCATATTTAACAGGGCCCCCCACTCACCACAATTCATCCACCACTCGCACCAGGACGAAAAATGTGTTCTTGCTGACTCGTTTCTTATTGTTGTCCGGACAATGACAGAATTTTTCATATGTTGGAGGGTGAGTTAAAGAAGTAACATCAGGGGGTAACATCCAGCCAACATTGGCTGGCCTTAAAAGAATCAAGGCAGTCAGTCCCTGGATGGGAAGCCATCAGCATATCCCAAAGGCTGTAGGCTACACTGGCAAGTGAGAAAACATTTTAGAAGAAGATAATGATAAACCAGTTCTGTATTGGTACCCAGAAAGTAAAGTGACGTGCACACGGAATCATTCAGTTGAGTCTCGATTAAGACTTTTCTCCTCCTCCTCCTCCTCCTCCTCCTCCTCCTCCTCCTCCTCCTCCTCTTCTCCTTTCTCCTCTTCTTTTCCTTTCCTTCTTCCCTCCTCCTCCTCTTCCTCCTCTCCTCTCTTCTCCTCCCCCCTTCTTCCCTTCTTAAGGGCCTTTCATGGATTTTTGCTTTTCTTTCTCTTAATATCTCCAGAATTTTATATGCTTGTTTAAATAGGTAGGCCAGCTCGTTTTCAAATCTTGATGCTATTTTTTTAAGGGTCTTCTCTGCTCTTTGGCATTTCCATTATTTATTGTTAGCGGGTAAGGCGCCAGGCTTGTCGATCGGAAGGTCGCAAGTTCGGCGGTTCAAGACTCTAGCCCCGCGTGACGGAGTGAGCTCCCGCACTCGCCCCAGCTCTTGCCAACCTAGCAATTTGAAAGCATGCAAAGGCAAGTAGATGAATAGGTACCACTTCGGTGGGAAGGTAGCAGCGTTCCGCGCGCGTCATGCCGGCCACATGACCGTGGAAGCGTCTTCGGACAGCGTTGGCTCTTCGGCTAAGAAACGGAGATGAGCACCGGCCCCTAGAGTTGGACACCACTGCACAAATGTGCGGGGGGAGCCTTTTTATTCATTCTATTCGATCTACAGAGCTACCCATCGCACAAAGTGACTCTCAGCAGGGGATGCGATTTAAAAACACACATCTAAAAAACTCATGACTTTTTCACCCCAAACTTTTACAAGGGGTCTCCAACATTTTAAAGGGGAAAAAAAACATTTTTAAACCTTTTAAATGGGGAGGGGGGACTGTTTTGGATATTTTTCATTTTTTCAGGCTGCTTTTCCCAGGTGCACTGGGATTAGAATTGAGAAGGGAAAGACAGTAAGAAAACCAGCAATTAGTGCTACATAGCATATAATCAATAATATTGATAAATAATAATATTAACTGGGTCCTCTTGCTGTGCTGCCCACTGACATTTCATAAGCATGGCTAAATACTTATTATGGTGAGAAAAATACGTTGCTGTTGAAATCAGTGGGACAGTGGCCTCCTGCGAAACAAAGGTCCCTTTTGAAATACTTCCAACGCTGAGAACACAAAAGATATCAGGGAAGGAGCTTGCTTTATTTTGTTATCATTTGCTACTTCATGTCCCCTCTGGGCAGAAGGATGGGAAAAAAATTATAATCTAACAGGTAAAAGTAAAGGTTCCCCACACAGTCGTGTCCGACTCTAGGGGCCGGTGCTCATCTCTGTTAGCTGAAGAGCCAGCGCTGTCCAAAGACGCTTCTGCGGTCATGTGGCTGGCATGACGCGCGTGGAACGCTGTTACCACCCCACCGAAGTGGTACCTATTCATCTACTTGCATTTGCATGCTTTCAAATTGCTCAGTTGGCAAGAGCTGGGGCGAGTGCGGGAGCTCACTCCGACACGCGGGGCTAGGGATTCGAACCTCCGAACTTGCGATCTTCCGATCGACAAGCCTGCCGTCTTACCTGCTGAGCCATTGTGCCCCCTATAATCTAACATACGATACCTATAATATAAAAGGTAAAGGCTCCCCCCGCACATTTGCGCAGTCGTATCCGACTCTAGGGGCCGGTGCTCATCTCCATTTGTTAGCTGAAGAGCCAGCGCTGTCTGAAGACACTTCCGCGGTCATGTGGCCGGCATGACGCGCGTGGAACGCTGTTACCTTCCCACTGAAGTGGTACCTATTCATCTACTTGCATTTGCATGCTTTTGAATTGCTCGGTTGGCAAGAGCTGGGGCGAGTGCGGGAGCTCACTCCGTCACGTGGGGCTAGGGATTCAAACCTCCGAACTTGCGATCTTCCGATCAACAAGCCTGGCATCTTACCTGCTGAGCCATTGTTCCCCCTACAATCTAACATACTACACCTATAATATAAAAGGTAAAGGCTCCCCCCGCAGATTTGCGCAGTCGTATCTGACTCTAGGGGCCGGTGCTCATCTCCGTTTGTTAGCCGAAGAGCCAGCGTTGTCCGAAGGCGCTTCCGTGGTCATGTGGCCGGCATGACGCACGCGTCATACTGTACCTATAATATACATAACCTATAATCTAAGAACACACTCCAATATCTGGCACCACACGCTTCTCAGGGTGGACCTCCAGATCCTGGGGTGGGGAAAGTCACCCCCCCAATTTTCCCAAAGGATATCGGTATTGTAGTTTTTTGATGAGCTCTTCCGGGGAAATGAATGTTCGGTACGTTGTCAAGAAGGCTTCACAGTACAGCACCAAGTCTGGCGGAGGGAGGAAACAAAGAATGAAAACAGAGTAGGGAGTCCTCCTCCTGATGAAACACCTGTTTCACCCTGGAGGCCTGAGGTTTGGTTGCATCACCACTCCCACCAGGGAGAATTTCTAAGCACCGTGACCCTGACGGGCCAGGAGCACTCAGAGCAATGAGGTTTGGGCAAAGTAAACACACCTTAACAGCAACCAGGGAAGCCATTAGTAGAAATTGCAGATGTTACCTATCCCCTGCCTTCCAGACCGCAGCATAGCTCAGGCTGCAGATGGAGGGTGGCTATAAGAGGTTTAACACCCCCCGTTCCATGCACACACTCACATGCACACACAACTATAACCACTGCTGAGACTTTTCCAGCAGACGATCTGGTTTATTTCTCGTCTGACTGAAGCTCAGCAGCTCCCGTTCAGGGATCCTATTTAAACATCCTTCCTCCAGGCTCTCATCTGCCAAAATCTAACTGGGCAAAGCATCCAGCTGGGAATGGGGGCCTTGCCCCAGGGCTAATCCACATTCCCTCCGTGGTACCTTTCACCGTCCCCTCCACAGTGGCCGTCTCTGTCGCGTGCACCAAGAGGATGTCTCCTGACCCTCCACGTACGTCTGGGCCATCATCGCCCTGCAATGGGGGAGAACCCCAAAGAAACTAAGAGATGATGCACACGTTTCCTTTTGACGCTGTAACCACCTGTTTCCTGAACAGATTTGCACACTGCAATGGCCATCTTCGCTTCCCGTGTGATCACTGCTGTGCAAACCAAGTCTTGAGTGTAGGAGAAACGCTCCGCAGGTTTGCTGCATGAAGATGACCTCCAACCCACCTTGGTTTGCTTCATACTAAGAGAGGCCAAACCTTCCACATTCCCAAACATGGGCTGTGAAAGAAGCCCTTTTGGGGACTGAGATCAGTGAGAATTTGGCACAAGTCATGTTCCACCAGCAGCCAGGAAATTATTCAGATTGTGTGGACATGCCATGTTAGAAAGCCCAGCTATGAAGATTAACAAGGCTGTTTGGAAAGGCGGTGGAATCCTCAAGAAGGTAACACTCAACACCCTGTTTCCTCTTGAATTTCAAATCCCAACCCACCAATTTCATCTAGGATTGTATTTTCATGTTTATCTCAGCTCCTGCTGAGATTTTCAAGGCGTTGTAAGACTTTCCCAGTAGCTGTTGACTATCTACTTCATCCCATGTCCCATCTCTTATCTATAAACAGATCCATAAAGTATCGTCACTTCAGTCCTGGTGTCAGCAAAAGTCCATTAAGGGTTGCCAGAAAACATATATATTTTAACTTTGATCAAATAAACCAACTTTATATTCCTTCCTAGGAACTCCTTCTTAAAGGAAGAACACAATGCTCAATTGCTTTGTGCAGAATGTGAGTTCAGCCCAATATTTATTTCCTTGGCATTTATAATAAATCTAGTCCATTTTGGTTTCAAGCACAAATCTGAAAACATGAAAACAACCCAAAAGGGGAAGAGGAGACTTACCTCTTGCTTCAACGTCAGCCTGGACATGATTTCGTTGTGGTTAACTAGGGACAATTCATCAACTTCCTCCTCCATCTGAGGGTTTTCCAAAGATTCGAGTGACTTGTGTGGTCTGGATGTAAGAGAAAAGTGGATGCATTGCATCGAAAGAAGGCCCATCATCACTAGGTTTCTAGTCCTCATGGTGTTTGGAAGGAACTGAATATAGGCCAAAGGTTAACCATGGAAATGTGGATTTCATCTGAAAATCTTGCTTTGTGTTCATTGGAGTCCTCCAGAGAATGCTTAAAAACAGGTGGATATTAGATTTTGTATATGTTTTGGCATTCTAAAAAAATTGAGGGCTCTTTGACTCATGTGATTTGGTCATGTTCCTTTTTGGCTTCAAGTCATCATGTTTTAGTACAACTTTGGGGGGAAACTCCAAATACTACTCCATCTTAATTCTACCATATAAAGACATGTAGAAAATTGACAAAGAGCACATCTCTTGAATCCACTCTTCAACTTCTGGAGTGTTATTTTGTTTTCACCTGCATAGAATAATTCTCTTAGCCAAACCCCAGGCTCAGTAGATATATTTTTGGAGTGTAATTTAGCATCATATTTGCTAAATTATAGTAGCCATATATCTCTAACTACTGAGTTTCCCCCCCAAAGTTGTACTAAAACATGGTGACTTGAAGCCAAAAAGGAACATGACCAAATCACATGAGTCAAAGAGCCCTCAATTTTTTTAAAATGCCAAAACATATACAAAATCTAACATCTACCTGTTTTTAAGCATTCTCTGGAGGACTCCAATCTATGGTCTAGATTTAATAACATGTGAAAGAACTGAGCTAGTGGTATATTAATACCGTACAGATCTTTTTTCCCTTCCTTTTTTTAAATTAAAATGTCAAAAATCAAAATTAAAAAAAAAGTAAAGGTAAAATGAAAAATGAAAATGAAAAAACATCAACACACACAAACAGATCTTATGTTATTAAGGTTGCCTCGTTTTTATCTTTGTGAAATTTCTCTGATCAGTTTTCACAAAGGTTGTGGAAATGTTGATTTGGGGAAGGGAGTGGGGAGGAAGAACAGAAAGATAAACGTAACCAACTGGAAAAAAGAGATCACATGGGAGAGGCGATGGGATCAAGACCAAGTCTCTTGTGTGGCATCTGCAGAGTACTTGTAAGAAAGGCATCAGAATATCGCTCCTCCTGCATTGCACTAAACACGTGAATGTCTGCACCGAGCCCGGTCACCAGGGATGTTTCTTTCCTTTTATTGTAATATTATAAATCTTGATACACTATATGATTTCACTGCAGATTTCAATGCAGTAATGTTTCTATAATATTGTGATAACCCTCGGTGCCAGAATTCCCGATCAAGAAATCTCTCAGGCAATTACCCTAAAAGATTCATTTATTCAGAATCAGTACACTTCAGGCGAGGAGAAGCCTCGAATAAGGATTTTTAAACAAATTATGATTAAACAAATATGATTAAACATTACTAACATTCCATTATTTAGAAAGCTTAAAGTATTGAAAATAAGAAAAGTAGAAATTCTATCAGTATTAATTGCAATTTAGGATGTCAATATTACAAGCATAAGATTATTTAACTTTTCGTCCAAAGTGGAGTTTAACATAAAAAAACCCCACTGCAATTTGCATCAAAGCATGTTGTACGATAATAGTTTCAGTCTTGAACTAATTACTTAATATTAAGATCTCCACTGTAGTGTTCCTTAGTGTATATGTGTGTGTTGATTAAGGAAATAAAAAATAGCTGAAGTAAATTTAACAAAAGTTAAAATACCTAAAAAGGTGGGGGGGGGGAAGAAAAGATGAAATCATCGCCATCATCATCATCTATTGATTTCTGACTGCCCCACTCCTCCTGTGTTGCACTAAACACGTGAATGTCTGCACCGAGCCCCATCAACAGGAATGAACCTCACCTTTCGTTCTCGTGGTTTTCCTTGCCTGTGGTCCCACTCAGAGATGTAGAATCTTTTGCGTGGTCATCCTTAATTACGGGAGATTCCTGGAAGAAAGTGGGGGGGGGGAGACTTGCATCATTAACCAGGTGTGCCTGAGGATACAACCCAGCATATATGCAATGTCCTTGGAGCCTTCCTTGAAAATTCGGGGGTGCCACTGAATGGCAAATGCCCTCATTGAATTCCGGTTGAAGCTCTAAGCAAGTTCTCCAGTTTACCATTCTGAACTGAGTAAAGAAAGGCAAAGTGGAGAACTCGCTCAGAGCTTTACCCAGACCTTCTCTTCTGCTTGGAACCCTTAGGAAAGAAAATCCACGGCAAATTGCTGCCGACTGTAATGGTATGTGGAAGTGACCTTGGGAGAAGGGAGAAGAGATGCAGCCAAAGGAACGGTCAGATAAGAGGCAGCTGAGCCCGAAGCTGGATAATGGGCAGGGCAAGCAGCTCAGAAGGGACCCTCCCTAGTTTCTTGGGCTGCAAAGGGGATCGGGGTGGGTGGGTGGGAGAAGTATACTTTCAGACTTGCAAGATTTGGTTAATGTAGCCTTACAATAAAGAAGAATTAGCTCATCTGGCCGTGCTTCCTGTCTGGTCTACCTCGCAAGGCTGACACATACATACATTCCAAAATAGCAAAACATTTCACGAGATTAAGAAGAATCTGGCCTGAATATCAACAGTCTAACCTCTGGGGGCTGCCGTTAGAATTCTTGTGCACCGCTTACCGCAAAAGGGGGGCGAAACTGTGCCACCCATTTTCAGCAAGTGCTGCGTCTCGGGGAGGAGACGCACCAAGGCTCGGACCCGCCAACCCTCTTTTGGGGAAACCTCTCCAAACTGGAGGAGAGCTGAAACCTGGCTGGAAATATAGTCTCCATTTCACTCCTTCCAAAAGGAGTCACATAACAGGGAGATGACATTGAAGGAGTACAGATGGCTTAGTGTGTGTGTGTGTGTGTGTGTGTGTGTTTGTTTGTTTGTATGGGGGAATTTTTTAGTCTAATCTCTCTCCCCTCCCAGTCCCTCCCCTGTACCAGCTGCAGTCATGCATCATTGGACAGATTGGGTCAAAAGCATTCCACCAAACCCCTGATGGCTTGATGTTTGTCTGAGGAAAGTTGAGATGACTGGAGTAGGAACCGCCTGCCTCTTCTTCTCCACGCTTTATTCTCTTGTACACATCGGTGTATTTATTCGAAAGACACTCCCACCAAAATCAGACTAGGGCTCATTACGTGGTGAACGAGGATCAGAGGAGGTTCAGAACTTTGCAACAAGAAGTTGGGCACCAGCTTCATTTCAAGAAGATGAATGAGATCGCAAGGGAGTACGTCTGTTCTCTTGGCGTAGTAAGATCCGGCCCATCAGGCTCCAAACCAGTGGGTCAAAACTGTTCTACCCATTTGGGGTTTTTATTCCCTCCTTCCCCCACCTAACAGCTTGGGGAAAAATATAAACCCAGTTTGTGAGAAGCGGTACTATGTACGAGTTGCTGTTACAGCAAAATGCTACCCTGGCTTTAGCAAAATAAGTATTTGCTACCGGTAGTCCTCCCTTAACTACAATAGGGACCGGAAATCTGGTTGTTAAACAGTGTGGTCATTAAGTGAGCCACCACGTGACCGGACCCAATTTTATGACCATTTTTACAACGGTCGTTAAGCGAATCCAGCTTCCCCAGTGGACGTTTTTTGCCGGAAACTGGCAAAGAATGTCATAAATCGCGATCATGTGACTGCAGGATGCTGCAAATGCGAGCTGGCTGCCAAGTGCCCAAATTGCGATCATGTGACCGTGGGGGTGGTGTGACGGTTTGTGACAGTCGTAAGTGTGAGTACAAGTCATAAAGCACTTTTCCCGAGGCCGTCGTAACTTTGGATCATTAAACGAACAGTCGTTAAGCGAGGACTACCTGTAGTTACTGAGGCGTTAGCATGACTGTTGCTCTAGGATGGATAATCACAAATTGGAAGGGGGTTTTCCACATGTTTTTATTTATAAATTTAAATAATAAATAAATGTGTCATATCATGCAAGGACCTACCGGCCATCAAACACTTATTTTGTCTATTAAAAAAAGAAAATAATTCTGCTCCAGGCACTCGTATTCTCACAACCGAACCAAATTGAAATCAATTTTTTAAACAAATACACAGCACTCTACAAGTTCATTACTACATTGGTGCTAAACTCCTGAAAGGAACAGAAGTGCATTCTACAAATGGAAGTGCAGATCAGTGTTTTTCAAACTTGACATCTTGAAGATGTGTGGACTTCAACTCCCAGAATTCCCCAGCCAGCATGCTGGCTGGGGAATTCTGGGAGTTCAAATCCACACATCTTCAAGTTGTCAAGTTTGAAAAACTCTGATGCAGATGAACCCAATTTTCTCTTTCCTGAGAAACCTGGTCACTTCTTCAATTCTGGCACCCTTCCATTCTCCCCGCAAGCAATCAAATCCATCAAATTCTTCAGCGAAGACATTAAAGTACAGAGTTTACATTTTCTAGGCTGGAAACATGCACAGCAACAGACAGAGGGGAGACTAAAATTCACAGAGAACGATAGGAAAGTCCTTAGCAGAGGTTGTTAAAAGGGGGAGAAAAATGCTTTCCCCATTTTGGGTAGAAATTCTGAATTCTGGGAATTAATCTGACACACTGGAGGATGCTGGATTGGGGAAGATGTTTATATAGGGAGATATGAAACATAAATCTCCATTCATTGGTTTGAAGGGGATTCAACAAGGGATCTGCAATGAAACAGCCTAACAACAACAACGGGCAATTTCAGGTTCTAGCATGACATCCGCTCCACCCCAATCATATTGCCACCGATTCCCAATTCGGTTTATTTTCCGTGTCTACTCAGTATACTAAATCCCCTTGGGTTGTTTTTGATCCTCCCTTTCTTAAACTTTCGTCTTTCTTGCAGATCTGAGGCCTCCCCCAAAGGACTGCCAGTACTTCTTAGTTTGATTTATTGATTGGAGTTTTTAGACACAGCAACCAAAAGACTTACGGCACCAAGGTGGCCCTTTCCCGGCAGAATTAAAAACCGAGCGAATGAACCCTTCGACTCTAGAATGATGAGGGTATCATTCCCCAAAGAGTGGACTATCTCGTTACTATATATGGTCCAGGCCTCTCTATAAGCCGTTCATGAATCCAAAAGTTTGACGTCTTTCTGCAGACTTCTGCCAACGGATGATATCAGCTTTTCTGAAATGCGCTCTGTAGTTCTGATGGCCTGTCCTTCCCACAGGCGTGTGTGTGTGTGTGTGTGTGTGTGTGTGTGTGTGTGTGTGTGTTGAACCTTTTCTTTTTTAACTGTCCCATATCTCACTGGGTTAATTTAGATTTCTGACCTGAGGAAGGCACCGCACCCCAAATCTCAACACTCCTTCTGGCCCTACGTTTCTACATTTTCCCACCACACACAACAGCAAGGCTTGACCAGAAGTAGGACGACAATCACCTAATTTACAATATGCCCCAGTTCTATGGAGGAAGATCGTCAAACCAAAGAGGGATCAAGCTCATTTTGGTAAAAGGGACCCCTAAAGGAGTGGTATTATGCGCCAAACCAGGGAAGCGTCAAATGGAGTCCGAGTCCCGAACGCTGGAAGGGGTGAGAGCCAACACAATCCTGCTCCTGGTTTCCAGCTCAGTCTGGTTTTACTTACTCCTTAAATGCTCAGTCTGGTTTACTTACTCCTTCAGAGTGAGAAGGGAGAAGTTCCCCATTGCTTTGACCCGAGGAATACAGATTGACGTATTCACCCTCCCCTGGCGCCTCGCCAACGTAGTCACTCTACAGAGACAGAAGGGAAGGAAAGGGGTAACCCCGCCTTGCAGGATGAACACAGCACCCCCAGCAAAGCATGATGGGACAGACTGCTGCAAGCTGGCCTCACAGACCAAGACATTCCCCAGCTATTTGGAGATGGCAGGTGGGAACCCCCTCCGCGCTACGAAAATCCCCCTCCCCAACTTTTTAAAAACGGTAACAGTTGCTCCCAAAGGGATTCTGGGACAACTCACGAGGGGGTGTTTAGAACGGGTTCCTAAAAACCACATGGACACGTCTTAACAGCCCACCCACCCCCGAATTATAACTGCAGAAGTATTCCCCATTAATGGTAAGGTAAAGGTAAAGGTTCCCCCCGCACATTTGTGCAGTCGTGTCCGACTCTAGGGGCCGGTGCTCATCTCCGTTTCTTAGCCAAAGAGCCAGCGTTGTCCAAAGACGCTTCCGCGGTCATGTGGCCGCATGACGCGCGCGGAACGCTGTTACCTTCCCACCGAAGTGGTACCTATTCATCTACTTGCATTTGCAGGCTTTCGAATTGCTAGGTTGGCAAGAGCTGGGGTGAGTGCGGGAGCTCACTCCACAAGCAGGGCTAGGGATTCGAACCTCCGAACTTGCGATCTTCCGATCGACAAGCCTGGCGTCTTACCCGCTGAGCCACCACGCCCCTTGGACCATTAATGGTACGTCTCAAAATATGGTGGAGTGGCCAGGGAGAAGAAAAGCTGCCTTTTCAGGGGAAAACTGTCTTAGCCCAGTTCTTGAAATCTTAACAGCTGGGCCTGTTCTGAGGGTCATGTCCCACATCTTTATAATTTCTTAGGAAACAGTTTTCAGCTATCAGAGAGCCAGATTAATAGGCGTTCATTCTCACTCAGGCCATGTTCACGTTCACAACAGTCACCTGGGCTGATTAAGAATCCCAGCCAAGGCGAGCCGATGGGGAACCGTTCTATCTACTTGATGTCCCAACTGCCCATAGAAAGCTAAGCGGAGCCACGATCCCCACAGCCTGACCCACAGGGACAGCGGTGCACCATCAGGGTTCTCACCGAAGACTTCTGGAGAGAATCAGTGAAAGAGGGTTCAGAAGGAAGGCAGACAGAAGCAGTCTTGTTTGTGCTGCTGTCTTGAGAAGAAGAAGAAGAGGAAGGAGGAGGAGGACGCTCCACGGTGCCGAGGGACTGGCCAGCCGTGGCTGGCCCTGCCGCCGGGTCGGAGTTCGAAGACTGGTGTGCAGGTGGGAAAGGCTGAGGAGGGGGGGAAGTGGCAGAGGAAAGAAAGGGAGTGATGGAAACTTGGCCACGAGGCACGAAGTCTTGGGAGAAAGACCTGAAGACTGATTTGTACTGGGGTGGTGGAAGATGGGACAACGATGAAGTGGAAGGGGGAAAGGCATCGAGCCAACCAGAAAGGACAGAAGTGGGGGGATCAGATGAGCAGGAGGAGGGGAGGGGAGGAGAGAAAAAGACAGAGAAAAGAAATTAGAACAATGTACACAGTAGCGGAAGCAAAGCTTGACGGGCCCTTGACCTTCCTCATGGTAGCCAAAGAGACTCTAGAGTGGTTCTTCCCTACTCTGACGGCCTTCGGATGTGCTGGGATGACAACCCCTAGGATTTCCAGCCATCTCAACTATGCGAATCGTAGCCCATCCTGTTAGGAAGGGCGGCTCCATAAATTTAATAAGATAAATAAATAACGGCAACAGAACGCCTAAACTGCTATCGCCAAACAGGGAAACGTGGATGCTTCTAATCCATGAAGCCCCAAACATTATCACCCTGGATGGAGAGACATTTCTGGCTCTGGTATTGCTTTTTTAGACCGTTTCCCTTCTTTTGCAGTCTGAAATCAGTCTGTCTAGCTGAATCATCACAACTCTGCAGTAGCCTTAGCTCAGAAAGTTTCAGCCTAGCATCTTCAGGCACCTGAACCCCTCCAAGTTGCAGGCCCGCTTGCCGAGAACTCAGAGGCAACGAAGAGAACTGAATTAGATTCTCCCTTGCAGGAAAAAAGGAGACGTTAAAAAAACTAGAATGAGCGATGAAAGCATCACCTTTGGCAGAAATGGTCCATCTGCAAGTGGCCCGAGGCCAGGGAATCGCTATTTTGTCGGATGGAACGAGGCGTACGAAATTGGACGTTCCCGCGCTCTTGAGCTCAGCATGTCTGGAAGCCGCGCTGGGATTTTAAATATGCATCATGCTGGGCCCGGCGCCAAACACTCAGCAAAGTGCTTGAAAATGCATGTTAGATAGGTTGAAAAGTCCACCTCTCGTTGCAAGCAAGCAAGCGTTGGTCTCTGTGGATGCCCAGCCCAGCCTACGAACACCACCGGCCAAGAACGCCCCTTGGAGGACCCTCCCCGCAGCTCTCCGCACTTCAAGGATGATCTCCCTGGGGAACCCCAAGCCAAGAAAAAGGGTGAGTCTGTCCTACAGAATTGCCTTTGGGTTAGCGTTCCCAGCTCCCTTGGAAGCGAGCTGGCGGCCGTCACGCTCCTCGGGTCAGAGAGGTGACGGCAGCCGCTGACACAGCGGCAAAGGCCCCCACCCTCTGCTCATCCCGCCGAGAGAACGGGAAGGAGGCAATGCAGAAGAGAAGTTTTAGAAAAGGAGGGCATTCTTTCTAAAGTCGTTCTGCAAAAGCCACGCTATGGAAGGAGGAGGAGATTTCAAGAGTTCGGTGCAGGCAAAGCATTTGCTCAAGTCCAGGGCATGGGCAACATTAGAAAAAGGAACAAGGTCAAGGAAGGGATCTATCTGGTCCCCAGGGATGTGTTGGCCTGCTTTCTCAATGGCTGGCCAATCTATCAAGCACATAGAGCCCTGTCCCTGCATTGTTGCAAATACATTTCTAGGATTGCCACCCCAATACAGAGAATACACAAACGTCTGGACGCTCAGGGAGCTGTGTTCACAACAGCATTCTTTTGGGAAAGACAATGTGAAAGATGGGAGAAACAGAGGTATGATCAAGCCCACACAAGAGGAGATCCAACTGATTTCAAGCCACGGCCTGGGCTCGCATGATGGACAGCTGAGCCCATCCCACATCAGGTCACCGTTCCACACAAGTGCAAGAACATAATTTCTCTGCAAAAGGTGAAGACAACCTGGAGTTTGCATTTATTTCCTAGGCATCCCAGGATGGCATCTGGATGACAGGTTGCCAGCAACTGGTGGAGCAATTTCCCACTACTTTCCAGTGGAAAATGCATGGAGGAAGGGGCACTGAGCCGTCAAACAGGATCAGCACCAAACAGCAAGCAAACAGAAGGGATACCAGAAACCCCCGAAGGCTAAACTTTGCTTCTCTAGCCATATCTCCAAATCTTGAAGAAACTCACCGCCATCCTCTTCCATACTATGACCTCACCAAATTGCCCCCTGCTGTCGATACCAATAATCATAATCGTAACATTGCAGCTTCGTAGGTTGGCCACCACTGCTCCAAACGTCAAGCTGCCCTCGAGTCAAACTAATATCTCATGACATCAAAGATGCCGTTTTCTTGGCATCGACATGGAAATGGTTCCCCACTGCCTTCTTTTGGGATAGAGCACAGTCTTGGGATTTCCTAGTGGTGTCCCATCCACGCGCTAAGTAGGGTCAACCCTGCTTAGCTTCCAAACACAACTCAACTGTTTAAAACTGATGATAGAAATTCAGAATTTATACAGCCCTGATAATAGAGTCTGGAGCTAAGCGTTTGTGTGTGCCAGGGTTAGGCTGACCATATTTCAGGATGGCAAAACAGGACGGGGTCTTATGTAATATTCTGTATTCATGAAAAAGGCAGGGGTACCTGCCCCCCAGCCCGCGCGATTGGCTCCCACCTGCAAACCCCACCCCCTGGTCTGCGCGATTGGCTCCTGCCTGAAAACCCTGCCCCCGGTCCACACAATTGGCTCCCGCCTGCAAACCCCACCCCCCAGTCCACGCAATTGGCTCCCGCCTACAAACCCCCCTCCCCCCCGGTCCACACTCCGGCTCGGATTGTGGTCCTCCAGCCTCTGATTGGGAACCTTTAGACTTTGCTTTCAAGAAATCTGAATCTTCCTTTTGTGGCAACCCTCCAGATCTATGAGAACTCAACTCCTATGATGTCACAGACTAGACAAGTCTGCATACAGGTAGTCCTCGACTTACGACCATTTGTTTCATGACAGTCCAAAGTTATGACAGCCTCGGAATGGGTGCTTTACGGCCTGTAAAGCACTTCTGAACGTCGCAAAATGTTGCACCCCACATGGTCAAATGATCGCATTTTGGGCGCTTGGCAATCGGCTCACATTTACAACTGGTTGCAGCATCCCATGGTCACGTGATCACATTTTGCAATGGTTTTTGCCATTTTCTGGCAAAAAACACCCATTGGGGAAGCTGGATTTGCTTAACGACCACTGTAAAAATGGTCGTAAAATCAGGTCTGGTCACGTAGTGACTCGACTTATGACTGCAATGACTTACGATGGAAATTCCAGTCCCAATTGTGATCGTACGTTGAGGACTACCTGAGCAAGCAAAGAATCAAACCGGTTCAGAAGCAAAAAAAAAAAAAAGTCAACATAGGTGACCTTCTCCGAGAGGACTCTACAATTTGTTTTTAGTTTTTCCATCCACCATGGCTTCCTGAAAGCATTCCCTGAGCTGCAGCCCAGCAACATCGCTGAGGTCCCCATCCCCTTCTCGGGACTACAGATCCAGCTTCGGTTGCCATCTTGCTTTCCCACAATGCCTTTGCTGGTCAGCCTATGCTGGGGCATTGTGGGAAAGCAAAGTGGCAGGAAGTCCCAGTCACCTGGTGCTGATCCGCCTATCAGGTGTAGTTTGATAGTGGGGAATCCTGGTCAGGAACAGATCCCTGCAGCAGAGAAGCTGGCATTCACATTGACCGGCAGAACCAGCGCAGAACTGTGGCTGACTCCTTGAATCTAAGCTGGGTTCCTTCTTCTGCTAATTCCTTCCTAGAGAGCAAACATCTCCCTCTCCCTTATTTCAGGGAAAATCAATCTTGGTGAGACATTTTCAATTATCTTTGACATTTCAACATGCATTCCAAAGTCTGTAGCTTGAATCATGTCAACTGGATTTCTATTTTCTCAGTGGAATAGAAATCCAGTTGACATGATTCAAGCTACAGACAATTCCACCTGGAGGACTGAGAACCTTCACAGACATATGCATTCCAAAGCTACCAAATTGCACCTCACAGACATTGGACCTCTTCACCACCAAGTCACGTACAACATCCTCGGACAGAATTTGTATAACCCCCAAATCAAACCATTTTTAGACATGCCCCAATGCCAGCAAGATGGCCGAAGCTTCATCAGAATGCCGAGTCTCATACCAGTTGGGGCAAGAATGCCAAAGTCTTGCGAAGAGGGGTCGGAGCCACGAAATCTCGTGGGAGTTTTTCATCTTGTCTTTGGTCCAGCAAAATTTTAGCTAACGTATACATTCGCAAATAAGCTGAGAACTTTAGGTGTCCAAATCCACCCCAAAAAATGTATTCGGCTTATCCGCAGATGGGCTTATCCACGAGTATATGCGGTAATACTTTTTAAAAGTACCCGTAAATCGCATATATATACTCATGGATAAGCTGACCCTCAAATTTTTAACCAAAATACCATGAAAATTGGATAATCCGTGGATTACCCATGGATAAGCCAATTATGAGCATTAAAATATAAAGGTAGTCCTCACCTAATGACCACAATTGGGACTGGAATTTTGGTTGGTAAGCGAAGCAGTCATTGAGCAAATCTGACCCAATTTTATCACCTTTTCTGCGGTAAGCGAATCACCATGGGCGTTAAGTGAACCACTTGGTCGTTAAGTGAATCACGCAGTTCCCCATTGATTTTACTTGCCAGAAGCCAGCTGGGAAGGTCAAAAATGGTCATCACGTGACCACGGGACACTGCGACACTCATAAATGCAAACCGGTTGCCAAATGCCCAAATCGTGATCATGTGACCGCGGGGACGCTGCGATGGTCATAAGTGTGAAGACTGATCGCCAGTTGGTTTTTTCAGCACCGTCGTAAGTCTGAACCATCACTGAACGAATGGTTGTTAAGCGAGGACTACTTGTACAAACATTTTGAGGGTCGGCTTATACGCAGGCGGCACATATTTCAAGGTAGTTTGGTTAAAAATTTGAGGATCAGCTTCTACGCGGATGGGCTTATCTGCGAGTAGATACGGTATTTTCCTTTTCTGGCCCACTCCATGTGCTGGGCACAATTGCACCACGGTGCAACTCCTGGTATATTTAAAAATGGTATATTTAAAAATGGAGGGATCCCTGAAAGTGATTTCCCCCCCATCATCCCCTAATAAAAAGAGAGAGGAAGCAAGCTGTGAAAGGAAAGGTCTTCGGTTAGTAACTCACCGAGTGCGCGGGAAAGGAGCTATTCTGGTGGAGGAAGGAATTAGAGACGGACACGCTGAGGCCTGGAGCCATGCCAACCTCCTCCGAGGCCGGGGGCCCTTTAGATGGCTGGACACAGTAGGAGACAGAAGAGAAGGAAGCAGGAAAAGATGCCTGTTGGAGGGAGAGAAAGAAAAGGAGAGAGGAAGACAGACGAAAGGAAAAGGAACGATGTGCGTTGACGGGAGACAGGAACTCCGCGCCCGCCTTGGAGAGCCCTGAGGTCCCGCCCAGCCCTATAATTCTAGATTCTTCTTCTCTCTAACCAGAGGAAATAAATCAGACAGACAGCCATTTCATGCGAAGGTGTGGGTGGCTTAAGGAAAGTATTTGCTTCCTGCTAACGTGGCGACAGATGAGAGGTGAAGGGGCGAGGACTCGATTTTCTTCTTCAAAGGGGGATCGAACTGAAATTGGAAAAGCCCAAATAAAACAAAACCGAAGAGGAGCCAAGGGAGGTTGCAGGCAGTCCTCAGAAGGCAAGGAAACGAGGGAGAGAAGAGAGTGACAAAATGCTTATTGCCAGATCAAATCGCTGGGGAAACTCACACCTGAGTCAGAGAACAACACTCTCTCCCCACAACCTGGTTAATTTCATCCTGGTGCTTTTCATCATCCAAAGCTGGCTTGTTCTGTTTTCAGAATCAAACCTGACTATTCCAGGTTTAGGTATTGCAATGAAATATTTCCTCCTAATCCTTAGGAGATGGAGGTGTTCTTTATAAACTTCATTTCTGTCCCCTCTGGGATCTGTGAATTATTGATGCCTTCCTGATCATTTGCGTTACAGGTAGTCCTCACTTAACGACCACAGTTGGGACTGGAATTTTGATTGCCAAGTGAAGCAGTCATTAAGCGAAACCAACCCGATTTTACGACCTTTTTTGCGGTGATCGTTAAATGAATCACCATGGGTGTTAGGCAAACCATGTGGTCGTTAAGCGAATCACGTGGTTCCCCATTGATTTTGCTTGCCAGAAGCTGACCGGAAAGGTCAAAAATGGCAATCATGTGACCATGGGATGCTGCGAGAGTCATAAATGCAAACCAGTAGCCGAGCCCCCAAATCCTGATCGCGTGACTGCGGGGATGCTGTGACGGTCGTAAGTGTGAGGACCGGTCATAAGTCGGTTTTTTCAAGGACCGTCGTAAGTCCGAACCGTCACTAAACGAATGGTTGTTAAACGGGGACTACCTGTACAATTCGAACGCGGATGTCAGTTATGGGAGGTGGAACTCAACCTGTTTGGAAGGCACCAGCTGAGGGATATACAACAAAGCACCCCCCACCAAAAACAAAATCCCAGAGCCAGATTAACAACACCGTATGATGACCGGAGGCAAAAACAGGGTCTACATCTTCCTTCTTCTTAGGATGGGCAAGAAGAACGTAAACTCAACCGAGATGGAGCAGGACATTAATAGGACTCACCAGCTGCCTTTGTTTTGGTGGGAGGGCAGGAGGTGGGGCCAGATCCTGGCCCGAGTCTGCGCTGCTGAAAGAGTCGTTGAATCCATACACTTCCATCAGGTGCTTGTTCTTCTGTTGGTAGATGTGTTCGTTCTGCGGTGTTTGGTAAAACATGGACGGTTGCGGTTCAGAGTAGTCCTCTACAAACTGCATATAGGCCAACACTGGAACAGAGAAAGGACATCTGGGGGTCACCTTCTTGGGGAGATACTTGGAAAAATTTCTCTCCCTCTTCCTGTCCCCTGGTTGGGTTGATGGGTCCAGAGAGGCACAGAAGGAAAACTCAACTCTGTCATCACACCAGCTTGGGTGTCCCAAATTACGGGTCAAATCTGACAAGTAGGAGCCAAGGAGATACAGTGGGGTTGCAGAGTTTCCTTCTAGAGAACTTCCCGAGCTTAGTAGTTTTTGGCGTAGTGAGGAACTCATTCAACTCATGTGTATAATTACTCCAGGGCGCTCCAAGAGAGATTGGTTTCCCACAACCCATCTTACTCACCAAATGAACGTGAAGGTATGTTAGATGAAGAGACAGCGGTGATACAAACTCATCCAGCAGTCTTGCAAGTGCATGGACCAACTCCCAGAATTCTCGAGCATCATAGAGAATTCTGGGACTTGGTGTATGTGAAGGAGTTTGCCGTCCAACACCCTAACCCAGTCTTCTCCAACCAAAAGCTATCTTGGCTGGACATCATGGGATTTAAAGTCCAACCCACCTAGAAGGCACAAGGGTTTATATCTGGTAGTTGAGGCAACCCACCAGTGCTGGGAGACCACCATGAAGTGCTGCTACTACCACCGTTCCTCCATGGAGAACCACTTCACGGTGGTCTTCCAACAGTGGTGGGTTGCCTCAGCTACCAGATGTGGGCACAGAAATCTGCACCACCACTAGAGGGCAGCAAAGACAGTTTGACGTTTGAGTGTTTCTCTTTGCTGCTGTCTAGTGGCAGATCTGACGCTCTTCCCTGACGCCGCTCCAACCCACCCATTGTGCCGCTCTAAGCCATCATCCAGGTTCCTGCTGGTCCTGCAGCAAGCCACAACTAAGTTTGACTTTTTAAAAGCCCGATGGCTTAGCTGGGGAGGGGGCTTTCTGCTTGAAGGCCCGAACATGGCCACCACTCCTGCCTCAATTATATGCCACTGAACCCTGTTTTGCAAACAGGATTGGCTGGAGTTTTACTCAGTTTTACTCTACACGAAGCCCAAATCAAACAAAGCACCAAAGCCATCTAAAGAATGAATGAATGAATGAATGAATGAATGAATGAATGAATGAATGAATGAATGAGAGAGAATCAGACTCAACTAATCCCATGTAAATATCCCTCAAGTGCTCAGCTGCTAACTCAGAGGGCAAATTCTCATCTGGGTTTGTAAAACAGGCTCGTACACTTTCACCTCCCTTTTCTTGGGATTCTCAGCTTCCTTGAATCAAGTCCGCTAACCGCTAAGCAAGCATCCAAACAAGCCAGGATTAAGTGGGATTTGCCATGTGATTAAACCAGCGGCTAAAGGCAAGAGGGGGGGGAGGCAAATCTGGGGGCCAAGTGCAAAAAATGACACTAAAGAAACAAAAATATATATTTTTAAAAAAAGTCCTGGGTAATCATACCATCTGTATGTTTCTTGAAAGGGAAATTCTCTAAAATCAAACCATTACTTCTACGCCTGTCGATGTTGGGATAATCACCCAGATCTCGGCAGTGAATCATACATTTGTCTACTTTGTTGTAATTCTGCAGGGGCGGGGAAGTTCCTCCGTCATGGTTTTAAAAACACGCAACGGGCAGGAAGCTTTGGGCTGTTCTTCAAAATGTTTGTTGCCCTAGAGATGGAAAGTAGAAGAGAAACTCACAAGGGTGAGTGGGTGGGGGAAAATACTCTAGCCTGAACTTCCTAAGACTTCTTTCTAATACCGCAAAGGCTTTATGAGATGGTCCTGGTGACTAATTCGGCTGGCTTCAAACAAGGGTTGGACCAACTCATGGGAGTCCTGGGGGTCAAGGGCCATAAGCCTCGATGGGAGCAGGACTCTCTCTGAAGGCCACCTGCTGGGAGACTGGTGGGCTTCCTTGTGAACAACAGACTGCTGTACTAGACGGTCTGCTTCAGCACGGCTGACGTCCTTGTGTTCTTTACAGCAGGCAGGCACCTCCCACCTTTTTGTGACCCTTGGAAGTACCTCTGACTACGACGACTGAAAACGTGGCAAGGTTCCGCCCCGTCTCCCGATTCCCAGCGGTGACAGCAGTAGCCGAACGCACGCATCAGGATCGAGGGAGCACTTACTGTGTTTGTTTTTTTTCTCCGGCAGGGGAGGGGGCTCCTCGGATTCGCTGGCAGCATTGGGACTGGTGAAATCCGTGAGGAATTCAACAGGGGGCGGTGGTTTCCCAGGCTGATAGGGCAGTACCGCGGCAAAAGGCGTGGAGAACACCCAAGGTAAGAGGGGAGGGGCGTGTAAGTCCTCCTCCGAAATGTTGTCGTATTGCGAAGGATGCCTCTCCAGGAGGACCCGGCAGCCGGGGACGTCGAAAGTGGAGGCCGCTGTTCCCCTCCTCTTCTTCTCAGGGAGAGCTGGTGGGATCTCAGCGGCCGGTGCAGCTGTTGAGGAGATGCAATGCTCTGGAAGCTGGAAAGAGTGTCCGAGAAATGGGGAGGCAGATTCCCGCAGGCATTCCGGCAAAGGGCTGAGCATACCAAGTCCCGGCTGCGGGATCTGGTCAGCGTTTGAGAGGTCCTGCTGCAAGAACTCGTAATCGGGATCGTAATGATCTGGAGGAAAAGCAAAGAGAGGGAGGAACGCCATGGGACAAAGCAGGGAAAAGGCAGAGAAGAGCACCTACAAGTCAAGACAGTGCAGGTAGTCCTCGACTTACGACCGTTCGTTTAACGATGGTCTGAAGTTATGACGGCCTCGGAGTGGTGCTTTATGGCCTGTAAAGCACTTCTGAGCATCACAAAATGTTGCATCCCCCCCCCCGTGGTCACATGATCACATTTCAGGTGCTTGGCAAGCGGCTCACATTTACGACCAATTGCAGCGTCCCAGTCACTTGATGACATTTTGCAACAGTTTTTGCCGTTTTCTGGCAAAAAACGCCCATTGGGGAAGCTGGATTCGCTTAATGACAGCAGTGATTTGCTTAACAACCCGTGATTCGCTTAACGGCCGCCCTAAAAATGGTTGTAAAATCAGGTCCGGTCATGTGGTGACTCGACTTACGACCACAATGACTTATGATGGAAATTCTGGTCCCGATTGTGTATGTCTGTACCAAACATGGGCAGATTCGAACTACCAGGAGATGCTACCATTTTGGAGAGGGAGTCAGGAAATAAACAGATTTGAATCAAAAGTTAGAGCAATTGGCCTGTTTGGCACTCTCCAAATATAGATCCCATGATCCCACCCAACATTTCTGGTCCACCAATGGGCTGTTTGAAGCAGCAGTGGGTGCACCCCGGGAAGATGATCACAATTTGGGCGCTTGGCAACCAGTTCGTTTATGACAATCGCAGCGTCCCATGGTCACGTGATCGCCATTTTCGACCTTCCCGGACGGCTTCTGGCAAGCAAAATCAATGGGGAGCCGCATGGTTCGCTTAATGCCCGCAGTGATCTGCTTAACGACTGCCGCAAAAAAGGCTGTAAAATAGGGTCGGATTCGCTTAATGCCCGCTTCACTTAGCAACCAAAATTCTGGTCCCAGTTAAGCAAGTGTACCCCATTCCCCTTAATCTCTCCTTGGAGAACTTGGCTTCCAGTCTCCATTACATTCACTGATCTTCTTTGAACCTGTTCCAGTTTCATTCCATCTTTTCTTAAACTGTGGGGCCCTGAACCTGACTTCCTGTGGTTTGAAAATCATATTTCCAACAATGCAGCGGCGAAGTGTCGCGTGTGTGCAGCCCCGGACATCCTCATTCATCGGTGATCATGGCAATCCCCGATGCCCATCACGAATGGGATTCAGCGGGTTCCCGCACCTGTCGGCGTGGGGTAGACACATGCTGAGCCAGTCAGCAGCCAAGAGGAGACGCCCCAAGTCTTTACCTAACGTTTCACAGCTTGTGTTGTGAGAGCACTGCCCGCTGTCACCATCCAGCGAGGAGAGTTGTTCATCGGATTTGCTGAGCTTCCCCATGCTGCTGTACGGCGAGAGACGGGGGGACTCCCCTCCGTAAGACTGGCTGCCCCCCGACAGTCTCCGCTGGGGATAGCAGTCGTTTTCAAAATCCTGGGGGTTGGAAGGAGAAGGGGTATGGGTTAGGCCAACCTGTTGAAACAACCGATTTCTTTCGGATCCCTGACAGATGCCCTCTTAGGATGTTTGCTTTTTAGCTGGGCATACCAAAATAATAAATAAGGGGGCGCGATGGCTCAGTGGGTAAGACGCCAGGCTTGTCGATCGGAAGGTTGGCGGTTCGAGACCCTAGTCCCGCATGACGGAGGGAGCTCCCGCACTCGCCCCAGCTCTTGCCAACCTAGCAATTCGAAAGCATGCAAATGCAAGTAGATGAATAGGTACCACTTCGGTGGGATGGTAACAGCGTCCCGCGCGCGTCATGCGGCCACATGACTGCGGAAGCGTCTTCGGACAACGCTGGCTCTTCGGCTAAGAAATGGAGATGAGCACCGCCCACTAGAGTCGGACATGACCGTGCAGGGGAAAACCTTTACCTTTTTTACCAAAATAGTAATAATAATAATGGAATAAATGAAAATGAAATCTTGTGAAAGAGAAAGACAACTCCTTTTTGGTGCTATGCACATGCCTTAAAACTTAGCATTATTAAAAAGAAAAAGTCCAGAAATATGGAAGACAGCATTAAGGCAACACAACTGAGGAAAGAATGGATTGAGAGAGAGAGAAGGCATCTTCAATCTGGTATCTTCTAAATCTACAATTCTTAGTCACATTGTCCATTTATAACCACTCTGCTAAAAGATTAGCCTGTGTCACCGTGAATGTTATTATTTCTGTTCCTTATTTATGACCGGTTTCCCTTCTGAGATGCTATAACCTCCTATTTTCAAGGGGGGTTTGAAAACCCATCTTTTAAAAGGAATCTGAGTTCCAAATTTGGTTTTCTGTGGTCCCTGCCTTCTTCTTTCCCTACATGATTTCCTGGCCTGAAAGACAGAGCATAGATGCTTGCAATTTGTTCCTTTTCAGAGAGGACAGAATTAATAAATTAGTCCAGTGTTTCTCAAACCTTGGCAACTTTACGATGTGTGGACTTCAGCTCCCAGAATTCCCCAGCCAGCATGCTGGGAGTTGGAGTCCATGCATGCTGGCTGGGGGATTCTGGGAGTTGAAGCTCACACATCTTAAAGTTGCCAAGGTTGAGAAACACTGAATTAGTCAACGTCTTGGAAGCAAAACAGGATGGGTGTTCTGACAACACTCTTCAATCTTCTCTATGTGAATGGGGCAACAGACAGGTACATTTTAAATGTCTGAATCCAGAAAGGAAGTTGTTATTTTGGGAAAATGGAAGCAGTTGACACAGCAGTGACAGCAGGAGATGATCTTTCATTTGGACGTGTCTCCACGTTCGGTACCCAAATTTTGTACTAAGGAGAGAGATTTTAAGTGGACACACCGTCCTACCTTGACAGCTTCTTGATGGATACAGCTGGAGATTTACCTGTTTGTTGATTCCAATGGGTAAACTGGAGCCGCTGGTTGTCCGGCTCATGGGGGCTACGATAGCCACTCGCGTAGGAGATGGCGCCGACTGACGTTTCTTAGGAGGCAAGGCTGGAGGGAGGCTGCATGAGATGAAGAAAAAGAAAAATATAGAAAGAACAGCACAAGAAACCCTATGGGGGGATCATATATTTCTAAACCAGTAAGCAGGCTAAGCAAAGGAAGATAGATGCTTTTGAACTGTGGTGTTGGAGGAGAATTCTGAGAGTGCCTTGGGCTGCAAAAAGATCAAACCAGTCCATACTCCAGGAAATTAAGCCAGACTGCTCACTTGAGGGAATGATATTAAAGGCAAAACTGAAGTACTTTGGCCACATAATGAGAAGACAGGATACCCTGGAGATGATGCTGATGCTAGGGAAAGTGGAAGGCAAAAGGAAGAGGGGCCGACCAAGGGCAAGATGGATGGATGATATTCTGGAGGTGATGGACTCGACCGTGGGGGAGCTGGGGATGGTGAGGGCCGACAGGAAGCTCTGGCGTGGGCTGGTCCATGAGGTCACGAAGAGTCGGAAGTGACTGAACGAATAAACAACAAAGCAAACCACAGGAATTCAGAAAAGGTAGACCAGCTTCTCTGAGAAACAACAGCCTTGGGAACTCCAACATCATCGCCAACACAAGGGCCAGAAGTTAATGGAGATCCACCATGTAGTTACACCAACAGCCCATTTGCAACAGTACTTCTCAGCCTGAAACATCACGAGCAAGACAGGAACAATTCTGGTGTACTAATCACCATAAGAAACTAGCATCCCACCTTGGTTTTAAACTGAGGTTTGTAGCTTGAGTTGAAACCATGTTTTGGAGTCTGGGCTGAAACTCCTATCTGAGCTTGCACATCAAGCTGAGCTATAGTTTGTTTGAGACAGTTTGCGGGACAAGCCAGAATGACTGTGTTCAGACAAGCCCCACTGCAACTTGTGAACCACATTTTACTGAACCATAGTTGGTTGAATAAACTCAATATCGGTTGGATGTTCACTTTGCTGATGCTGGAAAAAGAGAATTAAAAACTAGTGGTATAACAGTACTAGCTAACCCTGGTTCACCCTGCAGGATGTAAAAATACTTTGAAACTGAATTGGGCACAGTAGAGAGATTGTGGCTATAATAGCTGATTTCAAGACCAGTCTTTTCTTTATATCCAAAGGGGGAGTTAACAATCAATCACCCTCTCTCGAGTCCAGATTCAGATAACATGGAACCACAGCGGAGTCAACTAATCTACAGCAAGCTTGGGATATTCTTTGTATCAGCTGTTCCTTACCTGCAAAATTAAATTAATTCCATGGGTAAATAAATGAAGCAAATTGCCCACAGATGAAACTCACGTGCTGGGTTTGTGCATCAAACTGTGGTTAAAAGTGAAACATCTCAGCGGACTGGATAAATATGGTTCCTAAAGAAGGCGCGTCCACCTTTTCCCAGGGGCGGGGGGAATACCCAACTGTATTTTGAAGGCTCCAGAGAAATGCTACGTTTGATACCCCTAGCTTTCCATATTCTTATAACTAAATTTAGATGGTAGAGTTAACTTTCCATTCATCCTTGTGTTCAGATCTCCCTTTCATCCCATTCGGAATTAGAATTTGACGACCACACGGGGAGGTTTCTGAAGGTCCTATCTAATGCTTCTGGTGAGATCCTCCGATTGCATCACTCTGTTGTCATGGGGCTGATAAATCAACGGGGTCTGGATCTTTCTAGGGGTACCACAGAAGCAAATCTCTAGTTTCTGGGGCATTCCAGCTACTTTTGAGGGCTGAGAAAATGGGCACGGCTGGAAATTTTTCAAACGTCCCACGCTTTTTTAGCAAACCACGCCGTGGTTGCTAAAAGCATGCTGTCTGAGTCATCCCTGCTGTATTGCTCATAAGTTTCCAAGCACACTTCAAACAAAAGGGTTAGATGGGAAACAGGAGGGTTTTCCCGTTCCCATTCATTGCCGAACATACCCTGCAGATTTAGTGCATGTTGTTAGAGTGCCTCTAAGTTTCTCTTTCTCTTTCCCTCCCCTTAACCCCGACCTCAGGTTGAGAATCAGCTGTAGAGCACCATCCATGCGTGCAATTTTGCACATTTTATTTCTGTGTCCCTCCTCCAGTGAAATTCACTGAGCATAAATTACAGTGAGACAAAGGACGGCTGGCGCCCTGCCCTTTGTCAAGTGGTTTCTACCGTCATCACTGGGATGAGTTGGGGTGGGAAAACTCAACTGGATTGGGATGATATGATTCTATGGTTATAGAAATTTGATAAATAAATCAATGATATGAGATAGGCAGCCATGCAAATTCTGTAAATACATAAATAAAATAAATAATTCTTTGGGAACTTCCCCAATAAAAGTAGATGGGCTGCTGAGATCCTGCTCCAGATCCTTCTCCTAGAGCTGAGAAGGAAAGTTGGAAAATATTTTATGGCTGTTCTGTAGATTTTTAGAAATCACAGCGTCCTTCACTAGCAGCCTGATGTAGTGGCTGATGTAAAGAATAGAGCTGGTGAGACAGGAACTCATCAATCCAGATCAGGTTTCCCCAAGCTTGGCAGAAGACAATGAATGATCCCTTAAGTCAGAAAGACAGAAGGAGGAACTTCACTCCTGCGTACGATGGTTGGGGTGGGGCAGCTCTTCTGCATGTCTATGGCTTCCTTTTACTTTGCAATAAAGAAACCAGTCTGTCTTGCGTGTGAACCTTCTGCCGCAAAGCAAGCAATTGGATACAGCGTTAAATGTCTGAATGGTCAAGATTTGCTACTGAACTACTGGAAATTTTAGTTCCACAATTTCTTGAAGATTCCAAACTTCCCGCCCTGTTTAATCATCAGCGCTCAATGGTGGCACCGGATTTCCCCCCAAATTGCTTTAGACCAGTTCACCTCCTCAAAGAAAATCCAGAATTTGCTGCGATCCACAATCTGGTATGTAACGATACAGACAAGACGGAAAGGTCACACATTTAATTAGAAGCTGTTAGGATCAGGATGGGGAGGAACTAGAAATGCTCTTTTGGCCATTGTTTAAATAACTTTTTACGAGTATGTAAGACAAGGTGATTTAAGTATAAACTATGCTGCTGAATCTAGCTTGTCATTAGCTGACCTGGTGAAGGATATACAGGAAGTCCTCACTTAATGCCCACAATTGGGACCAGAATTGCAATCGCTAAGCAATGCGGTCGTTAAGTGAACCTGACCTGTTTTTATGACAATTTTTGCAGTGGTTGTTAAGTGAATCACATGGTTCTTAAGTGAACCACATGGTCGTCAAATGAATCACACAGTTCCCCATTGATTTTGCTTGCCGGAAGCCAGCTAGGAAGGTCAAAAACGGCGATCATGTGACCGCAGGACTCTGCAATGGTCGTAAATACGAACTGATTGCCAAGTGCCCGAATTGCAATAATGTGACCGGGGGGACGTTGCAACAGTTGTAAGTGTGGGGACTGGTCAGAAGTTGGGTTTTAGTGCCGTTGTAAGTCCAAACCGTCGCTAAACGAATGGTTGTTAAGTGAGGACTACCTGTAGTCTGAAAACAGCCCCTATTCAGCATCAGACAGCTAAAGGGCAGGATTTGACTTCTTACATGGATTTATCTACCTGTTTTCAGCAACCCGAATGCAAGGAAGGGGTGGTTTAGGTGGGGCAATCTCTTCGTCTGTGGCGTCCACCAACACTTCTGCTGCCTGAGTCATCCCTGCCGTCTTGTTGAGAATCTCCATCTCACGATCCGTCAAGGGAAGCTCCAACTGGCTGGAGAGGGGAAAATCATAGTTGATCCCCGGGGAACACACTGATAAGGCTGCATCATGAGCATGCGCGGCACCAGCCAACCAGTAAAAGCTGCTGTTGGGCCCCATCCTTCTTTAAAAAAAGATCACAATCTTCCCAACTTATGCAAAGATTTCAGCTTAGCTTTTCTCTTCTCAGCTCCTCATGCCATTTAGGTGGTTGTCTCTTTGGGCTGGCTAGCTGGAAATTCAGATACATGTAGATAAGATGATAGATAGATAGATAGATAGATAGATAGATAGATAGATAGATAGATAGATAGATAGATTGGATGATACGAGATAGATAGAGGATAGAGGGAAGGAAGGAAGGAAGGAAGGAAGGAAGGAAGGAAGGAAGGAAGGAAGGAAGGAAGGAAGGAAGGAAGGAAGGAAGGAAAATTGGATGGATGGATAATTGGATGGATGGATGATAGATTAGGTAGACAAGATAGGCAGAAACAGAGACAGACACAGACAGGTAGAAGATATAAATGGAGAGGTAGTTAGATGATAGATACAGGAGATACTGTCCTGACTTCGAGTGAAGGAACACGCTGAGACTTGGTGTACAGGCTCTAGTGTTTTATTCTTCTACTCTGCTAGACAGAATCCAGCTAAACTAAAATGAACTAGTGATGCTCAGAGAAAGGGCCCAAGAAATTAGGGCAGTGCCTTCTTCAGCCTCTTATGATGAAAGCAAAGCGATTCAGTACTGCGCATCCGTTTATCCCCCTGGAGGGAGCCCCCTCCTTCTTCACCACTTATCTCCCTGACAGATACAGCTAGAGCAATAGACAGGATAATGGATAGATTGATAAGATAGACAGACATGAAAGGAGATAGAGATAGAGAGCTAGGCAGGTAGATACATGCAGAATTGAAGGGTGTCAGGCACTTCAAGAAAGGCAGACTCATGCCTGCCTTTTGTGAACCCACCCACGTGGAGGAAGTACTATCACTGGAGCTCCAAGCCACATGTGATGCCCCAGGATCACAACGTGCCCAACTCTTCGGAAGAAATCCATCTGAACTTTTTGTCTAATGGGGAGAGACTGCTAACCTTTCCCCCTTTTTTTCTGCATCATTTCCATTTGTGCTGTAAATCCTATAGGCCACAAGGGATGTTCCACCTTAACATTCATCAGATATCCATGCTTACTCACCTATCTGCTGTACACACAGGTAAACTGGGCTTGACTGGGCTTGTGGGAGATGGGTGCTCTTGCTTCTCAGTCGTGAGCTTGACCAGCTCCTGGTCATCAATGGGATACAAGAAAAAAACAACCACCTTATAAATTTGTTCCATCCATCTTATTCCCCCAGAGACACCATCCCCTCCCTCCTTCAAAACTCATTAATTTATTCCTTATTTCAGCTGGTACAATTGTCCACCCCAAAAGTTCACACTTCAGAATGGAGATCAGATGAGAGAATGAATGAATGAGCAAGCAAACATCCAAACCCAGGGCCATGTTTGAGGAGCAACTGAGAGCTGTTGAATGTCCACGTTGTACAAGTTGTTTGCATGGAAACCCCAGCTACAGACAGAGAAGCTAGGGCTGGATAGGAGAAGTGATGAGACAATGTTGACAAGTTCTTCAGAAATGGCTCCAGGAACACATGATGAGCATGTGGAGGTATTGAAGATGACCCAACTTTGACACTGCACAAGAGAAGAGAGTTTTTTGACGACAGAAAGAGGAGGAGGCTCTTCTGATGAACAACATCCATGAGTTTGGGAAAGGCTGTCATGTGGCATCGTAAAACCTGGGGTCTTCAGGACTACAGAAAAGGGATCGAGCAGTAGAGTTTCCATGTGTGGGATCACCACCCCCATTGCTGATTAACTTGTATTGTTATCGTATTGTTGAAGACAGCCTTGAACCTCACTGTCCCCATTTCTTCCTTCTTCCTTCATCTCCCACTCTTCCAACTCCACCTTTTCCATTGTTGGCTCCATATCTTCACGCAATGAAGCCACAGAAGAGTTAGGGTTCAACCCAAGCTTAAATCACACTGTCCATTATTTACTTCTGGCTTAGCTCAATTTGGGAGTCCACCTCTCTTTCCTCCATAGCTTAGCAGTTTAAGTTCTGGGTGGGTGGGTAGAAGGAACCCATGGAGGAGTTGGGGGGGAGGAAACAAATATATATCTACTTAAAATCAAATCTATAGCATGAACAATCTCAAAATATCTGCGCAATTAGGCGCCTGAAGATCTTCTGCTTTTATTGTCAATCTAAACATAGCAACTTCCTGTAGTGAATAGCAAAAATAGGGAACTTGGCGTCTCAAAATATTCAAGTGCAGAAGCCAGAGTTTGGCATCAGAATCCTGGCATAAGGAGCCATTTTGTTGTTGTTGTTGTTCAGTTGTTTAGTCGTGTCCGACTCTTCGTGACCTCATGGACCATAGCACGCCAGGCCTTCCTGTCCTCCACTGTCTCCCGGAGTTTGCTCAAATTCACGTTCATTGCATCGGTGATGCTATCTAACCATCTCATCCTCTGCCGTCCCCTTCTCCTTTTGCCTTCAGTCTTTCCCAGCATCAGGGTCTTTTCCAGTGAGTCCTCTCTTCGCATTAGGTGGCCAAAGTATTTGAGCTTCAGCTTCAGTATCTGTCCTTCCAATGAGCAGTCAGGGTTGATTTCCTTTAGGACTGACTGATTTGACCTCCTTGCAGTCCAAGGGACTCTCAAGAGTCTTCTCCAGCACCACAGTTCGAAAGCATCAATTCTTCAGCGCTCAGCCTTCCTTATGGTCCAACTCTCACAGCCATACATTACTACTGGGAAAACCATAGCTTTAACTATACGGACCTTTGTCGGCAAGGTGATGTCTCTGCTTTTTAATATGCTGTCTAGGCTTGCCATAGCTTTCCTCCCAAGGAGCAAGCGTCTTTTAATTTCATGGCTGCAGTCACCGTCTGCGGTGATCTTGGAGCCAAAGAAAATAAAATCTGTCACTGCTTCCATTTCTTCCCCTTCTATTTGCCAGGAGGTGATGGGACCAGATGCCATGATCTGAGTTTATTTAATGTTGAGTTTCAAGCCAGCTTTTGCACTCTCCTCTTTCACCCTCATCAAGAGGCTCTTTAAGTGGCAAAAGTCATACAAAATAAGTTTTGGTTTTGGATGTACCAAAGTTTCAGAGGCAAGGAAGATAAGAATGAGGCTACGGGAAGTGGCAGGAAAAGCAGTCTGCCGTCTACTTCATCCAAACTTGGTTCAGTTATGGTGACTACAATCAGATGCCACAGCTGGCTGGAATCCCAGAACATCCTGACTTATTGCAAATGAACGGTATGTTGGAAAGTTCCAATTAAATCAAGAATGGAGCATTTATGGTGATCTCCAAACCACAGCTCCTGGTGCTCATTGATGTGTACTAGCCAGAATTGCAAACCCGCTTTATTCTCATCTTGCAATTCTTGGCTTGTTTCGGAGAAATCAGCTGGTAACCCCATCTTGTGTAACCTAGCGAGCCTTTCCGTTTCTGGTTCGGTCTGTTGCTCCAGCTTTTAGAAGGAGCCAAGCCACAGTGCAGATTCTTTTCAAGGGAATCCAGGTTTATTACTGCCCACCAACGTACAGAACATGGTATAGCAGAGATATAAGCCATCTTTGGTGAAAATGTAACACTGGGAAAGAAATGGGAATTGAATATGGCTTGCAGTAGTCAGAGGAGATGAAAACTGAATTGGTTGCCTGTACATTAGGTTTCAACACAGACCACCATCAACCAAACACCACCATCTTTAAAAAGTTCAACACAAAAATTAATGGTGCAGCCCAGTTCGTAGGATGGCTCGTTCTAAGAGAGGGCTTCTCTCCAAACCTTGCCTCCATAGCAATAATGTAAGAGACAATTGTATGGAAAGTCCACCTGTAAATCACTAACTGGGGTTGAAAAAAAAGTCTCTACAAATTTTAACCACCATGCCTGAGAAAATGTCCTGAGAAAATATCATGTTCTTAAATTTGGAGCAGGGAAGCTGGTGGGTTCCACAACCAGAAAGTCATCCTTTCTCATGTTGGAGAGGAATTCTGGAAGCTGCCCCAACATTCTTGGGAGAACATCCAGTTGAGGACAGTAGTGCGAAGACGTATTGCTGGAACCCACCAAGGAGAGCCCATACCTTAACTCCATCCAGAACAGCTTTGATAACCCCTTTGACGGTGTTCACCACTTCTTTGTCTTCAGAGTTGATGCCTTCGAGCATCACCTGATCGGACCAGCGAATCAAATTCCCCAGGCTCTGATACACTCGGCTGTAACAGGAAGTGATGGCAGAACTGTAGAGGTGAAAGAAGCAGAGGATAGAAGGGAGAACAGGCAGAGGGACTTTAATTTAATCCTCCTGATTGAAATAGGTGTCAACTTTCTGAACTGATATATTGGCATGCGAGGCGAGGCAAGGCAGCAACAGCAGATGGCAGCACTTGGCTGGTCTCAAGAAGTTAAGGAGGGTCAGTCCCTGGATGGGATACTATCAGGAAATCCTGGGTTAGACTAGAAGGTTGAAAAAAATATCCCCAAAGAAGGCGACAATAAGCTACTTCCATACTGCGGCCAGAAAACTATATGGATGTTTCCATGAAGAGATGGCACCATCCATCCAACCTTGGCTGATCTCCAACAGCTAAGCAGGGTTGGGCTTGGTTAGTCCTCAGATGAGCTTCTACTAGGAAACCAAAGGGATATAAGGTAGACTAGCAAGTTGAAGGAACATCCAGGAAGAAGACAATGGCAAACCTCTTATTGTTGCCAAGAAAACTTCATGTCTATGAAGTCACCAAGAGTTGAGCTTAATTCAAGGGAGATTTGACTGGATTAGGGAAAGACTCCCTGTGGTGCTCCAGATGTTGTTGAATGACTATGCCTCGCATCTGGCCAGCCTGCCTAATGGGAAGAATCCAGAGCCATAGAAGAGCCACACAGAGAGGGTCAAAGGTTGCTTCCCCCAATAGATAAACATGCATGAGAAAAGACAGGCTGGAACTGTGTTCACCTTGGTTGCCCCACCAGAAGCCAGCCACATCAACGCAAATCCTTCTTCTCAATTGAGAAGGACAAGAGTTCTGCTATGTTAGAACTCTGGTGGTGATTGATTGAGCTGTCTCTGATCTCAGAGCAGATCAGGCCAATCAGAGATGGTTATCAGTGGACAACCAGGTGGGATGCCCAAAGAGCCTTCTCCCTTTTAAGGAAGGTGGCGATGGGCCAGCAGAAGCAGGATGGGAGAGTCTAAGAAAAAAGATAATGACCCCAAAGAAAGAGGGAATGGCCAGAAGACATCTTGTGATGTCACGATAGATCACGTGAATAAAATGGGACAAGCTCAGGCAAAATTCTAGACTAACCCCACCCCCCCAAACCTCTGCAAGATTGACAATGACTTAGTTTTACAAGTTCTCTAAACATGGCTGCAGCTTGGTATAAAACATGGTGTGAACACAACCAGTGGAAACTCAACTCAACTCACTGGTGCAAGTATTTGATATGGTTTAAGGAAGCTGCTTAACAACATAAGACACTGAAGATGACCTAAAGCATCCATAGGGGAAGAATTAGGCAAAAATGAGCACCTGAATCTTTGTTGCAGACTTTGGGGCAAGCGGCCACCCAGCTAGTACCAAACTCTCCATCCTTCCTAGTCAACGCCCCGCATCATGACTCACCTCTGCTGAATCCGTGGGTCCGTTTGAACCAGGGGCAAAATGGCTTCCAGAACTTTACTTGCAGATCCGGGCAACATCTCCAACACCTTGTTATCGATTGCCATTTTGTCCACAATGGTCTTAAAATAGCGTAGGGCGCTCACTACATCCTTCTCCTTCTCTTCCAGCCAAGTCAAGTTCTGAGAGACAGAAAGAGCATTCTTACAAAGGCATTTTTCCTATTTAATAGAGTGAATATTAAAGACATGCAAACCATTCTGAAGTCCAACGATTCTGAATCCAAAGCGTCCCATTCTGAACCCCCAAAAAGCAGTTCCCATCATGTTTTGAGAGGTCTGAAACCCAGCAGTTTTGAGCTCACAATTCCCAAATGATCAAACCAGACGGTTTCAAATGTAAAACCACCCCAGAAGCAATTTTGCACTGAAAACAGGCCATTGCAAATTAGGTGATTCAAATGTTCAACATTTTGCATACCGTTAGTGTATATTTTTACTGAAAGCAACGCCAAATTCATTTTCCCAGATCAGCGGCTTACAATTATCTTAACCATCCTTTACAACCCACATTATTTTTCAGGTGAAGAAAGAGGTCACAATATTGTAATGGCACATGCAAATAATAAGCCAAAAAGCAAATTGTACAAATCTGGTCTCTTTTGTTCAATAGGCACCAACCTGGGAGTACTAGATGTATTGTCCTAATATGCCCTGGTCTAGGGAAGATGGATGGAGGAAATTGCAAATAATGATTTGGCTTCTGGCCCCATGTTTAACAGAGACACAGGTGTCAAGAAACAGTATCAGCTTCTGTCAGCCTTCCCAGGTAGACCAGACAGGAAACACGACCAGATGAGCTAATTCTACTTTATTGTAAGGTTACATTAACAGAATCCTGCAAGTCTGAAAGTACATCTCTCCCCCCTCTCCTTTACAGCCCAAGAAACTAGGGAGGGTCTTTTCTGAGATGTTTGCCCCGCCCACATTCCTGCTGAGGGCTCAGCTGCCTTTTATCTGACCATTCCCTTGGTTGTGTCTCTGCCATGTCTCCTAAGTCATTCCCACATACCACTACACCTTCTATAGCCCACAATATAGGCTCTTATTTATTTTTAGATCCTATTTGACTGACTGTTTTTCTGTTATTTAGAGAGATGTATGTAACAGTTCTGCCATTCAATATCTTACTGTATCTGGCCTTATGGCTATAATAAACTGATTTGATTTTTGTCTTCGGCAATTGGAGGCTGACATTGCAGGAATATTTTCAGGACTCCTTGTAGTTTTAAGTACAGCCTTCTTCAATGCCCCCCCCCCCAAAAAAAACCAACCTCAAGTAAAACCAAACTGCAAGGAAGTTCTTCTCAGGATATTTAACGTTACAGGTAGTCCTCGCTTAACGACTCCAATTGGGACCGGAATTTTGGTTGCTAAGCGAAGCGGTCTTTAATAGAATCTGACCTGATTTTACGACCTTTTTTGCGGCGGTTGTTAAGAGAATCACTGCAAGTGTTAAGCGAACCACATGGTCGTTAAGCGAATCGCATGGTTCCCCATTGATTTTGCTTGCCAGAAGCTGGCCAGGAAGGTTGAAAATAGTGATCATGTGACCGTGGGGATGCTGTGATGGTCGTAAGTGTGAGGACTGGTCACAAGTCGGTTTTTTCAGCACCGTCGTAAGTCCGAGCCATCACTAAACAAATGGTTGTTAAGCGATGACTACGTGTATATTCTGTGTAAGCTTCTCCCTTGGACCAAGACAACATTCACAGAGTTCATGCAAGCAAATCCTGCCACCAACCCCTTTAATGGAAGGACACTCTGCACCATGTGAGCATATAAACTTATGCTGTTCTCATGCTTTCTGCATCGCTCCAGCTTGATTTAAGAAACTGGAGAAAGAGCCATCATGGAACTTTGTTTTTATATATGACAACTGCAGCGAGGCTATTTATATGCTCAGAAGTGGAAAGGTTCGGCACTCCCCACAATGGAAGAATGGTTGGTGAAGATGATGGAACTTGCAGAGATGGCCAAATTGACTTCCTTGATCAGAGAGAAGACAATATCTACCTTTATAGTTGACTGGAAACCCCTTATGAAACGGAAAAAAGGCACCGATGACGTGTGGTTTTGACGATCAGGAAAAAAAAATGGATAATAGAAAAAAGTGAGCTTTTTTTATAATCCTAGAGCAAGAGATAATTTTGTACTCATATTTGCTGCAGAGAAAATTGGACGCGTCTTCTATTTCTTTCTATTCTTTCTCCCTGCACTTTTGTTTTTTCTTTTCTTCACCCTCTTTTTCTTTCTTTGTTCTCTCTATTTTGTGTTAGTTCGGGTTCGTTTTTATGTTCTCTAAAAAGCTTTTAATACAATGTATTAAAGAAAAAGAAACTGGAGAAAGAGCCATCGCTGAGCTGCGTCCACCGCACTGAGTTTCCAGGAACATCGCTTTCCTCCGGCAATCCTCTGAAGCAGATCATGCGTGAGGAATGGCTGATGCGCAAAGGTCACTGTCAAATGTGAAGAAGTGCCACCTTTTGGGCTCAGAGGGGGAAAGCACCAGGGGAACCAGATCTTCAAAAGAAGACACGATTGGCATGCATGTAAATGTGCGTGTAGCTTTAAAGGGGCTTCAAATGTACGTTGGAAATGTGAACAGCATGAAGGGATGTTTGATCATGCTTGGCGAACACATCAAAAAGCTAAAAAATATTAGATTCAAATATAATACTTCGATACAGAGGATATTAAAGATCCACATTCAGTTGAAGCCAGAACTTTTCCTTTTAGTATTAATGGATAAACAGAAAAAAAGCCATGGAAGATCGTTTCAATATATGATTAATGCGGCAAGATTATTCTATGTGCAGAGATGGAAAGATTCGACACTACAGTACCCACTATGGAGGAATGGTTGGTGAAGTTGACAGATCTTGCCGAGATGGATAAACTGACTTCTCTGATTAGAGAAAAGACACGATCTACAGTACATTTATTGGTGACTGGAAGCCTCTTATGGACTTTTTATGTAAAAATGAAAAAAATGAACTTGTGATTTATGGTTTTGATGATGAGACAGGACAGATTATAGAAAGAAGAGTAATACGATGTACTGTTAGAGAGAGAGGTTAAAATATATTGTACTTATAACTGCTGTGAAGGTTCTCGGAAGCCACTTCCTTATATATTTCTTTTCTAGTTTTCTTTTCTTGCACTTTCTCTTTCTTTGATTTCTTTCTTTTCCCTTTTCCCTTCTTACTTTCTTACTTTAGTGTGTGTTAGTTTTTAATCTTCTTGCTTCAAAGCTTTGATAAAAATTATTTTAAAAAATGTGTGTGTAGCTTTGTACCAAATGCAGATTTGGGCATTTCAACACTAGCTTTGAGGATTCCTGTTTCCAGTTCAGGGGGTTGATCAGGCCAGGGTTCTGAAAATAAATGCAAGACAGTTGTTGATACAACCTGCTTGCGTATATAGGCCAATTTGGCGCTTTTCTCCCGGGCTAACAACACAACACCCAGCCTGTTGTTAAGCATCCCCTCCCATTGATTCAAGGGACAAATCAGGTTGTTAAAATGGATTAGGCTTCCAACTCCTCAGGGATTGATCCTGCAAACACCACCCTGCTGAAATGCTAGCTTTGTCAATAAAATCACCCCATCTGGCAAACTGCCACCCTGGCTAGCAAGGCTGTGTCCTCCAGAATGTGGGGAGGGCCAGGAAAAAGTGGTGGTGGGGGGGTGAGGAACCTCCCCCCAAATAGATTTCATCCAATTTAGCTCTGAATTTAATTAAAATGGAATGCATGAAATGCAGTTAATGCAATAATTCCCCTCCCTGCCTATATTTAACCATGCGATCACCTTGAAAATGGCAATTGGGCAACGATTGTTTGGATCAGCTTCATTCAATAAAAAAGAAAGTTAATTCCAAAGCAGTTTCGACTTCCCTTTGCTACCACGTTTGTTTCAACAGGGACCCCCCTTCGAAAGGGAATCCACTTATCGGTGCAGCCGGACTAGCCAAGAGGAAACAGATGGCGGCCTCAGGGATACAACTGAGGCCTGTCCCTTTAAGGGTTTTCACTCCTCATGGGTGGAGTATTGTGGGTGGAGCCATAGATCAGGAAGGCTATAAAAAGTTGGAGGTCTCCGAGGTCCTGAAATCTAAGGTCCTCCTTTGGATGGGCAGATGACAACTCGCAGGATTCTCCACTTCATATGGCCATTGATGAATTGAAACCCAAAAGAGATAGAGGGCATCCAGGCTGGGTGAGGTTATTGCATATTTTGCAGGATCTGCAGGTAACCATGGAGACATCCTCACGTAACTGCCACAATTATGAACTTGCACTCAAAGTCCGATACAAAGACGTAAGTTGCACCATTCATGGGATGACATCAGGCATGCTGTAGAGAGTCAGGAAGATGACCTTGATGGGAATACGTAAAATCTGTTCCTTAGGCCAAAGGGGCTGAAACATTTTTCAATTCCAGAGCAACGAGATAACATTCAGAAGCGACTCAGACACCTCCCTAATTCACTGGAGTATTGGGGGGGGGGACATCCAGTTCAATCAGACTTGCAAGATTGTTATTACAGCCAAACTCAATCAAAGCAGTTTTAGCCTTCCTGTGGAGTCGATTTCCTGGTCTGGTCTACCTAGTAGGGCTGACACACATTTCCTCATTTGGCTTGAACACCCATGTCTATACTCTGCCTTCTGATTCGCAGAAGATTTCATTTTGACCTTGATACTTACCAGGAACCTTGATACTTACCAGGGACTTGATACTTACTTGATACAGGTAGCCCTCACTTAACGACTGTTCATTTAACGGCGGTCCGAAGTTACCGACAGCCTCGGAAAAAGTGCTTTACTGCCTGTACTCATACTTATGGCCATTGCAAAATGTCGCACCACCCCTGCAGTCACGTGATTGCAATTTGGACACTTGGCAGCCGGCTTGCATTTATGACCAGCTGCAGCATCCTGCAGTCACGTGATCGTGATTTGCAACCTTTTTTGCCAGTTTCCGGCAAAAAACATCCATTGGGGAAACTGGATTTGCTTAACGACCCATGATTCACTTAACAACCGTCAGAAAAACTGTCATAAAACTGGGTATGGTCACATGGTGACTCATTTAATGACTGCACTGCTTAACAACCAGTTTTCCGGTCCCTATTGTGGCGTTAAGTCAGGACTATCTGTACTTACTTCCAGTCCTCCTCAACCAACTTACTCAGGAGTAGTGGAAATACAGTCTGCTTCCCCTGGGCACGGGGCCCACCACCTTACCTTGTTCACGACCTTCTCGGGCGATTTCACCACTACATCAGGCTGTTTCCCTTTTTTAGATGGCGTCCTTTTTATTTTGGGCGAATGGAACTTGTCCTTCAACTTCATGGTGAAAGAAGAAAGATGGGAACGCTGAGAGTCTAGGAAAAGAAGGACCAAAGAACACTGTAAATAAATTGGAACAGGAACCATGCTTGGGCCAAGTAATGGGCCAGGATGTGCCTGACCTCTGGAAGCTCCTAGGTTAAGTGGGTGGGTTCACGGCAGGCAGAACCCTGTTCTTTTCACAGCCAACTCCACCTGATTCACTGGATGCTGACATGCACCTGCTACAACCCTTTAAAACAGCCGCTTCGTTTCCTGTAATCACAAATGTACCACCTGTTTACAACTCTTTAAAGCAGCTGTGTCTTTTCCCAGATCTTAAACACAGTCCCTGTCTACAGCTCGTAAAGCTGTCCCATCTTTTCCCAGGAAGCAAAGAAGTTGGTCTTCAGGGATGCTACTGGCAAAAATGAAAATCTTTCGCTCTGTTCCAGCCTCAAGGTTTATCAGTTTGCGGTTAGGTTAAGCCAGGGTTTCTCAACCAGGGTTCCGTGGCACCCTAGGGTTCTGCGAGAGATCACTAGGGGTTCCCTGGGAGATCCCGATTTATTTTAAAAAATTATTCCAAATCCAGGCAAGTTCACATTAAAGAGGTACGTTTCATTCTTTATTTTTAGTTTAGGAACACTGTTAATGCATATATACAGGCCTACCCATGAAATGAATATAATTATTTTGTAACTTCCGGCCCCTATTGGAGCCTGAATGTGCAGGGGTTCCCCGAGGCCTGGAAAATATTTCAAGGGTTCCCCCAGGGTCAAAAGGTTGAGAAAGGCTGGGCTAAACAGGATCTCAGAGGGGGTGGGTGGGAATTTTCCTTTTTAATGCAACTTCCTACTTGTGCAAAAATACACCTGAATTGCAAGTTTTCTGATTTGTTTTTTGTTTAAATAGCCACACAAAGAGAAAAGAAGGGTGATTGCCTTGAGCCAATTCTTTCTCCTTGCAGATGACAGGACCCTCGCATGACATATTTGTTGTAACCCGCCCAGAGTCCCTTGCAAGGGAGATGGGCGGGGAATAAATTGAAATAATAAAAATAAATAAAAAATAAATATCTTCCCAATTCTCCTTGCTGCTCTGAGGACCAGATTCTTGGCCGATTGAAAAGAACAAGCCAACTTACTCAGAGAAAGGCAGAGGACAAGCCACGAACTTGTGTGGTCAGATGACAAAAGAGCAGGGGGGAAAAACTGAGCAAAATTCCAGCAGATGCTGCTGAGTCACACTCAAAAGTGGCCACTGCACACCCAGAAATGCACCAACTGTACACTCTGACACTTGTTTTTCATCCCAGGCCTGGTAACACAATACAGTTGCAATCTACACCTGCAGACTATTATCACCATCATAGGAAATTCCTCTGCATTTGTGGGGGGGGGGGGGGGGAAGGAAGCTGTATTTTCATGGCAAAGTCTGTCATCTCTCTGCCACTTGAACAGCAATCTCTATCTGTCTTTCCCAGGCGTTGACCATTTATTTAGAAAGGAAAATAAAGCTCTCTCCTTTGGGAAGAATTCAGATTTAAAGACCCTCAATTGAGCTGTGGTGCTGGGGAAGACGCTTGAGAGTCCCCTGGACTGCAAGGAGGTCAAATCAGTCAATCCTACAGGAAACCGACCCTGACTGCTCATTGGAAGGACAGATGCTGCAGCTGAAGCTCAAATACTTTGGCCACCTAATGCGAAGAGAGGACTCACTGGAAAAGACCCTGATGCTGGGAAAGACTGAAGGCAAAAGGAGAAGTGAATGAACAGGAATGGTGTGTTGGAAAAAGTTTGCTCAGTCCCGATCATCAACATCTCAAGCTTAATAAGAGTGTATAGCAGTAACCCTCTCCAACTTCTATGTCAGGATTGTAAAACCTACTTGTATGGCTGTTTTATATGGCTTGTATTGACCATTTTTGTAGCCCACCCAAATCTGAAAATTTAGGGCAGAGTACAACAGTAAACACACCAAACCACAATGTAAGATTACAGGTAGTCTTCGCTTAACAACCATAGTTGGGACCGGAATTTCGGTTGCTAAGTGAAGCAGCCATTAAGCGAATCTGACCCAATTTTACGACCTTTTTGTGGAAGTCGTTAAGTGAATCACCACAGCGTTAAGTGAACCACGTGGTCATTAAGTGAATCATGTGGTTCCCCATTGATTTTGCTTGCCAGAAGCTGGCTGGGAAGGTTGAAAATGGTGATCACGTGATGCTGCGACGGTCATAAATGCGAACTGGCTGCCAAGAGCCCAAATCGTGATCACATGACCACATGGGGGACACTGCGACAGTCGTAAGTGTGAGAACCAGTCATAAGTGGGTTTTTTCCAGCACCATTGTAAGTCCAAACCGTCACTAAATGAATGGTTGTTAAGTGAGGACTACCTGTAATCAGCCCACAGTAAGATGGACGCTACTGAACAATCAACTCGGATTAAAACTATGGTGAAATAAGTTTTTTTTAAACTAAAAAAACATCAAAATCCTGACCACTAGGATCAGAAACAATTTCCCCTCCCCCTTCTTTCCTTCCTCTTTTCTTTTTTTGTGTTTATCCTCCAGTTTCTTTAGTTCCCGTTCTACAGTTTGGGGGACGACGCTTTCAATACAATGAAACTTGGTTTGCAATTGTTACGAGTTGCACTGCCTTCATTAATCTTCGGATCGGTTTAAAATGTTAATTTTTAAAAAATTATACCATCGCATTGATATGTAGCTTGAATCATGTCAACTGGATTTCTATTTTCTCAGTGGAAACGTTTCGCTCCTTATCCAAGGAGCTTCTTCAGTCTGAGCAAAGTTAGTAAGGGAATCCTAAATATGTTTCTAGGTAGCTGTGTGACCTTACACCTGGGGCTAGGTCATGGTTATATTGAGATGTTATTTTAAGTCCTTTTTATCATCTAAAGGAGGATCGTTAACAGCAGCATGGTGAGTTTATGCAATCCAGTGCAGTGAGGAGTGCTCTGAACTCTACATTGGAGAAACCAAACAACCTTTGTACAGGAGGATGGCCCAACACAGGAGAAGTAACACCACAGGACCAGAGTCAGCAGTTTATCTTCATCTAAAGGAAAAAGGACACTCATTTGAGGACATTAATGTTCACATTTTAGACAGAGAAGATAGGTGGTTTGAGAGAGGGGTCAAGGAATCCATTTATGCCAACTTGGAAAATCCTTCCTTGAATAGAGGTGGGGGCCTCAGGCACAATCTTTCCCCCATCTTCCTCCCTGCTTTGTCTTCTGTGCCTAGGAACATTAAGACCATTTCACAAGCTCAACAGCAGCATGGTGATCTTAACGATCCTCCTTTAGATCGTTTACTAACTTTACTAACTTTGCTCAGACTGAAGAAGCTCCTTGGATAAGGAGCGAAACGTTTCCACTGAGAAAATAGAAATCCAGTTGACATGATTCAAGCTACAGACAATTCCACCTGGGTGACTGAGAACCTTCATAGACATATCGCATCGATAGCTTCCCAAAGGCCCTTAGATTCTCCAAAATGGGACAGCTTGATCCCCTGGTTCAGGTCTCTTCTTAAGGTAACTAGGAAGGCCATTTCAGTCTCCTTGATTTTAAGAAGGTTCCAATAATTTATTATTTCTGAGCGAGGTACGAGAGAAGTCACTATGCAGAAGCCCAATTTTATTTTTTTTATTAAAGGTTTTTTTTTTTAAAAAAAAGGAAGATAAAAACCAATATAAAGTAAGAAAAGAAAAAGAAATCAAAGAGAAAGCTAAAACTGCAAGAAAGGGAGGAAAAGTAAAAGACAAAAACACAAAAATACAAAGAAGTGGCTTCCAATCTTCTTTACAGCAGTCATGAGTACAATTATAAGTTTACCTCTTACTCTATGGTTACAACTCTTCTTTCTATAATCTATCCTGTCTAATCATCAAAACCATAAATCCTAAATTCACTTTGTTCTGTTTCATGCAAAAAGCCCATAAGCGGTTTCCAGTCATCAATAAATGTCGATATTGTCTTTTCTCCGACCAAACAAGTCAATTTAGCCATCTCAGCAAGTTCCATCATCTTCACCAACCATCCCTCCATTGTGGGGAGTGCTGAATCTTCCCATCTTTGTGCATACAATAATCTCGCTCCAGCTATCATGTACAAAAACAAAGTTCCATGACCGTTTTCCCAATTTTAACTTGCTTTCTCCTCTCTAAGCTGGCCAAGGGGATGGGCCTAGTCTGAAAGCTAGCAAGAAAGGAGAGCCACGCAGCCCCGACTGGAGGGCGCAAAGGAGAAACTATCTTCTTGCTGGGCAGAAAATTATTTTCACCCGGAGGCTGCAGCTTCGGCTCTTCTGGTTTCCAAGAGCGAGTTTCAAACACACATGCGTGGCTGGGGCGCACACGGATGGAAACCTTGCTAATTGCGTCTGTTTGGCTAAAGGGCGCATGCCTTGCCCAGCTGCGTTTGAACAGGCTCCAGCGGTTGAGTCACGGCCTTCCCCAGGCTTTAGAGTTTGTTTTGCTGCAAGCCAGCAGGCGCTTGACTTCTGCCTACAGAAGGGAGGAAAGGATCAGCTGGCGACTTCCAGACAAGAGCAGGGGAGGGGGAGGAGCGGGAGGGACTCAAAGCAATTCCCCTCTAACCTCCTCAATCCATCATTCCTGGCTAACAGGCTGACGTATGGTTGGGTACAAGGCTCTGGAGGCCTTCCAGTGAGCTACGTCAGAACATTACGCCTATTGGAGGAAGGCTGGAGTGCTGGGAAGTGAGAGGATGGATTTAACAGTACAAGTGGAGGAAAAGGAGAAAAGGAAAGAGAAGAGAAGGAAGGAAGGAAAGAGAGGGAGACAGATCAGAGAAGGAAGGAAGGGGAGAAAAGGAAAGAGAGAAAGAAGGAAGGAGGGAGGGAGGGAAAGAAGAGAGAAAGAAGGAAGGGGAGAAAAGGAAATAAAGATGAGAGAAAGAAGGAAGCAAAAAGAGAGAAATCAGGGAAGGAAGGAAGGAAGGAAGGAAGGAAGGAAGGAAGGAAGGAAGGAGAGAGAGAGATCAGAGAAGGAAGGAAGGAAAAGGAGAAAAGGAAAGAGAAAGAAGGAAGGAAAAAAAGAAGGAAAGAGAGAGAGAGATCAGAGAAGGAAGGAAGGAAGGAAGGAAGGAAGGAAGGAAGGAAGGAAGGAAGGAAGGAAGGAAGGAAGGAAGGAAGGAAGGAAGGAGATGCAGGTCAGTCAAAACTTGATTTTACAGGTCTGGAGCCCCCAGAAGAAGAAGAAGAAGAAGAAGAAGAAGAAGAAGAAGAAGAAGAAGAAGAAGAAGAAGAAGAAGAAGAAGAAGAGGAGGAGGAGGAGGAGGAGGAGGAGGAGGAGGAGGAGGAGGAGGAGGAGGAGGAGGAGGAGGAGGAGAAGGATTTATCAGGCCACCAAACCAAAACTCAAGGTGGCCTTATAAATCTAAATAATCCTCAAAATTCAGGAAAATAAACCCCAAAGTCCTTTTTGTGGATACCAGAAATAGCGACCAACTCAATACAAAATGCTTGCCACCCTTAGTTTAGGAAAATGTAGAGACCTTGGGAGGGAGGGGAGGAAAATCATTGTTAATCCCGTCAGGATAGCTCTTCAGAGAGTCTTCTAAGTGATGGTTGGCTGCGAAGGAGCCAAACTCCAATTTTAAGGAAGCACCAAATTTGCCTGGTAAATAAGTGTTTTACCCAGTATTTATGGGGGGGGGGGGAGGAAATGGCTTCCTTGCTCAAGCTACCTGCTCCATTTCTATGCTGGGCGCAGACTCGGGACCACTCCATGTTCTCTGTCATTTTTACGTAACTCCATGCGCTCGCCTGCATGGAATTTCTGGTTGCCCGTGGTGAACAGGGTCGTGCTTCAGTACAAGGCTGTAAAGTGGGAACCCTATCACCTCAGCTTTCGCAAACAAACCATGGATTTAAAAAATCAGCAGGCAGTAGATAAACCCAACCCTGACCTAGTGGCTCAAGACCACAGGAGTAATTGAATGGGATTATTGGATTATTGGCAGCTTGGGGGACAGGGGTCTCAAACGAAGCACCCTTGCAATGGGGGAGAACTGTGCTTGGCCCCCACTGCACAATGGCTGGCTAGTTTTCTTTCTAAGCAGAAGAGCAATCGCCACAAAACATCCTGGAAACTCTGCCCAGCCAAACCTTTGTAGCTCGGGTGGAGCTATCCCCGAATTCTCTCCAGGGAATGGGGCTGTTTGGAAAGCAGACAAGGATCAAGAGGGTGGACGGGTGAGCCGGGTGGAACTCAAAGCGGGTGCCAACATAAGACAGACACGATGTCTTCAGCTGTGTGTCATTTCTCCAGAGGGACGAACCACAGTTCTACTCTACTGGGCTTGGACCTGAAAACTAACTAACAAGGAAGGAAGGGAGCGAGCTGGCCCGGACAAGGTGGGATGACTCAGAGATTTCATTATCTTGCATGTTGCCCATCAGGGCAGGCCAAGAGAGTGAAGAAAATGTATTTGTAGCAGAGGAACCTGGTCCTCTGGATTCTGTTCTCCTTAGGCAGCAGCAACGGAGCCATCCCGTTGCAGGGCTAGATAAGAAGGGAACACAAGATGGATGGATGGGTTTAAGCAGGAATGAGGACTAGATCTGTCATCCCCCCAGAGGAAAAGTTCAAGCCAATTAAAAAAAACAAACCAGGATTTTCTTTTTCTCCGTTTACACCAGAGCTTTCCAAGCTGTGTTGGGACACGTGGGTGTGTCACGGCTGCTGCTGCCTCTGAGCCCTACCAGGATTCCGCGCAGGTCCTAGTGCCTGCCTTGTGCCTGGCTGCCTCCAAACCTGCTGTGATTCTGCGCAGGTCCTAGTGCCTGCCTTGTGCCTGGCTGCCTCCAAACCTGCTGTGATTCCGCGCAGGTCCTAGTGCCTGCCTTGTGCCTGGCTGCCTCCAAACCTGCCCTGCCAGGATTCCGCGCAGGTCCTAGTGCCTGCCTTGTGCCTGGCTGCCTCCAAACCTGCCCTGCCAGGATTCCGCGCAGGTCCTAGTGCCTGCCTTGTGCCCTGCTGCCTCCAAACCTGCTGTGATTCCACGCAGGTCCTAGTGCCTGCTTTGTGCCCTGCTATAAGAGTGTGTCGTGAAATGATGCATGTCTAAAAAGTGTGTCACCAACATGAAAAGTTTGGAAAGCTCTGGTTTACACGTTTTCATCATCCTACACGCAATGATGCACGTCTACGTCCATCAGAGATGCCTCCAATAATCTTGTAAGGGAGGTCAATTGGATTTGTTAAAAAGACAACAAAGCAGTGTAAATAAAAAAAGCAATGAAAATAACACAAAGGGAAAGCAGAGAAACATGTATCAAAAGTTTTCGGAAAGCAAAGAGTTCAGAATGGGATTTTTGATTTGGATGGGTGGCCAAAGAGAAGAATGCTGTTACATTTTTCATCTATTTTTTTATTGAGGTCAGAGATCAAATACATTCACTGACACACACACAAAGAAAAAAGGAAATACACAAGATAATACACAAAAAACTGTAATGCTGCGCGGTGGGTGACAGGGGAAAATGTGCAGATTTTCACACACACACACCTTTTCAAAATTGCAGTTGATCTGTTGGCTAAGAAGAGAAAAATAATTTTCTTCTTCTGAACTTCTGTAATTGTTTGATGATTAAAGAGGTTATTCAATCTTGGCCCATAAAAAGGGCAGTGAAAAAATACGGGTAAAACTAATTCAACTTCCCCAATAGGGGTTAAGGTTCGAATTAATAGTAAATTGTCTGGGGTAGCAATTTTATTGATTTCTGAGATTTATAGATGGTTTCCATTGAAAAGGCGCACAAGCGCTTTTAAAGAAGAAAGTTTGACAAACAGCCCAAACTTTTCCTCAGGATGAGGACTTGGAATCCAAAATGAAAATTTGGCAAAATGATGCAGTTATTTTAACCTCTTTGGCCAAACAGGGACAATGTTCTGTTGGGAGACAACGACAGGGAACGCTTAATATTTGAAGAAGATCATAAAGGCAAAATGGTGGCCATAATCAGCTGGCCTGCTTCACATAATTTATATTTATTGATTCATAAAACATGTTTCTGGGGCTGCCCCGACTCCGGAACCTCTTGATGGCTTAAAAAGTAAAGGTAAAGGTTCCCCCTGCACATTTGTGCAGTCGTGTCCGACTCTGGGGGCCGGTGCTCATCTCCGTTTGTTAGCCAAAGAGCCAGCGTTGTCCGAAGACGCTTCTGCAGTCATGTGGCCGGCATGATGCACGCGGAACGCTGTTACCTTCACACCGAAGTGGTACCTATTCATCTACTTGCATTTGCATGCTTTCGAATTGCTAGGTTGGCAAGAAGAGCTGGAGCTAGTGCGGGAGCTCACTCCGTCAGGCGGGGCTAGGGATTCGAACCTCCGAACTTGCAATCTTCGAACTTGCAATCTTCCGATCGACAAGCCTGGCATCTTACCTGCTGAGCCACCACGCCCCTTGATGGCTTACAGATCACCATATCAAAAAAGGACAATAGTCATCTAGAAGATTCTGGCAAGAGTTTTAATTTTTTCTCTTTTATGGTGATCAGGTTGTTGGCTTTAAAAAAAAAAGGGTTTTTTTTTAAACATTACCTTTAGGTTTTACAGTATAGATTGTATGGATTTCCTGCCTTGAAGTAATAGGAATTTATATTGTCAAATGAGGACATAGAGTAGAATAAGGTTCTGGGGAGGATAAAAAGGTCAATTGGATTGTCCATCTCAACCTTTTTAGAAAAGGGTTGGACAACAAGTTTATTTATTTATTTATTTATTTATTTTATATTTCAATTTATATACCGCCCCATCTCCCCACAAGGGAACTCTGGGCGGTTTACAAAATACAACAATTAAAATCCGACAATTAAAACAACCTAATAAAATACTCTCATATAATAAAATTAAGTATAAAAATCCAAGATGCGATGGTTTGATGTTTAGATGTTTAAAAGGGCCCTATGGCACCAGCCATCCCCAAGAGGAACTTCTCCCCCCCCCCCACGCAAGGCGGCAGAACCAGGTCTTTAAGTTCTTTCTGAAGGCCGGGAGCGATGGGGCCTGCCTCACCTCCAAGGGTAGCATATTCCAAAGGGTGGGCACCGTTACCGAGAAGGCACGCCTCCTAGACCCCTGTCAGGTGACATTCCTTTACGGACGGGATCCGCAGCATGCCCTCTCTGAATGACCGAGTGGGACGGTTCGACGTTATGGGGATGAGACGGTCCCTCAGGTAACCTGGCCCCATGCCATGTAGGGCTTTAAAGGTGATAACCAACACCTTGAATTGGACCCGGAAGCACACAGGCACCCAGTGCAGCTGTCGCAGCAGAGGTGTCACATGCGCTGATCTAGGATCAACAACTGTCTCTGCTTGAGGGGACATGACCAGCCGCATCCTGCTTTGATTTCTGAAGTTGCAAGCTGGTCTGGGAAGTCAAGAAAAAAATTCTCAGAGAAGGCAACGGTGAGCTACTTTACCCATCAAGTCACCAGGAGTCGAGATCAACCTGAAAGAAACATGATCTTTTTGATTTCTTGAAACAAGTTCAAGGAAGGGGGACGGTTTGAGATGTGGAAAAGAAGTCACGCAAAGCCAACAAAAGGAGGAATGCTTTGCCTAGAGAAATGAAGATGGACAGGAGACGTGATCCTGGCTTCAGTATCTGAAGGGCTACCACCAGATAGGAGAGAAACCAGACTGACAGAAAACATCAGGCTTTAAAACTGAACACATCTCAAGGGCATTCTGCTGAGGACAAAAGGCAACCACAGAGAATGACGCAGGCACTTAAAAATGAAGTGCCTGAAGGGGTTTGCAGGACAAGAACTAGCTTGGAGAGTCACACCCTCCAGAAAACATGAAAAGGATGCCTGGAGTTGATCCTTTCTTCGAATCATGTGCTTCAAGCCAGGAGATGGGGGTAAAGGAAGAGAAGAAAGGAAGAGAAGAAAGGACTATAAGAGAAGAAAGGACTATCTGGGCTCTATTGCCTTTTTGAGGCTGCATCTCATTCTCCTCTTTGTCTATTTCCTTCTTGGGAAGTAACTCTGATAGCGTGGCCTGGGATTCTGTAATGAAGCCCCCGGTTGCCAAGGGCCGTTTACCTGTCGTCCAGGCAACGGGGGTGATGTCATCGGTCCCTTTCACCAGAAAAACACACAACTGTGGGGAGGGGGAAGAGTGGCTTTGGGGAACAGCAATCAGCATCTTACCCAAGTGGTCCAGGAGCTCAGATGCCAGACCTCCAGGGATGTCATTATTATTGTTATGTTTAAGGAAGCACCAGCATTAATCTCAAGCAGCAAATGGAAATGGGAGCCAACCTGGGGCCGGGGAGGAAGGTTGTAAGGCAAGCATGCTTTAATCACCTCTGAACCCTGGTAAACAAAAGTGGGAATGGAGAAGTTGGAATGGAATCAGCTGCAGAAGGAGGGGAAGGCAAATAATGCAAAGTGGCCATGCCTGCTGAACTTTATTGATTTAAATCAAATCAAATCCAATCCAAATTAATTTTTTTAATTTTAATAATTTAATTTAATTAATTTTAGCTTCATCATGTTTGCCAGCTTTTCCCTTTACCTTTTATGTTTCATTGATTTCATTGCAACTTCTTCATTTGTTCTGAGCCGCCCAGAGTTGTTGAGAGTCAGATGGCATGCAAGTTTAATAAGGTATATCATTCCTATTCCTATTCCCAGCGAAAGAAATCAAATGTAATATTATTATTGTTGGCTTTTTTTGTCCTAGCACTGAACACTCCCTTTGGGTCCCAACACCCTTTGCAAAGCTCAGTCCTCATCCACTAAACCAACTGCATCACTTAATTCCAATATCCAATAAAAGAATTGCTACAATGACATCTGAGGAGCTTCCTTTGGGGGGAAGAACAATGTAATAACAGTTGGAAGGACCACAAATGTTTCTCATCTGGAGAAGACCTATCAAAGAGAAATGGACCTCTCTGAAGGTCTATAATACCGGTGCAGGCTAACACCCCAAAGGGATGTCCCTTTGTCCTTGATCGCAAGACCAATTCAACTGGGCTTTGGTTAGATTTTGCCTAAATGTTAGGAAAAGTATCTGAATGGCAGAAGCAGTGCAATGATGGAAGTAAGTAAGTATTTATTTATTTATTTAATTTTTATCCCGCCTTTATTATTTTTATAAGTAACTCAAGGCGGCGAACATACCTAATACTCCTTCTTCCTCCTGTTTTCCCCACAACAACAACCCTGTGAGGTGAGTTGGGCTGAGAGAGAGTGACTGGCCCAAGGTCACCCAGCCGGCTTTCGTGCCTAAGGCGGGACTAGAACTCTCAGTCTCCTGGTTTGCCATTGGCTCCTTCCTAGGGCTGAGAGAGAGGGACTGGCCCAAGGTCACCCAGCCGGCTTTCGTGCCTAAGGCGGGACTAGAACTCTCAGTCTCCTGGTTTGCCATTGGCTCCTTCCTAGGGCTGAGAGACAGGGACTGGCCCAAGGCCACCCAGCTGGCTTTCATGCCTAAGGCAGGACTAGAACTCTCAGTCTCCTGGTTTGCCATTGGCTCCTTCCTAGGGCTGAGAGGGAGGGACTGGCCCAAGGCCACCCAGCCGGCTTTCATGCCTAAGGCGGGACTAGAACTCTCAGTCTCCTGGTTTCTAGCCTGGCGCCTTAATCACTACACCAAACTGGCTCTCTGTTTCTCAAGCAAGATAGAAGATATGGTGGAGATATGGGATTTGGACTAGATCAGCCTTCCTCAATCTTACCCCCTCCTCCAGATGGATAGACGGATGGATGTCAACTTTGGAAATGGCCAACTCTAGGACTTAAAGGTCCCTCTTCTGGAGCATCTTGATGGGGTAGACAATGACCAAGACATCAGCCACGTCCTATATTTACGACTCCATGATTCAGATAAAATTTATTTATGGAATTTGCTACCATTGAAAACGCCCTGCCGGGGAGTAACAACAGGAAAGGAGACATTTCCTTCACATCCGGCTTGCGGGCTTCCCAAGAGATGTCTGGGCCAGTTACTCTGGGAAACAAGATGCTGGAATTGATGGGCCTGTGGATCTAGAAAAGGTTCTTTTTTTTTAATTCAGTGATAATACAAGCATGCAAACAAGCCTGACCTTTTTCAAAAATCTTGCACAAATCAGAATTCTTGAACAAGAGTCATGGACCTTAGCATGTTACTTTCTGCAACACTATAGGTTGGTGGGCTAAGGTTCCATCTCAACAGTGCTACTCTGGGTGGCCAAAGGTTGGCGCTGGAGTTACTGTACGTGTTCAACATTCAGGTGACACAAAGGGAGCCAATAGGATTCTACCTGGTCCTATAAAATCCTGCATTTTCAGAGACTGAGCTTGGTAGACCTAGGAGTGGCATGAAGATCAAAACAATAGCAGGAAGGAGCAAGTGATGTCATTGTGCCAAATACAGATAGTCCTCGCTTAACAACCATTCATTTAGTGATGGTTCGGACTTACAACGGTGCTGAAAAAACAGACTTATGACCAGTCCTCACACTTACGACCATTTCATCGTCCCCGTGGTCACGTGATCACGATTTGGGCACATGGCAACCAGTTCGCATTTATGACCGTCGCAGGGCCCCTGGGCACGTGATTGCCATTTTTGACCTTCCCAGCCGGTTTCTGGCAAGCAAAATCAATGGGGAAACTGTGTGATTCGCTTAATGACCACGTGGTTCGCTTAATGCCCGTGGTGATTTGCTTAAGAACCACTGCAAAAAAGGTCATAAAATCGGGTCGGATTTGCTTAATGACTGTTTTGCTTAACAACCAAAATTCCAGTCTCAATTGTGGTTGTTAAGCGAGGACTACCTGTATGTCATGATGAATATGATGTCATCATAGCTTCCATTGGACACCAATGCTTCTTTTGATACTAACGAACCACAATGACCAAAACCGGAAAACTAAAATGTGAATGAAAGTTTACATCAAGTCCAACCTCCACATGACTCCATTTGCACAACCCACTGAGCTTGATTGGGAGGCTGAGCTGGCACTACCTATAATGAACTAGCCATGGTTAAGACTGAGTTTAGCCCACTGTACAAAGGCAGCCTATGATTTACTGCTCTGTTACAGAGAAGGTCTGTCTTCTCTCTACCCTGAGTGTGACTGGACATTAAATCACTCCTGATGGAACACAACGTAACTCGCCATCTAAGGAGGTTGTCTGTTGTCCCTGTTCTGGCTGTGGCTCCTTCCCATATTTGGAAGGCATGCCTAGAATGGTAAGTCATTCTGAAACCTGGGAGGAGGGGTAGGTTAGTAACTCTGTTGTGAACCGCCCAGAGTCCCTCCTTGAGGGGGAGATGGGCGGTTATAGAAATTCAACAAATAAATAAAATAAATAAATAAACGCTGCCTCTTCTACAGCCTGTAAGTACACTTTTCTAGAAGCCCAGGAGTGAGGTCTGCTGCCAACGTGCAACACTCAAATAAGAGAACCAGGAGAAGTCCTCACCATCAATACACAACTAACAATAAGCATGCTTCTGGCGAAGAGTGGAGAAGAGAAGAATGCAGGGAGACACAACAGCTGTCTTCAACCATCTAAAGAGTTGTCATGGAGAAGACGGGGAAGAATGTCACTGCAGGAGATGGGAGAAGAAAAGAAAGGAGGGGCTTAAATTACAAGGAAGTAGATTTTGGTGGGACATCTCATCTTAAGGGAGTTTCTTCATGGTAAGAGCTGTTCAACAATGGAACAGACTATTCCAGAAGGAGGTGGACTCCCCTTTGCTAGAGGCAGTTGAACAGATGGGTGGCCATCTGTCAGTGAACCTGGCAGGGAGTTGCACTAGACCAGTATTTTTCAAACTTGGCAACTTTGAGATGTGTGGACTTCGACTCCCAGAATTCCCCAGCCAGCACTGGCTGGGGAATTCTGGGAGTTGAAGTCCACACATCTCAAAGTTGCCAAGTTTGAATAAACAGAAGACTAGATGGCCTTCAAGCTCGCTTCCAACCCTTCCATTCTATGATTCTTCCAACATCATATTTTGTCTAGGTTCTCTGTTTCATAGGCTAAAAAAAAACATAGTCTGTGGCAATCTTGTGATCCCAAGACGGCCCAACAGAAATATTAGCAATCAGTAACATACTGAGTAATGCTTTCTTTGGAAATTGAGCTAAACAGTCAGTAACTAAAATAAAACACAAAAATAAGCTACAAGCTATTAAATGGGATACAAAGTGGGAAGAACTCCATAGAGTGTGGGTACCCTGTCCTCAGATTAAAAGTATCAATGTATCAAGACACCATTTTCATTTAATCTGCCAACCTTGGAAATGCAGTTAACACTTAGTTGTTCAAAAGCCAGGCAGAAAAGAAAACAGAATTAGATGTTTGCTTAAACCAGGTTCACCATTCGGGCATAAAGTCAGAAATACTGAGACATCTGTTCTCTGTGGTCATAAAATCCATTGGTGCTCCCAGATCCCAATGTATCTTCTGTTATACACGCTTCCAAAGGAAAATTAAGTTTTTCCTAGCTGACCAAATTGATTGATTGTTTTCTACTGCAACAATCAATCAGCCTTTCAATTTTTTAAATTGTATGCTGCCCGGAGTCACGTTTGTGAGATGGGTGGCTATATAAATGTGATGAATGAATGAATGAATGAATGAATGAATGAATGAATGAATGAATGAATGAAAAGATAAACACACTCTCTATGATCATTGATCTTTTGAGTTAATGGAAGGAGTAACCTGAAATCTGCATACATTGCATACATTACCCACATATTTATCTATCACCAATATTCCGTTTTCCATGTTTAAGTTGGGAGTAAAGTAGCTGCTTTGGAAGACGATGGTCAGGCATTCGAACAACATGGCCGGTCCAGCGAAGTTGATGTTGGATGATCATTGTTTCAATGCTGGTGGTTTTTGCTTCTTCTAATACGCTAACATTAGTCTGCCTATCTTCCCAAGTAATTTGCAGAATTTTTCGGAGGCAGCATTGATGGAATCTTTCAAGAAGTTGGAGGTGGCAAAAGAGATTCAAAGACACTCTCAAAGCTAATTTAAAAAAATGTAATATCAGCATTGAGAACTGGGAAGCCCTAACTCATGAGCGTTTCAATTGGAGGTCAGCCTTTATTAAAGGCGCTATGGACTTTGAAGAAGCACGAGTACAGGGCGAAAGGGAGAAAAGAGCTAAAAGGAAGGCATGTCAAGCAAACCCTCATCATGACCGTCTCCCACCCGGAAACCTATGCCTTCATTGTGGGAGGTTGTGCGGATCCAGAATTGGCCTTTACAGCCACTTACGGATCCACTGTTAAAATTTTACCCTTGGAAGACAATCTTACTCGGCTACGAGTGATCGCCAATGATTTATCTATCATTGGATTCCTTCTGCTCTCACAGCCAAATGAGAATTGATTTTTGAGAAATCAATTTTGGCTTCATTTTTCCTATTCAGATGCTTTGTCTGCTCTTTCTGGTGTACTATCTACCCCAGTAAACTAAGGAAGTGATTTTGTTAAACCAGTGGAAAGGGGGTGACTTACTCCCAGGAGAACTGGAAACCAGAAATTGGAAAGGAATCAAGATTTTCTCAAACAACTCATTCTCCAGGTCTGTGTTACATTAAAACATAAACAGGCTCAGATCGTACAACACCCTAAGCCACCAACACCCAAGAATAAACCTACAAACTTGGCATGTTGTCAATGCAAGGGTTTGATCTTTCACTGACCTGCTTAACTCGGACTCCGTCTCCAAACTGACCTGTCTCACAGACCGTAGGATAAAATGAAGACCCTAAGATACACCAGTACTTATAGGAATAGTAGCAAAAAACCTAACAGTAATAATAATAATCAACAACAGTGTTGTTGTACAGGATGCGTGCTGTACTATGTGCATTCTTGTACAGGATGTGTGCCTTTAAAATACAGAGTTTTCTTGCCTCCTAGGATGTGAGTTTAAGAATTTATTTCCATGTTATCTGTTGGGCTTACAAGGGGTTTTTAATTCCTGACCCCAGAATGGAATAATGATGTGTATCTATTCTTAAAAGTGTATATATCACATTACACATCTGTTGTAAGCTGCTTTGAACACACACTGGAAAGATGATCTAAAATAATATTCTTTAGCCAAATAAAATCTCTGCCACCGGGGCCCCGAAAGTACGTGGGGTTGACGTTTCAGAGAGGCACACGTTTGCTGCAGGGAACTTTCCCAATGCCACTTAAGATTTTAAAAAGTTGTAATTGGTTAAAGCCAACCAGGGAGGTTCCTTGCTAAACTCCAAAGACCGGTTAAGAAAACGGCATAGCTTATTCTTAAGGAATTCCTCGCCGTGGATAATACACAAAATAATCCAAAAAGAGACAGCTGTTGAGTTTCATTGCCAGCCAGTCAAGGCGGGGACCACTTCCGTTTGATGCTAAGGATTTCCCCCTCCCCCTTCGCCTCCATTCAGCTCAACTCATAGAAACCAGCTGTTTGGGCAATCGTCCGAAAGATCTTTCCAACCTCTTGGCTTAAAAACAAAGCAATGCATCTTGCCCAGATGAGATTTGGGAAGTCTACACCCTGCCCTTAAAACAATTCGGCAGCAGAGCTTCGAGTTCTCCCACCGGCCTTCCCTTTGAAAGACCGTCACACCCTTGATACATCTGGGGATTTCAATAAACAGCAACAGGAGAATAAAGAAAGGGAAATGCTTTAGAAAGATTTCCCAGGCTAAGACGACATCCTGACATTTCTCGAACCGGACCGATATTTTTCCGGAGAAGCAAATCTACATCCCCACCCACAATAAAGCTGCTGTTTTTCCCAATGGATATGAGAAACCCCCACCCTCATGAACAGGGATGGATAAACGTGGCTCCAGAGTTATATGTGGTTACTGAATCCTCTTTCAGGGAAACTTAATACCCCCTCCAATCAAGGGAAATGGATACTACAGTTTCCTGAAATGGGAAACACACCAACACTAGAGCATATCTCCTAAAACAGGCACGTCACAGTTGAAAAAAAAAAGACCCCCAACTCCATTCCAGAAATCCCCCCCCCTCACATTTATAATATGGTCCCTCTCTTGTGGCTCTCAGGGCCCCTCTCAAACATGGTCCTTTGCCCCTCAAACCATGCCCCTCCAGTATATATAAAAAATAATTATAGAATTGTAGAGTTGGAAAAGACCTCAAGGATCATGTAGTTGAGCCCTTTGCTATGTGCAGGAGGACAACCAAGGAAACCGCCCTTGAGAGGTGGCTATCCAGCCTTTTCTAGAAAAGCTCCAGAGATGAGAAGCCACCACCTCCGTAGGTGGACTCTTGCCGTCAGGAATGTTTTTCTTATCTTTAAATGAAACTGAGGTAGCCACAACTTATATCCAATATTTCTGGTCATATAGCAAGGGAAAGAGTTCTAGACCATCTACCATCACCACTGACAGAACGGATTCCTGATCCATGACATATGTGCATCTGAAATGCTTGCCCAGATGTGTTCTTCTGTGTTCAGGATGGAAAGTTACAGCCCATAGCACCCCCAGAGGACAACAACTATGTGGACTGAGTGAGAACTGGTGCGCACAGCACAAGTGGCTCTTATGGGGCCAAGATCTAACAATGAGACTACAGTCTTCTGGAGTTACCAGCACAAACATTATGGCATTCAGCAATGTGGGTTGAATCAACTGTCCTGAAAAGGGGCTTTCTAGAAAATCTGGCTCCTAAGTCAGCAGGGGAAGGACCCTCCCAACCCTTGCAACCACAATTGGGGGTGTGTGATATAAAAATATCCTTGAGGTCAAGAAGCTGTCCATGGAATCCAACAGATCATGAACTAGCTATTCTCTTGTAGAGGCGAGACCAGCCATTCCCATCTTGTGTGGTTAGGAAAGACTCTGTGGCATGAGAAGCACACTGAGATAGAGATTGAGTTCATACATCACAGGGAACCACAATTTGCTTTAATCTTAATTTGTTGAACAAGCCATAACTAGATAGATTTGCAGATTACACTAAAATTATCAACCGTGGTTTGCAAGCTATAATAGGGTTGTACAGTGCTCCAGATTTGAAGAAAAGCATTCGCTTTAGAGCAGAATTCTAGGGAAAGACTCAGCTGCTTTAAAGAGTTGCTGACGAAGGCCATATTTATGCCACGTGCAGCCCGAAGCATCTTTTTGCCTTCAAATTTGAAGCAACAAGCAGCCTTCTTGTGTTGCTAGCTAAAGTAACACCAAAAGACCTGTGGGTATCCATCCCACAAAGCTAGAAGCAATCAACAACACAGACTGATGCAAAGGTGTGAACTGAGCCAACATCTCACACGGGTTCCGGAAAACCAGCCAAGACATTTCAAGAGAGGGCCCTCCTGCACTTTATCAAGCAAACGTTCCACAAGAATGGTGCATCCACCGAGAAGACCTTGTCTCACCTTTTGTAACAGCAGCAACACAGAAAAGGGTGCTCCTTCACACCATGAAGTGCTTCTGGCAGTAATCAAAAAAGCCAGAATGCGTGACACAAAGTCATAAATACGATACACATTTGCCCAGATGTACACAATCTTCTATCAATGAGAGAACGTAGCTTTTGGGTTTTCCTAGTGCAAAACGATTTATTTATTTGTTGGTTCCTCATACTGACAGACATCTGTTCCAACTTTCATCAGCTGGCCCCTCACCTATTCTATTTTGGGGCTTTTGCAACCCAGCTACCAAACTTCTGCAACGAAATCAATCTGACAATTTTTTGTGGCTGCTTTTCACAGCCACCTCTCTCTACTTAACGTGCCCCCCAATTCGGTACATAAAAGCTATGCTACGCAAAAGCCGAAGTCAAATCCAGTTTTCACCCCAGGATCAGATATGGTGGCTGCTGGTGATTTTTAAAAGCTTGCCTGCAGTTCCAGAAACTCCCTGCTCTCTTGGTTCCAAAGAACATCTCAACCAACTTCAAAGCCAGAAAAGAGAGATTCACACCCCAAATCAGTCTTTCCCCGAACTTGCAAGGTGTAGTTTTAAAACTAAAGGAACAAAATTTCAGGAACATCCCATTCACCGCTGTAAATAAAATAATTTCAGAACAGAACAGTGGAAAGGTAAACCAGGAGTGTCCACTTTCATTATTATGTTTCCTATAACCATCAAAGTGGGGGGAAAGGATGCATAAACCTTGTACAAAAATAGATCCTAAACTTTGTCCCTGGGCCAGTAATACTCTGCAGAGTCTCCAAGCCCCCTTTGGCCCTGTAAAACTGGAGGGAAGCATGGAATTGATAAAGCACAATCTTTGCTGATAGTTGTTGCCCTCCTGCGAGCAAATATTATCCATTTTCAGAGGACTACACGTCCCTTTGCAAAGAGACAACAGCCAACATCTTTGGAGGACTTTAATGCTGTTGAGCCTCTGATTCAGGACCAGCTAAATGTTCTGGTTGCATCAGACCTTTGAAACAGGATTCAAGAGCAAGTCCCACTCCCTTTTCGCACTGAAGATGTTGCCTAGCCTGGCAATGAAACGTCTGCAAGAAAACAACCAGGCTCAGAGAGCACCAAGGACTCCACAAACAGGATTCAGTTTAGCTGCCCTTAGAAAACCAGATCCTAAAGGAAATCAACCCTGACTGCTCATTGGAAGGACAGATGCTGAAGCTGAAGCTCAAATACTTTGGCCACCTAATGCGAAGAGAGGACTCACTGGAAAAGACCCTGATGCTGGGAAAGACTGAAGGCAAAAGGAGAAGGGGACGGCAGAGGATGAGATGGTTAGATAGCATCACCGATGTAACGAACATGAATTTGAGCAAACTCCGGGAGACAGTGGAGGACAGGAAGGCCTGGCGTGCTATGGTCCATGGGGTCACGAAGAGTCGGACACGACTAAATGACTGAACAACAACGAACAACAAGAAAACCAGAACAGGGACTCACACAGACTCGCAACACTGCCATCCATTCCTGGACGCTGGTCAATTCTTTCTCCAGGCACGTTCACACACTTGCCCACAGCTTGGGACTCTGGTGCACCATCCATTTGCAGGAAAACATCTTTGAGTTATTCATTTCGTTCATAACACCTTTACACCCTCACAATGCAGGAAATACTTCACGAATACTTCCCCCCTTCAGGTACAAAACAACGCTTCTATTTTTAGATGCAAACACATAATATTTAGACGCTACCAAGCATTTCAGAATCTTCATCTGACTTCCGTCCTCAATGCTCTTTTAAAGTTAGCCGTAGTCTCTGCTACTTTCGCTTTTGAATAAGATATTAATATTATAGCATTTTCTATAACATGCAAGAATTGTACATAGTAGTTACAAATCTGGCTCTCCTTTAGTCACAGTTGACATTTCTAGTTCTCTTCACACAACCCATCTAAACAGGTTTCATACTCTGAAGCTGCCTTCATAATGCTAAATTTGGTTAATGTTAATTTTGATCATTTTCCCCCCCCAGGCATGGCACACTGGGTGAATACAGGGTGCTTGGTTAGTTTATTGGCCAATGTATGATGCAAACTCAGTGACTTCATTAAGTATTCAGATAACATAGGATGCGTGAATATAAACTCTGTAAATGTTCCATTGGTTAGCTAATACATGTAGTTTATTTATTTATTATTTGGATTTATCACCGCCCATCTCTACCATGGCAGACTCTGGGCGGTTTACAATCACATTATAAAAAGTTAAAAACCTATATATCTAAAATATATTATAAAAAAATAAAAATCCAAGAGACGGTATGTTCTTAAAAAGAGGATATTGCTAAGCTAACCACCCCCAGGAGGAACTATTATTTCCTTCGTTCCAAGCAAGGCGGCAGAACCAGGTCTTTAAAGACTTCCGGAAGGCCAGGAGCGAGGGTGCCCGCCTCACCTCCGGGGGCAAGATATGCCACAGGCTGGGTGCTATCGCAGAGAAGGCACACCTCCTGGACCCCGCTAGATGGAACTCTTTTATTGATGGGGTCCGAAGCATGCCCTCCCTGCATGACCGGGTGGGGCGGGTGGATGTGGTCGGGATGAGACGGTCCCTCAGGTACCCTGGCCCCATGCCATGTAGGGCTTTAAAGGCGATGACCAACACCTTGAATTGGACCCGGAAGCAAACTGGAAATAAACCTTTTGGACCGGGTGGGGCGGGTGGATGTAATCGGGATAAGAGGAGTTACAGAGGAGAAGAGTTTCAAACTCATTTCACTTCCAAAAAAAGTTTGTCCATCTCGAGATCATCTGCACAGGTCAACCACCTAGGTTTTGGTGGCAAATAGACTGGATTCAGAGAGTCCACCTTGGGGGGCCAGGAAGGATCAAAACAGGTTGTACAAGTCAGATTTCTTCAGCTTGATTTTCTTCTGAGACATCAGGACCCCACCCCCCATCCTCTCCAGATAGGAGGGACTTCCATGGATGGAAATGGTAACAGGTGCTGAGTGGCGGGCTAAAATAAGTTAGGAGCATGTCCTAATGCATACCTGCTCCCAACCTTCTTTGTCAAAGCCATTTTTTACTTACCACAAGGGTTAATTTTCTGGGTGAGTCTTCAGCTGCTCTCAGGACAGCCACTGGTGACATGTCTGTCACTACTTGTCCTTAACCAAGCCCATCTTCCTAGACACCACCTATGGAGCTACCAAACAAGGGCTAGAAGCTGGCGTCTTTATTGCCTACTGCAAGGAAGAACCACCTAAGCCAGAGCTTTCCAAACTTTTCATGCTGGTGACACACTTTTTAGACATGCATCATTTCGCGACACACTCTTACAGCAGGGCACAAGGCAGGCACTAGGACCTGCGCGGAATCACAGCAGGTTTGGAGGCAGCCAGGCACAAGGCAGGCACTAGGACCTGCGCGGAATCACAGGAGGTTTGGAGGCAGCCAGGCACAAGGCAGGCACTAGGACCTGTGCGGAATCACAGCAGGTTTGGAGGCAGCCGGGCACAAGGCAGGCACTAGGACCTGCGCGGAATCCTGGCACGGCTCGGAGGCAGCCGGGCACAAGGCAGGCACTAGGACCTGTGCGGAATCCTGGCAGGTTTGGAGGCAGCCAGGCACAAGGCAGGCACTAGGACCTGCGCGGAATCCTGGCAGGGCTCGGAGGCAGCCGGGCACAAGGCAGGCACTAGGACCTGTGCGGAATCCTGGCAGGTTTGGAGGCAGCCAGGCACAAGGCAGGCACTAGGACCTGCGCGGAATCACAGCAGGTTTGGAGGCAGCCAGGCACAAGGCAGGCACTAGGACCTGCGCGGAATCACAGCAGGTTTGGAGGCAGCCAGGCACAAGGCAGGCACTAGGACCTGCGCGGAATCCTGGCAGGGCTCGGAGGCAGCCGGGCACAAGGCAGGCACTAGGACCTGTGCGGAATCACAGCAGGTTTGGAGGCAGCCAGGCACAAGGCAGGCACTAGGACCTGCGCGGAATCACAGCAGGTTTGGAGGCAGCCAGGCACAAGGCAGGCACTAGGACCTGCGCGGAATCCTGGCAGGGCTTGGAGGCAGCCGGGCACAAGGCAGGCACTAGGACCTGTGCGGAATCCTGGCAGGTTTGGAGGCAGCCAGGCACAAGGCAGGCACTAGGACCTGCGCAGAATCACAGCAGGTTTGGAGGCAGCCAGGCACAAGGCAGGCACTAGGACCTGCGCGGAATCACAGCAGGTTTGGAGGCAGCCGGGCACAAGGCAGGCACTAGGACCTGCGCGGAATCCTGGCAGGGCTCGGAGGCAGCAGCAGTCGCGACACACCCAGACACTGCAGTCGGTCCCGACACACAGTTTGAAAAGCTCTGACCTAAGCACACTGTTGTCACCACCACACCACCATTACCACCACCAAGAAAGCTTCTCTTGCTTACAAACAAATAAAACAATAATCAGGTAAACACGAAGAGACAGAATATCTATACATTCGCTTAAAATCTTTGCATTCTGCTCTAAAAGTTTACCACAATATCTGTCCTAGGTCACCTTAATATTGCAGCTTTTTTTTTTTTTTGCAAAGCTACCGATGCATCACAGAATTACAACAGTCCATGCAGAACCTACACCCACCCCTCACCACACACACAAAGATACGACGTGTGTTTTTTCTGGAACGGTACAAGAATCGAAGGGCAGAACTGAAACCTGCAACTCTACCTACTCACATTAGCGTCTCAGATGATAAATGTTGTTAATTTTCCAAGCATTCTTTGTAAACATCATTAACTGCTGATCGCTTCGTCATCTGTTTCCCTTCCTTGCAGTTTTCTTATAAGGTTCCAGAATGTTTCCAAATATACACATAGAAACGCACTCAAGTTGCGTGTATATAGATGTAGTTATGATTCAGATAAATAAAACACTTCGGTGTTTCCCAAGAAAGACACTTAACACAATCTGGCTGCTTTCTGGAATGTTTGCTTGGCCCCGCTGGCGATCCAACAACTAAACTGTTTCTAAATTCATGTGTGGAATTTGGCTGCTGCGAGAAAATCTGGCTTCCTGGCTCCCCCAAGCAGAAAAATAAATTCCAGGAATGATGACTTCAAGACAGAGTTCATTTGCTGGTGCTTCGAAAAGCACAGGGCTTCCCGTGCAAATTGGACAATAAAACAGTCTCCAGGGTTCTGGACCTCAAAGGGTTCAAGAACAAGGAATGAAGAATAACACAGCAAATGTGTGAATTTTCTTACAAATGGCTATTAAGTGCTACATTCACACTACAAAGTTAAGTTCTTTCATTTTAATCTTGGTTAGCTTTGTATGGAGAGCCAGTTTGGTGTAGTGGTGAAGGCACCAGGCTAGAAACCAGGAGTCTGTGAGTTCTAGTCCCGCCTTAGGCAGAAAGCCAGCTGGGTGATCTTGGGCCAGTCCCTGTTTCTCAGCCCTAGGAAGGAGCCAATGGCAAACCAGGAGACAGAGAGTTCTAGTCCCGCCTTAGGCATGAAAGCCGGCTGGGTGACCTTGGGCCAGTCCCTGTCTCTCAGCCCTAGGAAGGAGCCAATGGCAAACCAGGAGCCTGAGAGTTCTAGTCCCGCCTTAGGCCTGAAAGCTGGCTGGGTGACCTTGGGCCAGTCCCTCTCTCTCAGCCCTAGGAAGGAGCCAATTGCAAACCAGGAGCCTGAGAGTTCTAGTCCCGCCTTAGGCCTGAAAGCCGGCTGGGTGACCTTGGGCCAGTCCCTGTCTCTCAGCCATAGGAAGGAGCCAATGGCAAACCAGGAGACTGAGAGTTCTTGTCCTGCCTTAGGCACAAAGCCACTTTCTCTCAGCCCTTTGAAGGAGGCAATGGCAAACCACTTCTGAAAAACCTTGCCAAGAAAAATGCAGGGAGGGACTTGTCCAGGCAGTGTCCGAGAATCGGACCCGACTGAACGGATTAAAAAAGAGTTCTAGTATTTCTTGGACTGCCTACCTTGAAGGGCTGCCAATATGCATAATGGTGGAGTTTAGCTCAGATTAATTTTGTCTTTTCCTTTTGGCTTTTGAAGTAGACTCTCTTGCTTTCTATTCTTGGAGAAAGCAGATTGTCAATGACACCTTGGGAGCAAGAAAGTCGTAATACGGAATACGGCTCGGACTCCCAAGCAGTATGACAGAGTCCCACAAACCTGCATTCTGGAAGGGAAAAACCCAGCAAGTTTTATTTACGGTGCTCCATGAAGATAGCAGGATTTATCAATGGAAGGAGGCTTTTTTAAAAAATGGAGGAGATCAATTGTCTACAACTGCACACAAGAGCCATGAACAGTGCTTTCACTGTAGAAGGATGGTTTCAGAAAGAGGATAGCCATTCACCAGGAAGAATGCACAACAAACAATACTGTTGTAAATCATTGTTGCAACATGATAGGGAAGGCTAAAGGAGGAAAGAGAAACACCAGAAAGGAAAGGAGGAAAAGATAGAGAAGAAGAACCATTAAGAGAAACCTTTCAGGGGGCTACCAGGGGGTCACAGCGCTGACAACACAAGGCTGCCGGCTTGAAAAATCTAAAAAACGAAGAGGCAGAAGCCGAGGGAGGCGGCCAGCTGCAATTAAGATCCAGGAGAAATTCAGAGGGAGGGGGGGGAAAAACCCCAGCCAAATTCTTTTGATTGTGCTGCAAAATGAAAGCAAAGTGATCTTGGATGAATTAAAAGAGACAGAAAGAGGAAAGGAGAGGGAAAGATTAAAGAGAGAGTTAGTCAAAAGAAAAAAAAACGGGGAAGGAAGGAAGGAAGGAAGGAAGGAAGGAAGGAAGGAAGGAAGGAAGGAAGGAAGGAAGGAAGGGGAAGGGGAAGGGGAAGGGGAAGGGGAAGGGGAAGGGGAAAGAGAGAAGGTAGGAAGGAAGGAAAGAGAAGGAGAAGGGGAAGAATAGAAGGAAGGAAGGAAGGGGAAGGAGGGAGAGAGGCAGGGAAGGGGAAAGGAAGGAAGGAAGGAAGGAAGGAGAGGAAGGAAGGGATGGGATGAGAGGAAGGAGAGAGAGAGAGAAGGGAGGGAGGGAGGTTAAGCGAACGAGGCAAGCAGCCTTCAGCAAGCAGTCTGCTGAGACTAATCAATGAACGCCTTCGATCCAGCCAATCAATCTATATCTCCCGTGTTAGATCTTAGCATCACCTCTGGCAGTGTGGCACAAATCTATCTCTGCCCATCAAACCAGGTGATGTCAGCCTTACTAGGTAGTCCAGACCGGAAACATGCCCAGATGAGCTAATTCTACTTTATTGTAAGGCTACATTAAGAGAATATTGCAAGTCTTAAAGTACAATTCCTCCCCCCCCCCCATCTCCTTTACAGCCTGAGAAACTAGGGAGGGTCTCTTCTGAACCTCTTTCTCCACCCATTATGCAGCTGCGGGCTCTGCTGCCTCTTATCTGACCATTCTGTAGGCAGCATCTCTCCCCCCCCCTCCCAAGGTCATTCCCACATAACATTACAGGTGCAAAGTGGAAACTCAGGATCTCCAGCTCATTACAGATGATCAGCATTTATAGCTGAAGCTAATGAAGCACAGGTAAGATTGGAGAAGACCTATGCATGTCAACACTGTTTTCCTACATGGCGGCTAATTCCAGGGCATTGGGGTATATTCCCCAATTTCCAACATCGTGGTGGGACTCTAGGTTTACTGATCATCCCAACCAAAGAGAAGAAATTTCCCTCCACCATGAACAGAAAGTTAGAGAACACTGTCATCGAACAAAGCAATTTCTGAATGGTGTTCCGCGGAGGAGACTACCTACTGCAACTCTGGATGAGTCATATTGAAACCCTGGAATCAGTGGCTTGCCTCTCCAGCAAAAGAGAAGATCAAGAGTGTCTTCATCTTGAGCTAGAATGACAGCAGCCAGCTATAATCCAATGCAGTGATTCCTACATTCAACCCGAGGTTGCCTGTTGTATCTCTGCATGAGTTACCCTGAGACTCTGGGATTAACGGCCTGCCCTCCCCAACAAAGATGAAAGGAAAACTACAACGATAAAAAGGTCTGTCACCTAACCCAACAATCCCCAAACTGTAATCCAAGATCTACAGTTATCTCCAGAGAAGGTTGCCAATGGTCTCTCTGCATGAGTCAACCTCTAAGATGCTCTGCTTCTAAGCCAGGGGTGGGCAACCCCTGTGGGCTTGTGGGCTCTCGCCCGCAAACCCCGCCCCCTAGTGCTTGTGATTGGCTCCCGCCCGCAAACCCTGCCCCCCAGTGCTTGTGATTGGCTCCCGCCCGCAAACCCCGCCCCTTCTATGCGATTGGCTCCCGCCCGCAAACCCCACCCCCCAGTCCTTGTGATTGGCTCCCGCCCACAAACCCTGCCCCCCAGTGCTTGTGATTGGCTCCCACCCGCAAACTCCGGCCCCCGGTCCGCGGAAATCCCAGAAACCCCTCCCCCCCTCCGGTCCCCGGTCATAAATATCCAAATGGCCCTTTGCAGAAAAAAGGTTCCCCACCCCTGTTCTAAGCAAAGGAATTCTGATAGATTGCTTTGGAAGTCTTAAAAAAAAATGAAGCAAAGGGAAACTAGAAGGCTTGCTTGATTTTTCTTCTTGATTTTTAAAAGCAGAACTCAATGTTTTTGTTATCAAAGTGTTTGAGCCCTACCATTGGGCAGAATGTATCTCCGTGTCTAGTAAGCGCACAAGATAATGTCCGAGGGAAACAACTGATTTCCACTTTCACTGCAGGTCAAGATTAGATCTTGTCTGAGCATCTGAATCTTCTTCCCTGCCCCCCCCCCCCAACTGACTGAGCCAACATCTCTCATCCCTTCTTAACTTCCCACATCATGCTAAGATGAATGGGATTTGCTTGTTCAGGGTCAAGCGGGATATGCAATTTGCAAGCCATTCAGCCAAGTGTGTCTTAGACATCAAGCCACAGTTAAACAAACCAGGGCTTAGTGGAATGTATGAATAAACCAGCCAACTGTGGGTTATTCAACAAACTGGGAATCTAGCTATTACAGTACAGCAGAACTCAACATATATATTGACCATCATGTCAACAAAGGGTAACCCGCAATTCAAATATTAATCTACCCAGAGAAATTTAAGCCTTGCTTCCTTCTCTGCCACCTACCTATTCATAGGAACCTCTTTATAGCTTTGGGTTCTCCTGGCATGGAGCAAGGAAGAATTCACACCTCTCTTTTCCTCTCCAATTTTTGACATTCTGCTTGGGCATCAGACAGATGCCTTGTTGGGAAACTCAACTTTCTCAGGGCTATTGACCCATCTTGGGTAGGCTGACCATATTTCCTTGAGACAAAAACCAGGATGGCAAAACGGGATGGGGTCTTATGTAATATTCCGTATTCATGAAAAAGACAAGGGTCCCTGCCACCCAGTCCGCGCGATTGGCTCCCGCCTGCAAACCCCGCCTCCCGGTCCATGCGATTGGCTCCCGCCTGCAAGCCCCGCCCTCCTTTGCCACACGCTGATAGGCGGGAGGGCTTCCTCTTCCAGGCTGCCTCCAATCAGCTGCTCCGGCTCCGATCGTCCTTCCGCGCCATTCCCGCCGGGTTTAAAAAACGGGACAAAATCGAGATTTTTATCAAAACGACGGGGCGGTTGAAAAATGCTAAAAAAACGGGACTGTCCTGTTCAAAACGGGACGTATGGTCAGCCTAATCTTGGGAGACCTGAAGGACGCTTGGAGCATTTCTTGCAGCTCCAGGGGGGTGCCAGCAATTAGAGAAAGGAGGTGGTAGTGCAAGCCATTTGCCCTTGCGTTATCCAACGTGCCAGAACACCAGTAATAAAAGTGAAGAGGAGATGATCTTGAGATGGAAGGTGTTCAAATTTAGGTAGGCATAAATATAAGCACATGGGGAGTGGTGGGTGGAGCCTTTCCAGGCCCATGCAACTGAAGTATCCTCAGCTTTTCCATAAAATTATTTTCTGATTGTTCTGGGCTCAGTAGTATCAGAAGAAGAAAAAAAATCTGAAGAGTTTTTTTGGGAAGAGCTGAGATCCAGTCCTACCAAAGAGAGCTTTACCATCTTCCTTCCAAAGCGATTCACCTTCTACCACTGAAGCAGCTACATCAGAAAGGGCACAAATCTCTGTCTAGACTTGTTGCCCACAGGACAGAACATAAATTCCACCACTCGACGTTTTCAAATTCAAACCGAATGCTAAATAAACTCAACCACCCAGTCAGTGGATTGCAAAAAGGCCAGCCATCTTCTTTACAAGCAGTGAAAAATCTGAAAAGCAGCATTCTGGCAAAAACAAATTACAGGTACAGGGTAATGAAAATGTTTTCCACTCAGGATACACCAAACTCTATTTTTTTTTAGACAGAGGGAGGCTCAAGTCTCTCTTCTCTGTGACCAGAATCCAAAGAACTGTCCACACCCAGATAATAAATTTAGAAATTGTTTCCAATTTCAGCTTTTTGTTTAAGGCTTTGCTCAGCTGTTTTGCATTCCAGCAAGCTCCAGCTGTCTTTTTCTGCTGCTTCCCCTTCCCCCCCCAGCTGAAAACTGCCCTTCCCTTCTCACACCCTGAGAAGCATTTAAATATCACCTCCTTGGGTCCATAACCTATGCAGAGGAGAGGGTGTTTCTAGCTTAAATCCACAGGATTTTCATCATCAGCTGACCTTGTTCGCTCACACAAAATGCCAGCATTCAGTCTGTTTCTGGCTTTCCTGCATAGCCTACTTTTGCTAGCAAAAGTAGAGAATGGGGTGAGAGCGGAAATTAGATAACTGCCCTTTGAATGTATCACACATTCATCGCTCCCCGTTGAGCATCGGACCCGTATACATGGAGGCAGGGCAGTCCAAGCAGACGTGTTGATCTGCAAACTCCAAGTTATAAGCAAGAAGCAGGAAATAAATAATTTATTTCTAAGCAAGAAATAAATTAAAAAGCTCAGTCATGGCTGGCTGGGGAATTCTGGGAGCTGAAGTCCACAGATCTTCAAGTTGTCAAGGTTGAGAAACACTGGTCTAATCAATCCTGGTCCACCTTGTTCTAATGGAATCTGCACCAGTGCCTGGTGGACAACATCTTCTATTATCCCTGACCATTAAGCCTTTTTGTTTTATACAAAACAAAACATGGACAGGCTTTCAAGGTTTTGTTATTCTACCCTTGACCTTGGAGAACAGAATGAAAAACTTGGGAGAAGCTTTCCACCTTCTTCTTGTCTTAGGGAGGGAGGGAGGGAGGGAGGGAGGGAAGGAAGGAAGGAAGGAAGGAAGGAGGAGGAGGAGGAGAAGGGATGATGAAGATGAAGATGATAGAGAAGGAGAAGGAGAAGGAGAAGGAGAAGGAGAAGGAGAAGGAGAAGGAGAAGGAGAGAAGATTATTCCACCTGGTTTTGGTCTCCACTGTGTAGTCCAAATTGGAGAACGCCTTCCAAAGCTCACAGACCATTTCCAAAGCCGTTGCAGAAATCCCAACTTCCTAACACCATCTAAAGTGGGCATCTAATTCTTCTAAGCCCCAAGATGCATCTGAAATGGTCTACGCAACAGCTGGTCAACTGAGAAAAAGCCATGCGTGGTACCACCCCATTTCTGAACATTTCCCCAAGGAAGGTATCTAGCGAGTCCTTGCACCACATATGACAATAACCACATTGATTTCTCCTTGCCAATAAAATGCTGCCTAATGAAACCAAATAGATTCGCTGCTTGATTTGCAAAACACTAATTGAACCTCTAAATATAGAACCCTGGGTACGTCACAAAGGAGCAGTGAACTCAGTTCAGTAGACCATCTTTCTAACCATTTTTCCCTCCCAGGATGTAGACAAGAAAACTCGACCAGATCCAGTTCTCTGGGGAACAAGGAATCCAAATGCAGAATACCAGCAGACTGTATTCTGTTCCAAAATAAATTTGCATATATAAAATCAACCTTCATTTACTGTCCAAAATGCTCATTAGCAGCTTTGCTTCCTGTGGTTTAATAAATGCCACAAAATGAAGTGTTCTCGGGCCCGGGAAAAACAGATTTCAGTCAGGGGTTTTGCAAAGCTTAGCTTTCCAAAAAAAAAAATTGATTAAACTTTGGATAGTTCACACCCGGAATCTATTCCTTTCCGCAATCAAGAAAGTAAGTCAGAAACTACAGTGGATCTGCACCTGCATCTGAGAAATACTTCTGGTTTTTTGCCTCCTGTTTGGGAAAAATCTGTCCCATGTTTTCCTTTCAAACGCTGGAAAAATAATTTCCCCCAAATTCGCATGTGATACAACACATCTAACAGTGTATTCCAGTTCCTCAAAATACCACTCAGTCCAGGCTGCAGACTGAAAACACAACGCAATAGAAATCCTTCAGTTGTGATTCTTCTATAATAGTAAATATAAAGGTTAAAAAGGTAAAGGTTCCCCCACACATTTGTGCAGTCGTGTCCGACTCTAGGGGCCGGTGCTCATCTCTGTTTGTTAGCCGAAGAGCCAGCGTTGTCCGAAGACGCTTCCACGGTCATGTGGCTGGCATGATGCGCGTGGAACGCTGTTACCTACCCACCGAAGTGGTACCTATTCATCTACTTGCATTTGCATGCTTTCGAATTGCTAGGTTGGCAAGAGCTGGGGCAAGTGCGGGAGCTCACTCCGTCACGCGGGGCTAGGGATTTGAACCTCTGAACTTGCGATCTTCCGATCGACAAGCCTGGCGTCTTACCCGCTGAGCCACATCAAGCCAAAACACAAGACTTCTTCTTCCCTTGCTACACACTACCCACAAATATTTCAACACGTATCTGACTAGTGGGCAGATTCACACAACATTCAAAGCTTGGATTAGCTTTTTCAGTGCCTTAGGGGTTGTGTGAACCCAGCCTGTTGGTTATTTCATGTGTTGTATGGGGGCATAGTGGCTCAGCGGGTAAGACGCCAGGCTTATCGATCGGAAGATTGCAAGTTCGGAGGTTCGAATCCCTAGCCCTGCATGATGGAGTGAGCTCCCACACTCGCCCCAGCTCTTGCCAACCTAGCAATTCGAAAGCATGCAGATGCAAGTAGATGAATAGGTACCACTTCGGTGGGTAGGTAACAGCGTTCCGCGCACGTCATGTGGCCACATGACTGTGGACGCGTCTTCGGACAACGCTGGCTCTTCGGCTAACAAATGGAGATGAGCACCGGCCCCTAGAGTCGGACACAATTGCACAAATGTGCAGGGGGAACCTTTACCTTTACTTATAAATGGCTTAATTCCTTCCCCACTCCCTGCTCCAGGGATGGGAGACCATTTATCAAAACTGGCCAAAGACATCTAAAGTTTTTCTAAGCCTGAATTATTTAGGCGACCCACCACAGACGTCCATACTGTAAGATTTGGGTTGTAACTTTATTTTCCAACAAGTTAAGGCCGTCGTCTGTTCTAAAGGCCTTCCCCACTTGCAACTCACTAAATATGTCATCCTCTCTTTTTTTCTGCAGTGTCCCCACAACATTATCTGCATCTCGTCTCCAGGACCGAGACAGGCTTGAATTGTCTTTCTGCTGTATCAGAGTTAAAGCTGTCTTTTCACCATCCTCTGACACCATCTGAGCGCGCCTCAAGGCATGTAAAATTTGTTGGGCTTTGTCATCACTTAGCCTGGAGCGAAGAAGTCAGGAGAGGCAGGGCCCAGGAATAGGGGAGGAGTAAGAAACAGGCGGACCAAATGTCAGGATGATATAATTTTCTGCTGTCTCAATGACAGACAGAAAGCACTCCATCTCAGCAATAGAGAAAGGCCCTAAGCCTACGAAAAATGCATAGGAAAAATGCATAGAATTGTTATTCCATGGGTCAAGAGGAAGACTTTATGGAGGGGGGGGTCTCCTGGAGGTCAGAAGGAGGACGCCAACAGTTCTTCCCAGTAGAAGCAGGATTGTGAATGAGCTGTACAGATTTATAAACCATTATAAAGAGGTGAATTGATTGATTATATGGCATCAAATCGGTATTGACTCTTGGCAACCCCATAGATAGATTTTTATCCATGACTATCTGTCCATAAAGGGGCGTGGTGGCTCAGCAAGTTCGGAGGTTCGAATCCCTAGCCCCGCGTGACGGAGTGAGCTCCCGCACTAGCTCCAGCTCTTGCCAAACTAGCAATTCGAAAGCATGCAAATGCAAGTAGATGAATAGGTACCACTTTGGTGGGGTGGTAACAGCGTTCCATGCGCGTCATGCCGGCCACATGACCGCGGAAGCGTCTTCGGACAACGCTGGCTCTTCGGCTAAGAAACGGAGATGAGCACCGGCCCCTAGAGTCGGACACGACTGCACAAATGTGCGGGGGGGAACCTTTACCTTTTTATCTGTCCGTAACCTGGTCCCTCAGATCTTCCAACCCCTGTCTATGGGGTTGCTAAGAGTTGACACTAACTTGATGGCACATGATCAATCAATAATCTATATACAGTCAGGACCAGAAATATTGGAACAAGGATAACTGTTTTGGCAGTTGGCCTCTGTACACCCCCACATTGAAGTTGAAAGGAAACAAACCCAGATGGGAGCGAAGTCAGGACTTTCAGCTGTAATTCAAGGGGCTTGACAAAAGTGGGGCACTAACCATTCAGGAAGTACAGCCAGTGGCATACACACACCCCCATCGTTGGTGGCTCGGCTCGTAAGTAATGGAACAAGCCAACATCATTACAAACATAAGGGTTGCCTTTAATACCTGGATGAAAATCCTTTGCAGTCAATGACTGCCTGAAGTCTGAAACCCATGGACATGACCAAATGCTGAGTTTCCTCCCTCGAGATGCTTTGCCAGGCCTTTACTGCAGCTGCCTTCAGCTGCTGCTTGCTTGTGGGTCTTTCTGCCTTCAGCCTTGTCTTCAGTAAGTGAGAAGCATGCTCTATTGGGTTGAGATCAGGTGACTGACTTGGCCATTGAAGAACCTCCCACTTCTTTGCCTTGAGAAACTCTTGGGTAGCTTTTGCTGTATGTTTTGGGTCATTATCCATCTGCAGTATGAAGCGGTGTCCTATCAGTTTGGCAGCATTTGGCTGAATCTGAGCAGAAAGTATAGCCCTGTACACTTCAGAATTCATCCTGCTGCTTTTCTCAGCAGTCAGGTCATCAATCAACACCAGTGACCCGGTTCCATTGGCAGCCATACACGCCCATGCCATAACACTGCCTCCACCATGTTTGACAGATGATGTGGTATGCTTTGGATCATGAGCTGTTCCTTTCCTTCTCCATACTTTTCTCTTCCCATCATTCTGGTGCAAGTTAATGTTGATTTCATCAGTCCAAAGAATCTTATTCCAGAACTGGGCAGGCTTCTTTAGGTGTTTGCTGGCAAAGTCTAATCTGGCCTTTCTGTTCTTGAGCGTTACCAGTGGTTTGCACCTTGTTGTGGAGCCTCTGTATTTACATACATAAAGCCGTCTCTTGACTGTAGATGTTGACAATGACATGCCTACCTCCTCAAGAGCGTTCTTGACCTGGCTAAATGTTGTGAAAGGGTTCCTCTTCACCATGAGCAGAATTCTGCGGTCATCCACTTTAGTTGTCTTCCGTGGTCTTCCAGGCCTTTTGCTGTTGCTGAGCTTGCCAGTTAATTCCTTCTTTTTCAGGATGTTCCAAACTGTTGTATGGGCCACTCCCAATGTTTTTGCTATCTCTCTGATGGGTTTGTTGTTTCCTCAGCCTAATGATGGCCTCCTTCACTCGCATGGACACCTCTTTGGACCTCATGTTGGGAGTTCCAGTGAACAGCTACCAAATGCAAATGTAACACTCAGAACCACCTCCAGGCCTTTTATCTGCTTGATTGGTCATGGGGTACCCAGGAAACAGGCCACGCCTGGCCATGCAGCTGCTTGTCAGCCATTCGTTCCATTACTTATGAGTCACCAAAGATGTGTGTGTGTGTATGCCATTGGCTGTGCTTCCTGAATGGTTAGTGCCCCACTTTTGTCAAACCCCTTGAATTACAGCTGAAAGTCCTGACTTCGCTCCCATCTGGGTGTGTTTCCTTTCAACTTCAATGTGGGGGTGTACAGAGGCCAACTGCCAAAACAGTTATCCTTGTTCCAGTATTTCTGGTCCTGACTATATAAAGAGAGCCTGTTTGGTGTAGTGCAGAGCTTTCCAAACTGTGTGTCGCGACACAAAAGTGTGTTGCCACACACAGTCTGGTGTGTCGCCACCCAACCCGGAAGCGCTGATCATCATCAGTGCTTCCGGGTTTTGCCGCGGCAACACGCCAACGCCGGTTGGCGTGTCGCCATGGGAAAAACTTTGGAAAGCCCTGGTGTAGTGGTTTAAGGCACCCAGCTAGAAACTGGGAGGCCATGAGTTCTAGTCCTGCCTTAGGCATGAAGCCAGATAACGTAACGTAACGTAACGTAACGTAACGTAACGTAACGTAACATACATAACAAACATAACCATAACATAACATAACATAACATAACATAACATAACATACAACACAACACAACACAACACAACACAACACCATACAAACAGCCAGGTTTTTAATGTTTTTCAGGCTGGGACCAATCAGGTACCTGGTGGTAAAGTGTTCCAACGGGTATGTATCTATATATACATTTTTTAATAAAATCCGTTCAATCGTGTCCGATTCTCGGACAATACCTGGACAAGTCCCTCCCTGCAGTTTTCTTGGCAAGGTTTTTCAGAAGTGGATTGCCATTGCCTCCTTCCTAGGGCCGAGAGAAAGTGACCGGCCCAAGGTCACCCAGCTGGCTTCGTGCTTAAGACAGGACTAGAATTCACAGTCTCCCGGTTTCTAGCCTGATGCCTTAACCCCTACACCAAACAGGCTCTCTTTATATATATAGATTATTGATTGATAATGTGCCATCAAGTTGGTGTTGACTCTTACATACCCTTACATACATATAGAGAGATTATATACACAGATGCATAGATAAGGTTTATTTTTTTTAAAAAAATTATTTCATTCAATTTCAGTCTATCACCACAGATCCACTGGAGTTGGGCAGCCAATCAATTTAAATAATAACAATAACAACAATAATAATAATTTATATAACTGCCCATCTCACGTAGATGACTCTGGGAGGCTGACAAAAACAAACTCATATAAATAAAATTCAAAACAATTTAAACAGTTAAAACAATTAGCCAGAAATATAAAAAAAGCGTGGGAAAGTGCCAAGCTAAAGAGGATCAATTTCCATGCAAATATACACACATTCTACACCATCTTCATCTGAGAGGTACACATTATCAATACATAATTCACTTACATAAACAAATATGTAGCCCAGGCATTATATTATTATTATTATTATTAGTCAAATTTATCACCGCCCATCTCATTATGGGCGCCCATTTATCACCGCCCATCTCATTATATATGCTTACACTTCCTACACTAAATAGACACCATATTACGTGTACAAACGCAGACACATATGCAAATGTGCATTTCACACATAAGTGTATATCCAATTTGTAAAGAGGTATATAACACTCAAATTATAATAGGTGCATGCAAATATACAGCACAGACATTCTCCACATAAATTCAGTTATACCCAGACAGATATTCATGTATATGCATATTTGCATGCTTTATAAATAAAACATAGGGTGCTATAACTTCTGCACTTGAACAGCTGTCAACAAAGCCGCAATCACCATCTTTTTTCTAAAGCTTTTAAGATACATTCCACATCGATTGTACGGGTTACTTTGTTGCAATGCCTGAACTAATGTTTCAAATTTTAACATCAATGTTTAGGGACGGCGGCACAGACAGGAAGCGAAAACATTTGATATGTAACACAGTTATTGCATACAAACACCTTCCACGCCCACATCTATAAACAGAATTAAACTCCAATATACACAAACGCAGACGTCGGCCACAATGTAACGCGCAAAGCTGCGAGACACAACCACGGGCAGCCTTTACGATCCGGGGTCTTGCGCGCCTCCCGCGCGTGCATCTACAGACCCGGGCATCGAGGCGCCCCCAACACACACGCGCACATTTGCACCCGCGCCTGAAAACACGAGTGTGCAACTGAGATCTTTGCAGCGCCGTGGCACGCGGGGAGGGCATCTCCCATCCCGGCGACCCCCCCAACCATAGGCGCAGAACACACGCACGCACACGCACGCAGGCGGGCGCGCGCACACGGGGACACACGGGCAGCAGGCCCGCGCCCCCTCCGCACGTGCACGGAGCCCCCCCAGCCGCCGCCGCCTCTCCAAACCCCCTCCCCGGAGGGCGCAGGGCTCTAAGCGCACCGCTGCGCGTGCAAAGCACACTCGTCCCGGGCGGGGGCGGGGGAGCGAGCGCCGCACCATTCCCGACGTCCCGGCCGGGAAGGGCTTCCTCCAGGAGGCCGGACCGCTGTGACACCCGCTGCCGATCATCCGCGGCCGGCGGCGGCTCTCCCGCGGCCGGCCGGCCTTCCGGATTGTCCCCCGGCGGGCGAGGCCTGCCCGGCCCGGCCCGGCGCGCCACCCACCTGCTTTCTCGACCCTGCCGGACATGGCGCGGCCGCGCCGGGCGCCTCCGCTTCCTCGGCCGCCGCCGCTGCCGGGCTCGGGCGCTCGCAGGCCCCCGGGCGGAGGACGCGCAGGCGGCCGGCGAGCTCCGCGCGGCTCCCGCTGCTGCTCCCGCCTCCCGCGCCGGTGCTGCCGCCGCCGCCGCCGCCGCCGCCAAGCAGGGCCAGCCCGACCCACAGCGCGCCCTGCCGCCCGCCTGGCGCTCCTGCCGCCGCCGCCGAGCCGCGGGCGAGGGGGGAGGCTGGCGCCCGCCCCGCCGGATGCAGCGGGCTCCCTGCGCCTCCCTCCGCCGGAGGGTGCCAGGCCCCATCGCTCTCAGCCGGGCGGACGCCCGTGGCCATTGCGGGAGAGGCGGGTAGGGCCTCTCTGCGCCCCCTGAGCCACAGCTCCATCATTTCCGGCCAGGGGGACTCCAGGCCCCATCTCCCAGGGCAGAGGAAAAGGGAGCTGCCTCCCCTGGAAGGAACAAAGCTTCCATCGTGCCCAGCCAGGGAGGGACTCCAGGCCCCATCTCCCAGGGCAGAGGAGAAGGGAGCTGCCTCCCCTGGAAGGAACAAAGCTTCCATCGTGCCCAGCCAGGGAGGGACTCCAGGCCCCATCCCCAGGGCAGAGGAGAAGGGAGCTGCCTCCCCTGGAAGGAACAAAGCTTCCATCGTGCCCAGCCAGGGAGGGACTCCAGGCCCCATCTCCCAGGACAGAGGAGAAGGGAGCTGCCTCCCCTGGAAGGAACAAAGCTTCCATCGTGCCCAGCCAGGGAGGGACTCCAGGCCCCATCTCCCAGGAGAATTGGGCAATGGAGTCTCTTCCCCTTTCAGGGCACAAAGCTCCCAATTGTGGCCATGTGGGGAAGGGGGGGCACTGCAGAAACAAGAAGTGTAATCTCCCCCCTTCCCCTGATGTTAGGGAGGGCCGCAACCTGAAGCTTGGACTACACCTCCCATCATTCCCCAGCCATCCTGGCTGGCAGCCACAGGGCGGGGTTGTGATTGGGTATCTTGGTATTTGGTGGTGTTACAGCCGGCCCTGGCGAGGGACCATTTTCAAGGCTCTCTTTGGGGGGGAATATTACGCCATCGTCCTCAGTTGCCAACTTCCTGCTTTTTCTCGTTTTTCAACGTTTTTCTTTTTCAGTGTTTTTCTTTCTCAACGTTTCGTGACAGTGAGGGAGGAGGCCACCGTTTGCGACCCCCCTCTTGGTGGAAAAAGCCAACCAAGCTATTTAAAACAAACTAACAAACATGGGAGATGAATTAATACAAGTGGAAGACCATCCGGTGAACCATAGTTTCTTTTAACCATGATTTATCAAATGAACCAGAGTTGCAGAGAGTGACCCAAACTGTAAACGAAATCAGGCTGTGTTTTTGCGCATTATGTGACTCAGTGAGATCCCCGCCCCCTCTTAAAAATCTCTTTGAGGGAAGAATTCAACAAAATGTTATTTTAAAATGAGTATGCTGCCTTCAGATCCCAAGTTTTCTCAGGGTAAAAAAAAAGCCTGGCAGAGCTCACCTTTATTCTTCAAGGAAAACTTTGAAATATCAAAGATTTTGATTTTTTTTAAAAAAAACTCTCTTCTTTGCTGCTACAAATAGACTGCTCCCAACATTTCAGGTCTTCTTCAATTATGTATCTTTCATGCTAATCACCACATTTTTATTTTTTATTTATTTATAAACATATTTATATCCCGCCCATCTCCCCCGCAAGGAGGGACCCTGGGCAGTTTAATAATGCTGGTCCTTTAATAATTAATTTAATAATGCACATGTTTAATAATGCTGGTCCTTGCTCATTTTTAATGTCAAGTTTTAACTTTCCAGGCTTTGTCTCCTTTTTTGAATTGTTCAGTCCCCCCCACTTCCTAGAGCAGAGCTTTCCAAACTTTTCATGTTGGTGACACAGTTTTTAGACGTGTATCATTTCGCGACACACTCTTATAGCAGGGCACAAGGCAGGCACTAGGACCTGCGCGGAATCACAGCAGGTTTGGAGGCAGCAGCAGCCACACACACCCAGACACTGCAGCTGACACACTAACGTGTCCCGACACACAGTTTGGAAAGCTCTGTCCTAGAGTATAAATTGAATATTTATTTACCCCTAAAAATGTGGGGGGCCAAAATGTAAAGGCAAAAATTGCGCGCCCTCTAGTGGCTCCGGGTTGAATTTCCTTTCCTGCTCAGAGCTTCATACTGAGTTTCGGGATCCCCTGTTCCTTGTTGCCAAATTCATGTTCTCACAGAAGAGCCTCCGTCTCATTGGAGCTCCAGCTGGAAAATGGTGTTTTCCCTAGAAAAATGAAAGAGAACTTCTAGGTTGCGTGAAGATGTAATGGGCAGAAGGAATGATCCTGAGGAACAGGAGGAAGAACCGCAACCAAGACTACAGTCGGATAAAAGAAACTGGAGTTCGGGCCAGAACTGTAACCTGAGAAAGCATCTCAGACAAAACCCTCCCCAGTTCTCACAAAGATAAAGAGAGTTGGGGGGGGGAAGCTGTTTGTTGTTGATGTTGTTCAGTCGTTTAGTCATGTCCGACTCTTCGTGACCCCATGGACCATAGCACGCCAGGCCTTCCTGTCCTCCACTGCCTCCCGGAGTTTACTCAAGTTCATGTTCATTGCATCGGTGATGCTATCTAACCATCTCATCCTCTGCCGTCCCCTTCTCCTTTTGCCTTCAGTCTTTCCCAGCATCAGGGTCTTTTCCAGTGAGTCCTCTCTTCGCATTAGGTGGCCAAAGTATTTGAGTTTCAGCTTCAGTATCTGTCCTTCCAATGAGCAGTCAGGGTTGACTTCCTTTAGGATTGACTGATTCGACCTCCTTGCAGTCCAAGAAATGTGTACAGAAACACGTATCAGAGTCAGAACAAACTGCGAGGTCAAACCATGACTTATGAGGAAATCCCATTGTTTAACACACAACCTGATAAGGCTTCCACAAAGCCCCCCATAGATTGAAAAATGCATAGGATGTTTTAATGTAATCAATAGCTAAAATGTGTTAATTATAGGCGAATCGGAAACAAGAGTATAACATCCTGGTACCTCAGCCAATGGGGACAGATGAGGGTCACCTTCGGCCGCGAAATTAGGGTATATAAGATGCTGAGATCTGTAATGAGGTGTGGTCCTTTTTGCCTGCAGCAATTGGATCCACCCACCTTTGCAAACGCGAAATAAATCTTTGCTTTTATACTTTGACTCAGAGAGATCGTGAGTGGTCATTTCTATGATCCATTTCTCACAGTCTTGGGAGAATCCTGGTGGCCCCCTTGGTCTGCAGGGTGGAAATCAAGGGTACCTTCTGGGCACCTGTGATCTGAAGCCTGCGTGCTCGCCAAGTGCTGCTGTGGATCAGACCACGGCCGCGGGGTCACAACCACCCAGCCACCCGCAGGAGGTGGAGTGTCAGAAACCGGTCAGCAGGCTATAATTGCCACCGCTTGTGCCACTCTTGGTCCACCCGAGACTTCCTCTTCAAGCCACAGTGTCTCTCCCCGCCCTCCCCGCTTTTGGCCCCGTGACGGGGTTGCTTTACCAGATTGTGAGGCGGGTGTACACTTTTAAATCACTTTCACACAAAAAATTCTTCCCTTCCTTTATGCTTTCTGGCTATTTTCTTGTGCAAGATAACCTTCTCAGCATTAAAATCAGTTTTATTAATTTAACGTATAATAGAATAATAAAACTTGCTAACACCTCCCTGACCAACCCATGGGGGGGGGGGCGCGGAATCCATGTTTGCCCCGGGTGACACAGACCCTAGTTGCGGCCTGCTTAGACCCTATTAATGGAAACTTTTGGAGGATGCCCCGATACTTCTTTTAAATCTATTCAGCTATTATTTTTCTGAGGGCAGGAGCTTGCAAAGTGGGAAACTAGGAGCCTGGGGCCAGCAAGACTGTAAAATTATAGAGTTAGAGATAGAGATATTATTTATTAAACACATTTATATGGTCACCCAACTCATACATGATGACTCTGAGCGGTTTACAAAATTATATACAATATTAATAAAATTATAAAATTATATACAAATTAGATATATATATATATATACACACACACCGACACATGTGTGCTTTTATTTCCTTGAGTATTTGTGTATGGTAAATTGTTGATTATTTTATTTTACATTATGTTATGTTTGTTTGTTTGAAAATGGACTAATAAAAGCTATTAAAAAAACCCAGACAGTAATATGAAGAAGGTGCAGGTCGCATTAACTGCCTAAAGAAAGCTGTTACAGTGAAAGATTTACACTCAGGATTTAAACCTTGGGACACACGCCGCCGCCATTGGTGTATCGCCAGCAGCGGCACTTTGGAAAGCCCTGGTTAATGTAGTCTTTTATGCCTCATTCCTGCTTCTGCTGGCTGGTCCAAGAGGAAGAGTAACAATTGATGCCATTGAATTTTTTTAAAAAATACTGTTGTATAACTAACAGCAAATCAAAGTTTCTTGAAAAAAAATGAAAGTGGTAATGGATGTAACAGCAAGGGTGGGTTTATTTCATATCTGTATTCTGTCTGCCTATGATGGTTTAAAATGCTTGCAGTATCTTAATCTTAAATTAAGATTTAAATTTAAGATTAAATTAAATTAATCTTAAAATGCATACTTTTGTATTCTTCTATTCATTCTTCTACTCCAAAGTATTCACTTTACATGGATTTTGAATTAGAGTATGTATCAAAATCTAGAGGACTAGGAAAGCCAGAGGCTAACTCCAGGACCGTTTTAAGATTCTAAGATGCCACGAAGCAGAGAATTCATTCCATCTGCTCCTTCCATCTCCCTTTTTTCTCATTTCATCTTACATCAGTGTATCCTTCCTTCCTTCTTCCCTCCCTTCCTCCCTCCCTCTACAAACCTAAGGCTGCTTCCAGATAACCACCATTGTTGATGCCAAGTGTTCATTGGTTATAAAGCACATGTTCCAGCAGCCTCTTCCATTAGGAAAGCAGTATATCGCTCATTCCAAAGTGATGCAAGAAATTCTGGAAAACCACAACAGAAAATATTTGCTGATATGTGTCCAGATTATTTAAATGCTGAGCTTGATGGTAGTAACACTAGAAGCATCAGAAACGAGAGAAGCCTCTGCACCAAGGCAGTACTGGGAAGATTTTATCCACCGCTGGCTTTAGACCAAGAATTCAAATTAAAACAACATGTAACTATTACAGTTGTTGAAATAAATGAAAGGACACCACCAACTTGCCACATAGGAAACACTGTGGAAGATGCTACTTATTTATTTATATATTTATTTATTTATCAATTTATCAAATTTATTCCCTCACTCAGAGAGCGACTCTGGGCGGGTTACATAAAACAGGAATAAAACATTAATTAAATACAATATAACAGTAAAACAGTACAGTAAAAACAGTCTTCTTAGTAAATAATGTGTTCCAAAAAGATGGCAAGGAAAAGGTTCTTGATTTCTTGATTTCCAGAACGAGATCCAATAGAAGAGAATCTGTGTAGCTCCGGGTTGAACTCTGGAGTCCTTGGCTTGAAGGTTTGCTTGCAGACTTTTCACTACCCGACTAGGTAACATCATTAGTGCTAGTGTGTGTGTGTGTGTGGGGGGGGTGTTGTGCCCTGTTTATATTTTATTTTTACTATTTATTGATTGGTCATATTTATATAGCTGCCCATCTCACATAAAAGTGACTCTGGGAGGCGTACAACACTTAATTAAAAAAGAATAAATAGATAAAAACCGTCACAATTAAAAATAGCTACCCAAAGGCCCACAAAACAAAAGGGGAGAGTATTAGCCACAGTCAGGGGGCCATTGCAAGATCTCCCCGGTCCCCTGGGACCCCCAGGCCTGATCACAGAGCCACATCTTGAGGAACTTGTCTCCTGGCACCTGCCAAATGTTACTCCCTGGCAGAGCAAGTCATAAGTGTGAGTTCCGGTCATAAGTCAGTTTTTTCAGCACCGTCGTAAATCCAAATCATCACTAAATGAATGGATGTTAAGCGAGGACTACCTGTATTGTACTGAGATGAGAGAAATACTCAAAACATGTACAAAGAGCAATCCTGCCCTCTAGTGTACAAACAGGTGTTACCATTTGCATGTAAGATACATTCACATCATGGCAGCAATAAGAAAACCCTTGCATTGGCCCAGTATGCCTAGCCTGAATGATTGAATCAATCCATTTTCTGGTCTCATAGAACACCTTAATTAATTGTCAACTAAATCAGCAAGCTGTGTTCTTGCAACACATTAAGCCAAAAAACACCTAAGGGAACCCATTTGTGTTTTAATGTGTATAAAAAGGTAAAGGTTCCCCCCGCACATTTGTGCAGTCGTGTCCGACTCTAGGGGCTGGTGCTCATCTCCGTTTGTTAGCCGAAGAGCCAGCGTTGTCCGAAGACGCTTCCACGGTCATGTGGCCGGCATGACGCACGCGGAACGCTGTTACCATCCCACCGAAGTGGTGCCTATTCATCTACTTGCATCTGCATGCTTTCGAATTGCTAGGTTGGCAAGAGCTGGAGCTAGTGCGGGAGCTCACTCCGCACGCAGGGCTAGGGATTCGAACCTCCGAACTTGCGATCTTCTGATCGACAAGCCTGGTGTCTTACCCGCTGAGCCACCACACCCCCTATAGCATTTTAATGTGTATACTGCTTTCTAAAACCCAAATCACATTTTTTTTAAAAAAATGCATTTACTGCTTTGTGTGCCAGTAAGGTAACTTTTTTTTTTTTTAGCAAAGAAACAAAACAGGGCCTTCTTGAAAAACCACAGAACTTTGTCCTCTTTGCAGAAAAAAACTGGAAGGAATCAAGTATTTTGTAGCTCCTTAACGGCTAATGTTTTTGTTAGGACGTAAGCTGGTCGAAGTTTGCAGTTACTGACACTCCTGGAGTCAGAAAAGAGCGGTTTTGTGGACCAAACTGGATTAGCTGCTGCAGAAGCAAGGTAGAAACTAGGTTGACCCTGACATGGTTTGCCTGGACTTGGGTTAGCATGAAAACCCAACCATTTGGGAAGTGCAAACCATGGCTTATGGCTTAGCACAGTGAGGAAAAGCTAACGGTTGCATGCAAACCATGATGGCTTAGCATGTTGGGTGTTGAGTACTTTTGCTTTCCAACATGGCCCAGGATCTTCATCAGATGAAATCTAGCTTCAGGTCTATCCCCAACCTCACATAAGTAGATCTGTCTTTCAGCTTTCCAAACACAATCCTATGATCTCAGGATCAGCTTTCTCCCCATCCTTCTTAGAATCATAACATTATAGCCTTGAAGAGATGTAATCCAGGTGAAATCCTATTTGCAAGCAAGCATCGCTAAAATCGGACTCGACCATGGGGGAGCTGGGGGTGGCAACGGCCGACAGGAAGCTCTGGCGTGGGCTGGTCCATGAAGTCACGGGGAGTTGGAAGCGACTGAACGAATAAACAACAAAAATGGCTAAAATCATGGGAATTATTTTCCCGGACACATTGCTAAGTTATTAATCATCATTCTAAATATTCTTTTTTTTTTTAAATCAGTCTGTTTCATGTTGAATCTACTGAGCCTTCAGTGATCTCTCTGTTGATGTAAAAGGTAAAGGTTGCCCCCGCACATTTGTGCAGTCGTGTCCGACTCTAGGGGCCGGTGCTCATCATTCGTAAGCCGAAGAGCCAGTGTTGTCCGAAGACGCTTCCGCAGTCATGTGGCCGGCATGACGTGATGACTGAACCCCTATTTCATGCAATTCTAGACCTATCACCAGACACAGATAAGGTCCTGTCTGTCCTTTGCCACCAACATGGAAACATTTTTTCTACAATGAAACTCTAGAGGGCAACCTTGCCTACAGTATAAGAAGAAGAAGAAAAAAAAACAAATGCTAAAAGGGTGGGATGTTCTGAATTCAGTGAACCCTCTTAGTATTCTGAGAAAAAAAAGTTACATTCATCACTTGCTTTGAAACATTACAGTGGGAACGGATGCTTAACTGGCTAACCTTTCCCCCCATCCAATCATTGCAGTGACCTAAATCTTCTACTCAATCAGAACTTCAGCAATGGCATGAGTCTTGCCACCATGCTCTTGCTGGCTATCTTAATATATCTTCATATTTTTATATAAATCTTTATGTAAGGAAGAAAAATCTATTAGGATGTCTGGCAGATCTTGGGCTGTGTCAGGAAGCAATAATATCTTACATTCAGGAAAGTGGGATGGTAGTTTAATAACAGACCATGATTGCCAATGCTTTCTATGCTTTTTTGTGTGTAGAACTTCCTATCCCAGAGACAAGAAGTCCTTTCAGACTGCTGGGTCATCAGTTTATATGAGTCAGGATGCATGCCTCAGCCATGTTGGCCAGGAGTTTTGGGAAAGACCCAACGCACCTGCAGAGCATCTGTTTCTGGAAGTCCAGTAACTATGTAGCTTGAGGTGATTTCTTGTGGAGTTAGATTAGGGATAACTTCAATGACAGCTTTAAACGCCCAGCATCTAAAAAAAACCCCTCAATCTCTCTCCTTATGGACATAGAAGCCCATAAAGACTAACTTCTAAGTTGGAAAGAATTTAACTTGTTTTTCTTTCAGCTCTTTAGAGCAGTTTAAGAGTAGAAACAGTGTTTTCAGATGCTTCAGCTTGGATTCTTGGATTGAGCAGAAAGTGAGGCTACTTGGCTTCAATCCAGGGTCTCTCTCCAGTAAGTTCACACACCCTGCTCAATCCAGATAAACCAAGCATAATTCCCATGTTTGTATCCACAAACCACAAATGATGATCTTCTTCTTCTTCTTCTTCTTCTTCTTCTTCTTCTTCTTCTTCTTCTTCTTCTTCTTCTTCTTCTTCTTCTTCTTCTTCTTCCTCCTCCTCCTCCTCCTCCTCCTCCTCCTCCTCCTCCTCCTCCTCCTCCTCCTCCTCCTCCTCCTCCTCCTCCTCCTCCTCCTCCTCCTCCTCCTCCTTTAGCTAGAGGCATCTTCAGGACATCTTTCTTTAGTTCTGATTGCTTTGTTCCAAGATCTCAATAAACCACCCATATCAAAGCCACCCCTTTCTATGGACCCCCTCCCCCACCAAAAGGTGTTCAAGATGCCAAAGAATGTGTGGACTTATCCTGGGGGGGGTTCAATCCCCTGAAAGAGGGGAAAAACATTTGGAAGAGAAAGTAGTTTCCAATGTTAAAAAAAAGGCTTTTGACCCACCATTGCCACTGAGTCAAACTGGGGGGTCTTCAATAGCCCTAAATTGTAGGCATTTACCCAAGTTAAAAGTAAATGTTGGAGTTCATTTCATTCTCTCGACTGCAAATGGAATAAAGAATTCCAATTTTTTTTTGCCTCCAGTCACAGAGCAGGATCTTATGAAGAGGAACAATGTTGTCCCTTGCCAGTTCCATAAGATGGCACAAAAACCACACACACACACACACACACACACACAGAGTGTGAGTGTACAGTGGTGTTTATACAATACCAACAGAAGCTAGAAGCTATTAACACTATATTGATTAAAGTAAACTAAACCTTTCAAGGTAGGAACTTTACATCAATGTTAAATCTAATTTCTGAGATGTAAATGGACAGAGGGGTGCTTCAAACATTCAAAGAGTTGCTGAAATTGTACAGTTAATGTTGAATATAACATTGATCAGAAGTTGCAAAGTCCACTGCATTATTTTATAATTGGAGAAAGTTTAGATATTTGAGCTTGATCCTGTAAGACTCCACTGTATTGTTATTTATGAATACTCAAAGGCATTAAAAGAATATATAGTGCAATATATCTATTTCATATGTTTGTATTTAGCACATATGTATTTTATTATTGAATTTTCTTTTACCTACTTTATCCTGGAAATAGATCTTGTATTTTACCTTTACAGGTAGTCCTCACTGAACGACCACAATTGAGACCAGAATTTTGGTTGCTACTTAGCTTAGCAACCAAAATTCTGGTCTCAATTGTGGTCGTTCAGTGAGGACTACCTGTAAAGGTAAAATACAAGATCTATTTCCAGGATAAAGTAGGTAAAAGAAAATTCAATAATAAAATACATATGTGCTAAATACAAACATATGAAATAGATATATTGCACTATATATTCTTTTAATGCCTTTGAGTATTCATAAATAACAATACAGTGGAGTCTTACAGGATCAAGCTCAAATATCTAAACTTTCTCCAATTATAAAATAATGCAGTGGACTTTGCAACTTCTGATCAATGTTATAAGCAAATCAGACCTGATTTTAGGACCTTTTTTGTGGCAGTTGTTAAGCGAATCACCGCAAGTGTTAAGCGAACCATGTGGTCATTAAGTGAATCTCACTGTTCCCCATTGCTTTTGCTTGCCAGAAGCCAGCCAGGAAGGTCGAAAATGGTGACCATGGGACGCTGCAACGGTCATAAATGTGAACCAGTTGTCAAGCACCCAAATCATGATCACGTGACTGTGGGGACGCTGCAATGGTCATAAGTGTGAGGACCAGTCATGAGTCAGTTTTTTCAGCACCATCGTAAGTCCGAACCATCACTAACTGAATGGTTGTTAAGCGAGGACTAAAAAATCCTCGAGCACAGTATTCAAAGGACCATTACATCACCAGCTTGCCTTCCCTTTTCACCAGCTTGCCTTCCCTTTTCACAGGAAGAGTCGTGGTCTTCCTTCCTTCCGTTGATATGGTCGTAAGACTAATCAATAAATAAACTTTCTTTCTTTAAAATGTGGAGCACATTGTCCAGATAATGAGATAAGGACCTCTCAATCTTGATTTCTCAGCCCACAGCATTTGGTTATCTTCGAGACGGCTCTTCCACCCTTTTGGATGGTGTTGTTTTCTTCTCCTTTTTCAAGTCTCACCTCCTGATTTTGGTCTTGTTCAGGTTGGGGGAAAGAAGGCAGAAGGTCTGGCCAGCACAGAGTTAGCAGCAGGGAGACACTCCAGTTTTTCAGCTCTCAAGTTCCTTTTCTCCCCAGACAAAGAAGACGGTCACCCAAGCAGACAAAGAAGTTTGGCATTTTTTCCCCAGTGAACTTCAGGCTCTGAAAGATTCATCGGCCCTCCAAGGGATTCAACTGTGTTCTTGGAGAACCCCTGCTGAGAGACCACAGGAAGACCTTTTTCCGTCCCAGCTGAAAACTTCATTGAACCTCCGAAGGACTCGCTAGAATTTGTATTATCCATCAGAAAATGGAATCCTCTGGGAGGCCGCCCGCTGACATTTAGAGACAATAAATCCTGCATTGCCTGTGACAGAGTGGACTCACGGCCACAAAAGCTATTGTCCGCATAAAGTTGATAGTTCGTCCGGCATGGCTAGAATTTTTCTTGTGTCCAGCAAACTGCAAGGTGGTTTCCAGGTCCGTTTGGGGAGCATTTCAAATTTACAGGGCGATTTCAAGGCAGAGGTTGGATTTGCGCATCGGGATAACCCATCATCTTATTTGGGCTTTGCGTTTGTAGGAATTCAGCCATTGAGATGTGCAAGCCACAGTTTGGGTTGTGTGAACCCAGCTCACTGTGGCTTAAACCAACCATAGTTAAAACAAACCACGACTCTTCCTGTGAAAAGGGAAGGCAAGCTGGTGATGTAATGGTCCTTTGAATATTGTGCTCGAGGATTTTTTGGGGGGTGGAGGACAAGATGGTACAGTATATCTAGAACATTGCTATTTTTTCCTTTCTGTTTTATAATCCTATTTGCCTTTTATCTTCTGCCTTTACAACATTAGCTCAAAAGCAGGAGCTGAAAGGGCAGGTGAAGGGGCACGCTTCAAATAAATAAAAAATAAAATAATCTCGGGCACACAAGCCTAAACACTTGGGGCAGAAGGCAAGTGTGCGAAACTATAAATACTCGAAGTAATGAAAAATAAAATCAATGCACCAAAAACAGCTCGCTTACACAATTGCCCCAAATGCTGTTTATCGAAGGACGTTTTGACCTCTTTACCATTGGGAGCTCAGCATCTTCGAAGGACGTCAACTAAATGGATCATCCATTTTCACCTTCGGTTGCAAATTCACTTTGCGGCGCAGAAGTGATGCTGCAGAAGTGTGGAAAAGTCCAAGCAAATGCGACACACATATTCAGTGGTCCAAGAGAGCTGAAAAGGTCAGACTTCCAACATTTCAGCTTTTGAGAACGGCAACACAATTGCTCCTCTGAGTTACGTTGGGAATTCTACCATTCCTAACTATGGGGTGTCGCAAGCCCACTCCCTGGAGTGGGCGGGGCAACATGGAAGGTGGGTGTGGTCTGAATAAAAAGTGGGTGGGGCAAGATCCAAAGTAATTCTAATTTAATTTACTCAAATAGGGTTATTACGACTTCTCCCTGTTGCTTTCCCCCCTTTCCCTCATTAAATCTACATCTATTTATGAAATACATTTCATAATGAAATACGTTTCATAGATAAATACTGTAAATTAATACATTTATTCATTTATGAAATTTCCAGCCACCAGAGTCATCTTTCAGATCTTCGGTCATCTTCAGGCTTCAGGCTTCACTCTTCAGAGTGAAGATCTTCACTTAAGATCTTCAGGCTTCACTCTTCAGTCATCTTTCAGATCTTCCCACCCCATCCTTGGTGGGCACCAAGGGAGGAGACCACTGGCTGAGATACTTTCATTCCACTGGGCCATTCTGGTTTTATGGAGTTTATCTTGAAAGCCTGGCTGGGCCTTCTGGGACCTGTAGTCCAACACACCTGGAGACTTCTGGGTTGGAGATGGTAGTGCTAAAATGAAGCCCATAATCCCTTGCTGTTGGATTATTGCTATTTCTGCGTTTGAGATGGGATTTCCCTGTCAACATTTGCTTTGGAGGCTAATTCCCTCAACATCTTTATAGAGGTTGGGAAAAAAAGCAATTCCAGGGAGGGCCCTAACCACTCCATTTTCGGACCACAGTTCACAGTCACTGGTGGGGTTCACGCTCAGAAATCACAGGGGGAGAGAGAACATCCTGTTGTTGGAGACCCCTGACCCATGCATCTGCCATGGGATGAGGAGTTAGATGCTCACTCTGCAAGGCAGATTGGGAAACACATTGCTTAAAGAGCAATCAATACATTATTTAATAGCAGGAATATAAAAGGATGGAATTGAATGAGTATTTCCTTCTTCTGTCCAGCCCCAGAATGGTCATTTGGCCCTTCAATGTTTTTTTAAATTTAATTTTATCCCTTTATTATTTTTATAAATAACTCAAGGCAGCAAACATACCTAATATTCCTTCCTCCTCCTATTTTCCCCACAACAACAACCCTCTGAGGTGAGTTGGGCTGAGAGAGAGGGACTGGCCAAGGTCACCCAGCCGGCTTTCATGCCTAAGGCGGGACTAGAACTCACAGACTCCTGGTTTCTAGCCCGTTGCCTTAACCACTAGACCAAAATTTAACCAACTCTGCAGTACATTTTTCAGAAAATGCCCAAACTGCCTCAGGGTAGAAGTTGACAGGCCTAACATGCTGTCTGTAAATCATTGCTTCTCTTTTGAGAGACAGACACCCATTTGCATGTAATCTGGGTTTTAAATTACAGGCACTAATTTCCACCTGACTCCTGAAGCCAGCATGGTTTCCCCCATCATACATATAACCTGGCTAACAGACAGATTGCCGAATGAAGTGTTTACGGTTTGCTTAAGCATAATGTAAGATCCAATGGAGACTAGATCCAATGGCTCATACGTGATGCATAATGTCGTTTGTTGGGGTTTAGGGTTAGTGTGCTGTTGAACCCAGCCGCTGGGGTCTGTATCATAGTTTGGGGTGTAGTGTATTGTGTGAACCCAGCCAATTCTGGTTTGTTCAAAAAACTTTCAGTAATACAAACCATCACTTAGCATGTCGTCCAAATTCTTCAGTGGCTGAAAAGAATGATAGAATTTATCGGCCAGTCAAAAGTTTCCTTGCAGATGATCATGGCCAGCATAGCAGTGAATGTGACAAGGGCCGGATGAAAAGGGCCACTCTATAACGCCCTGGGCCCCAGATTAAGCACCAACTTCACCCCACCTCATTCTCCTCCCCTCTGCACTGGAGGCCCTGGAGAAATGAAGATCTGGGGTGCAGTTTTAAAAAACGAGGGACCGTTATGGAGGGAAAGATCAAGAAGGAAGGAAGAAAAAGCCATATAGAATGAGACACACACAGAAAGAAAGATACAGATCAAAGGAACATTGAAGGTAGATAGATGATAGATAGAATGATAGAAGAAGGAAGGAAGGAAGATAGATTGGAGAGAGAGAGGCAGATAGATAGGATGGATGGATGGACAGATGGATAGATAAATAGATAGATGAGAGGGATGGATGGATGGACAGATGGATAGATAAATAGATAGATGAGAGGGATGGATGGATGGACAGATGGATAGATAAATAGATAGATGAGAGGGATGGATGGATGGACAGATGGATAGATAAATAGATAGATGAGAGGGATGGATGGATGGACAGATGGATAGATAAATAGATAGATGAGAGGGATGGATGGATGGACAGATGGATAGATAAACAGATAGATGAGAGGGATGGATGGATGGATAGCTAGATGACAAATAGGTAGGCAGACAGATAGATTACAGATAATAGATTGGACAGATGGATAGGGAGATAGATATATTAGACAGATAGATGATAGACTGAGATCGATAAAGAGAAACAGAGAAAAAGATAAATGATAACAAGTAAAAAAGACAGAGGGATAAAGGAGGATGCTTGGGGAAAGGAACTGGCAGGAAAAGAAAGATGAGTGGAGACAGGGAAGAAGCTGCTGAAAAGTTTGTGCCTAGGTTCAAGAAATCCTCTTCTCCCGGGCCCTGTGAGGTGCCCTCACTGCGAGTCGCCTCCGTTCTCACACATACCACACAGGGCATGCGTGTCTGGTAATCAACGGTTTATTGCGCACACAAAAGGAACACTGAGAAAGATTAGGATGGCTTGCTGAGGTGAGCTTGGCTGTTTAACCCTTCTGACAGGGCTCCCTCCCCCTGCCCACCGTGGACTTTCCTATGATTGGCTCAGGCATGTATCCATGGGTGCTTAAGTGCCCATCGTCCTTGAGGCGTGATTGGTTGTCGCTTTCCCGCTCTCGCTCCGGGTCTATTGTCTCTTTCTGTCAGTTGCTTTCGTCTCTTTCACTCTTGTGCTTCTCTGCTGTATGGCAGGACGCTGGGGTCATGCCAGAGTTCTGACAGGCCCTGAAGCATGGCTGCACCACTGCCCACCGTCAGGTGGAGATGATGGCCTTGAGAGCCCAAAACATCCAGAGGGCATTCCGTGGCCAGTCCTGGGCTAATGGGGCCTATCTCAGCTGTGGGTCCGAGCCCCACTCTGTATTCCCAGGGTCAAGGAGATGGGTACGCTACTTGTGAGGGAACCGGCCCTGGATTTTTAAAAAATGGGCTTCTCTAAGTGGGTGTCAGCCTTACAAGGTAGACCAGAAGGAAACACGACCAGATGAGCGAATTCAACTTTATTGTACAGCTACATTAACAGCATTTTGCAAGTCTGAAAGTACAAATCTCCCCGTTCTCCTTTGTAGCCTGAGAAACTAGGGAGGGTCCCTTTTGAGCCTCTTGCCCTGCCCACTATACAGCTATGGGCTATGCGATCTCTTATCTGACCGTTCCCTTGGCAGCATCTCTTCGCTCCGTCTCCCAAGGTCATTCCCACAGACCATTACAGTGGGAGATTCGAAGCCTGCTAAGAGAGACCACACGAGGCTTTGCAGCCGTGAGCTTGCAAATCTGAATGCCTGAACGGGCCAGAAAACAGTTTTCTGCCTCTTTTAGAATTACTGCCTGCCATCCATAGCTTTCTGGTGTAGAAAGGCAATGAAGACCGGCTGGGAATAATAAACAGTTACCCAGTCCCAAAGACGATTAGCTGATCTTTCAGATTCAATAGCCGCTGGCCCACAATTGAGCCAGAGTGGTTCCCGGCCCCGGGAGGACGTGACCAGATTGATGCAAAGTGGTAACGCGACACATTAGCATGCGAGCCGTCTGCTTGGTCACCCTTGGCGACCTCTGGAAAAGATCAAGGTGAACAGCCGCAGGGCAGGAAGGAAAATCAAGGACTGAGAGACAAAGGCTGGAAAAGGAGATGAGACCACCCTTTCCGAATGTAGGGTTCTCCAGATCGGTTGACTCCAGCTCCCATGTTCCCTAGTCACTAGGAATGATTGAAGTCACTAGGAAGACCAGGTTTAAATCGGAGGAGCCATTTAGAGCTGTGTTTTTCCGCCAAGACCAAAGCAAAACTGGGGAACAATAGGTCTCCCTGGTTTTTCCAGGCCTCCCAAGCAAAGCTGGGGAGCAACCAGAACGTAATGCCCCTAAAACTCTAGGGGCTGAAGATGAAGATCTTGGGATCTGCTTTTAACAATGAAAGTTTGGTAAGAAATACCAGTGGCACATAATATATTTTTAAAAAACACATTTAGGCAGTTGAAGTCCCATCAAACCTGTTTCGGGAAGGTAGAGAGAGTTCACCATCTCATCCAGGGGTCTTCTCCTTCTCCTTCTCCTCCTCCTCCTCCTCCTCCTCCTCCTCCTCCTCCTCCTCCTCCTCCTCCTCCTTTCATCATCATCATCATCATCATCATCATCATCATCATCTCCTTCTCCTCCTCCTCCTCCTCCTCCTCCTCCTTCTCCTTTCTTCATCATCATCATCATCATCTCCTCCTCCTCCTCCTCCTCCTCCTCCTTTCATCATCATCATCATCTCCTCCTCCTCCTCCTCCTCCTCCTCCTTTCATCATCATCATCATCATCATCATCATCATCATCATCATCTCCTTCTCCTCCTCCTCCTCCTCCTCCTCCTCCTCCTTCTCCTTTCTTCATCATCATCATCATCATCATCTCCTCCTCCTCCTCCTCCTCCTTTCATCATCATCATCATCATCATCTCCTTCTCCTCCTCCTCCTCCTCCTCCTCCTCCTTCTCCTTTCATCATCATCATCATCATCATCATCTCCTTCTCCTCCTCCTCCTCCTCCTTTCATCGTCATCATCATCATCATCTCCTCCTCCTCCTCCTCCTCCTCCTCCTTCTCCTATCATCATCATCATCATCATCATCATCATCATCATCTCCTTCTCCTCCTCCTCCTCCTCCTCCTCCTTTCATCATCATCATCATCATCATCATCATCTCCTTCTCCTCCTCCTCCTCCTCCTCCTCCTCCTTCTCCTTTCATCATCATCATCATCATCATCATCATCTCCTTCTCCTCCTCCTCCTCCTCCTCCTCCTTTCATCATCATCATCATCATCTCCTCCTCCTCCTTCTCCTCCTCCTCCTTCTCCTATCATCATCATCATCATCATCATCATCTCCTCCTCCTCCTCCTCCTCCTCCTTCTCCTTTCATCATCATCATCATCATCATCATCATCATCATCTCCTTCTCCTCCTCCTCCTCCTCCTCCTCCTTTCATCATCATCATCATCATCATCATCATCATCATCATCTCCTTCTCCTCCTCCTCCTCCTCCTCCTCCTTTCATCATCATCATCATCATCTCCTCCTCCTCCTCCTTCTCCTCCTCCTCCTTCTCCTATCATCATCATCATCATCATCATCATCATCATCATCATCATCTCCTCCTCCTCCTCCTCCTCCTCCTTCTCCTTTCATCATCATCATCATCATCATCATCATCTCCTTCTCCTCCTCCTCCTCCTCCTCCTTTCATCATCATCATCATCATCATCATCATCATCATCATCTCCTCCTCCTCCTCCTCCTCCTTCTCCTTCTCCTTTCATCATCATCATCATCATCATCATCATCTCCTCCTCCTCCTCCTCCTCCTCCTCCTCCTTTCATCATCATCATCATCATCTCCTCCTCCTCCTCCTCCTCCTTCTCCTTCTCCTTTCATCATCATCATCATCATCATCATCATCATCTCCTCCTCCTCCTCCTCCTTCTCCTCCTCCTCCTTCTCCTATCATCATCATCATCATCATCATCATCATCATCATCTCCTCCTCCTCCTCCTCCTCCTCCTCCTTCTCCTTTCATCATCATCATCATCATCATCTCCTTCTCCTCCTCCTCCTCCTCCTCCTCCTTTCATCATCATCATCATCATCATCTCCTCCTCCTCCTCCTTCTCCTCCTCCTCCTCCTTCTCCTTTCATCATCATCATCATCATCATCATCATCATCATCATCATCTCCTTCTCCTCCTCCTCCTCCTCCTCCTCCTCCTCCGACCATCTGCTGGGAGACTGGTGGACTTCTACGGGACCGTAGCATCTGGTTTGATTTTGACTTTTCCATTTGAAACAAGCAGGGTGCCTGGAAGGTTAGTTGGCCTATAACCTCCTGCAACATTTCCTTCTTGCAGAAAAGGATTTTGAAAAACACCCTGGACCTTCTTACTGGAAAAAATAAAAGGGTGTGCATAAAACTCAGAAAGTTTTCACTTTTGGAACAATGGCTTTGGGAGGGTTCATGGAGGCTATGCAATTATGAAAAAGTTTGATTTCCCCCCTTCCTCCAGATTTTATTCTTATAGCCTGATCTGGTTAAAGGAGACACTTTCAGCATTGCAAAACTCGTGTGAGTGTTGAAAAGTTGAAACAAATAGCAGTCACTTAATGTACTACATTGTCTTAGATAATGAGGTTTCTACATGTAAGATTGGAGGGAGAAATCAGGGCATTTTAGGATAATTAAACACCACACTCCTGGCTGGAGGTGCTCCCACTAATGAAGTCGCTTGAGAGTTGGAAATCCTTGATGGGCAAAACTGATTTTTTTTCTGAAACTAGAGCCCTGGGTCAGTTCTGTTGAAGGATGGAAGTGTGTCTTGAACAAGCATGGCAGTTCAGTAGCAATTAGAAAGACTGTTGGTGAAAGTCACGCGTTTCCCTACAGAAAAGAAAGGCAGAATTCCATAGGGCAGGAGATGGCAATTAACTTTGCCAAATTGAATAAAAATTGCAGGGAGATGGGGGAAAAAAAATCTTCCAAGATGGCCAGCCTTATGGGATGTCAGCACAGTCACATCGGAAGAATTCACCCCCCAACATGATGACGTGAAAAAATCAAACAAGGCTTCAGCATTAGTTTCCAAGATTGCCATGAACTCAGAAGCTGAGATTGCGGAAATCTCGTGAGACCTCTGTGTGATTTTAAAATCGGGGGAAGGAAGAACAATTGCGTGAGATCACGCACTGATCAGGCACTTATAAAAGTTGTCGAACCCTATTTTACGGCTTTGTCCAAAGGTCTGCCCATTTGACACCTGAAGAGACGATATTCCCACTCTGCCATTCACCATCCAGCTCAGAGGGATAAATTCCATTCACAAGAGGATTTCCACTGGGGTTGCTAACTTGCTCTGATATTTTTGAGACTTGAAAGAGATCCCACAGGCTGAAAACGCCTTTTTCCCCTTCTCAGCTCCATCAAACAGGTTCCATGCCCATTCTGAGGCCACTCAGAAATACTTCAGACCTGCTGATCACAGCTGAAACGGTGCACCCAACCCAGGAAAAACATTTAAAAAAATCTTCTCACGATCAACCCTAAGAAGGTTTTAAAAATGGAAGGAGATGTGCTTGTACATTAAGTGCAACCATTATCTGATCAGCGCATTCAGCGCTTCAACCCAAACTAATGTTATGTAACGTATTAAGCAGCGGTGGACAACTGCTGACTTTCGGCTTCATCTCAAAACCGATCAATTAAGATTTGGCAAGATCTATCTAATAAATAAAGAAGAGTCTTAGCCTTTGGGAGCAGGACAGCCCCATCTGTCAATCCCTAACCTTTTTGGCTCTCCCAGGTCATCTCTTCCAAGGGTGCTTGTGTGAATACAATTAAAGATGGGAATGTGAGCAAGAAGGACCAGATAGAAGAAATGCAACCAAGTGAAAGAATGAAAACATTTTACTAGCAAATGTTCTCTGTCTTTCATAGAATTCTTGTATCACTTTGGATTTCGGTTGCATCCACTTGGAGGAAAAAATAATAATAAAGCAATTGGAATTCACCCTACCAATATGCAAAACTCTGCATTTTGGTTCTTTGCTGATGTGAACATTTCTCCATTATCTCTCCCTTCCTTCCACCATGCCTCCACCTCCAGGCTACAACTCAACAAATTTGTCCTGAGGGCTCATGATTAATTCCTGCCCATAAACTTTCTGATGAGTCTGTGAACTCACAACACACAGCTACTCCAGGGGAACAACAGTGCTTCGTAGGCAAAACACACACGAGCGTGCACGCACACAAATGAAACCGAAGCAACAACCATCGGACACAACTTCCACTTCTCCACTTTTCCAGCCTCGAGCGGCCACAAAAGTCACAGCGGATAATTACAATGGAGTAACTAACTGGGGTAACCTTGTGGTAAACTAGCCGGCTTTGTTGGGTACAGAAAATCATTTTGCTCCACAACCGATAAAATTGCACCATGGAACTACTCCATAGTTCCTGGTAAAATTTTAATCCTTAGCTACTTAGCACATGAAAAATTTATATAATTTGGTAAGAAAACAGACTTTTTCTCGGATTAGGTATTCCTTTAGTTTTCTTCTACTCTATAGCATTTTACAGATTTTAGTCTTATAGTTGCTCTATAGTAGATGGGGGTGTGTATTGCTACTAACATTTCATACTAAAGTTATTCTATGTACAATTTATAACTAAAAACTGAATGTTTTAATATTGTACTTGATTTTGTACAGTAGGTTGGCCAATGGCTGAAATACCAGTGGCACATAATATATTTTTAAAAAAACATTTGTCTTTTAGCACATGAGGAACTTATTCCATGTGACCATCCATGGCAGATTTTATTTATTTTATTTATTATTTGGATTTATCACCGCCCATCTCCACCATGGTAGACTCTGGGCGGTTTACAATCACATTATAAAAAGTTAAAAACCTATACATCTAAAATCTACTATAAAAAATAAAATAAAAAAATCCAAGAGATGGTGTGTTCTTAAAAGGAGGATATTACTAAGCTAACCACCGCCAGGAGGAACTATTATTTCTTTCGTTCCAGGCAAGGCGGCAGAACCAGGTCTTTAAAGACTTCCTGAAGGCCAGGAGCGAGGAGCAGATAATGACTTTCTCTTACCAATTTATAACCTCATCAATATTCCCCAAGAGATTATTGGCCATTCACACAACCCACTCAACTAGGCTAAAATGAAATTGGGTGCTTTGACATTTGGCCTGTTGGAGGAAGCCAGCCATTGGCACAACCTGCTATGAAACAGGCCACCATATCAAGCCAAACTTGGTTCATTTCAGTGGGCATAGAATGTTATATGAATACAGTCACTCCAACTTAATCTGAACGTTGTCTGGACCTCACCTAGGTCCCTGTTTCATTGTTGAAAGCAGATCCCAAGATCTTCATCTTCAGCCCCTAGAGTTTTAGGGGCATTACGTTCTGGTTGCACCCCAGCTTTCCTGGGGAGGCCTGGAAAAACCAGGGAGACCTATTGCTCCCCAGTTTTGCTTTGGTCTTGGCGGAAAAACACAGCTCTAAATGGCTCCTCCGATTTAAACCTGGTCTTCTTTTCATTTCCCCAGCATCAGCATTGATAGCTTTCTAGAGGTGGTGACCCATGTCTACCACCTTCAGTGGTGCCCATATCCACCGCTGAAGGATGGCTGCTTCATCCTGTCTGCCAGTGGGTCTGGGACAACCTCATTAAGAAACCAAGAATTGTTTCCATCCCCCGCCTGATTAACATTTGCCCTTTGTTACAATTAGATCTGCTAATGATGGGAAGGTGGACCTCTTGTATTGAATTGGCACTGCCTTCAAACGTGCAATGTAATTTAAACAGACCATCGGCTGCAAAGCAGGTTATTAAATAAGAGGGAGCTAGAACTCCATCGACTTGTTAAGTGACTTGAAGGAAGGGGGAAAGGTGCAGATAACTGGCAAATGTGCATTCAGACTGGGAAGCAGAGATTCTTGAACGTTTTGGTAAATCAAAGGGATTACTTGATGGGAACCAGTCTTGCATTACCCATATGAAGAACAGAAGCCGTGTCCTGCTGAATCAGACCCCTGGCCCATCTAGTCCAGCAGTCTGTTCTCATGGTGGCCCACCAATTGCACAAGGGAGTCCACCAGTCTCCCAGCAGATGGGAGGAGGAGGAGGAGGAGGAGGAGGAGGAGGAGAAGGAGGAGGAGGAGGAGGAGAAGGAGAAGGAGGAGAATGAGAAGGAGGAGAAGGAGGAGGAGGAGGAGGAGGAGGAGGAGGAGGAGGAGGAGGAGAAGGAGAAGGAGGAGGAGGAGGAGGAGGAGGAGGAGGAGGAGAAGGAGGAGGAGGAGAAAGAGAAGGAGAAGGAGAAGGAGAAGGAGAAGGAGAAGGAGAAGGAGAAGGAGAAGGAGAAGGAGAAGGAGAAGGAGAAGGAGAAGGAGAAGGAGAAGGAGGAGAAGCCATGCCCTGCTCAATCAGACCCCTGGCCCATCTAGTCCAGCAGTCTGTTCTCATGGTGGCCCACCAATTGCACAAGGGAGTCCACCAGTCTCCCAGCAGATGGGAGGAGGAGGAGGAGGAGGAGGAGGAGGAGGAGGGGGGAAGGAGGAGGAGGAAGAGGAAGAGGAAGAGGAGGAGGAGGAGAAGGAGGAGAAGGAGGAGGAGGAGGAGAAAGAGAAGGAGAAGGAGAAGGAGAAGGAGAAGGAGCAGGAGAAGGAGCAGGAGAAGGAGGAGAAGCCATGCCCTGCTCAATCAGACCCCTGGCCCATCTAGTCCAGCAGTCTGTTCTCATGGTGGCCCACCAACTGCACAAGGAAGCCCACCAGTCTCCCAGCAGATGTCAGCTTGCGTACTGGTTCGAAAAAGCAAAATCCAAATGCAAACTAAGGGGATCAGTAAACAGTTGGGGGAGATGGGTTGCGGTATAGTCCTGTTAGAGCAGGGCGCGGGCTACCGTTTAAAGAGCTGCAATGACTCCAGAAGTGGAGCATCCCCAGCTTTCAAGGGGTTGGCACAGATTTCATGACTCTCAAATTCAGGAGACATTAATCCTTTCCTATACTCTCTTCCTGTATAATCTTGTATTGCATTTTCACACGGCAAACGCAGAATGGAAAGTGGTTTTTTTACAACCCTGAAAAATCCTGTTAGTGTGATATAGTAGCGCCATCTTGTGGATAGAAGGAAACAGGGCTGTGGGCCAATTTTCAAAGAAAACTTAGGTTTTCAATGAATTAGAACAAAATTATAAAATATCCACGTCGGTCTTTGAAAGATAGCTTTAGAATTATGCCATCACAATGGTTTTAAATTCTTTGTTTCCCCTTTTGGGGTATTGAAGGTTCCGCTGTTAAATTTTACCAGCTCATGTCTCCACTATTTCATGATATTGTTTTGTGATTTTGAGTTGGCTCAGCGGGTAAAACGCCAGGCTTGTCGATCGGAAGATTGCAAGTTCGGAGGTTCGAATCCCTAGCCCCGCATGATGGAGTGAGCTCCCGCACTTGCCCCAGCTCCTGCCAACCTAGCAATTCGAAAGCATGCAGATGCAAGTAGATGAATAGGTACCACTTCTGTGGGATGGTAACAGTGTTCTGCGTGCGTCATGCCGGCCACATGACCGCGGAAGTGTCTTCGGACAGCGCTGGCTCTTTGGCTAAGCCAGACACGACTGCACAAATGTGCAGGGGGAACCTTTACCTTTACCTAACCCAGATTATAGATTTTGAGCATTTTCTTACAACCAACACATCCATTTTTCTGCTAAACTGAGATGTTTCAACCACTGTGAAACAGCAGTTCTAGATTTCTGAAGGAAGATTTAGAAATTATACTACAGTTGGCTTTTGTACATTGTTTAACCTACTTACCAAATTAATTCATTTTCTGGGCTCTGAATCATGCACTTTCCAAATGGGCTGGGCTGGTACACAATTCTATGCCCCAAAGAAAATTAAAAATAATAATAATAATCCAAGATTAAAAGTAACCTTGTTGTCACTGGGAGACCTTAAAGCAGGGGTGGGCAACGTCAGGCCCGTGGGCCGTATAAGGCCCGCGTGGCTCCCGCCTAAGGCCCGTGGGGCTCCCGCCCACAAACTCCACCCCTTCCACGCGATTGGCTCCCGCCCGCAAACCCCGCCCCCCAGTGCTTGTGATTGGCTCCCGCCCGCAAACTCTGGACCCTGGTCTGCGGAAATCCCAGAAACCCTGACCCCGACCCCCCCGGTCCCCAGTTATAAATATCCAAATGGCCCTTGGCAGAAAAAAGGTTCCCCACCCTTGCCTTAAAGCCACTAGGACTGAATGAAGAATCAGTTGTACTTTCATTGCACAACTATTGCACAACTGTTTCCGAGCAAACAGAATCCAATCTCCAAACTGAATAAACTTTCCATACTGGCCAAATCAAGCAAAATATTCCACTTCTGAATTGTTGAATTAAATTGAAAGTGGTTTTCCAATTCAACTTGAGTTGGATCAGATCAATCCACTGAATTAAATTGGGTCTGATCAACACCTATCCCCATTCACTGCTACAGTATGTTCTGTTCACGATGCAGATATTTGATTTGTCAGCAGGAGTATGTATTCAAAATCAGCTCCTTTGCCCACCCCCACCCCCCAAGCTGTCACTCTAAACTCAGCCCTCTGGCATCCACTGAGTTGGTTCAAAAGAATGCCTTGCATTAAACCTAATGTTGATGTTTTGGAGCTGGGGATCACTGTTGATCGATTGCCTGATTAAAGGGGGGAAGTGCAATTGATTAGCTAGTTCTCATCACCATATCGTTATCATTGACCCCCAAGGCTGAATTTGAGGAAGCAAATGATGTGGATGGATTAAGAAAGCACAGGGTGTCAGGAAAAGATGGGGAAATCAGTAAAAAAAAAGAGAAGTTGGGGGTAGAATGGGTCATGAAAGCAAGTTTAATAATATGAACATCATTACCCTGGTGAAGTTTGAAAGGAATGCTGATGAGGAATAGAGGAGAGTGATAGAGAAAGAAGTTTTTAGCTTCCTTGGCATCTCACAAAGGCTCTGTCCCAGGTAAACTAGTTAATCACATGATGTCCTGTGCTCAAGTCTAATATTCTTGCAAGCTTCGTTATGGATCCCATTGAATTAATAAATTTTAAATTTCTACAGTAGCTTTTAATAGGGTTTTTTTAATAGGGGCGTGGTGGCTCAGCGGGTAAGACACCAGGCTTGTCGATCGGAAGATCGCAAGTTCGGAGGTTCGAATCCCTAGCCCCGCGTGACGGAGTGAGCTCCCGCACCAGCACCAGCTCTTGCCAACCTAGCAATTCGAAAGCATGCAAATGCAAGTAGATTAATAGGTACCACTTCGGTGGGAAGGTAACAGTGTTCCGTGTGCGTCATGCGGCCACATGACCGTGGAAGCGTCTTCGGACAACGCTGGCTCTTCAGCTAACAAACGGAGATGAGCACCAGCCCCTAGAGTTGGACACGACTGCACAAATGTGCGGGGGGAACCTTTACCTTTACTTTACAGTAGCTTTCCCAGGCGGCTTGTGGGAATTCAGATCCAAATACTGAACATCTCTAACATCAAGTATTATCAGGCAAGGATTCAGGGTATGGCAACCTTCCTTGTTCTATCACCCTTTCATGTCACAACCAGCAGGGTGGAAAATGATATGAGAAACAGTCCAACATATAGAGAGAGATTTGGTTGGGAGTGGTTGGTTCAGACCATAATTTTTTTTAATGCTAAGGCGATTCACTAAAATTGACAACTGGGAAAACAGGAGAAGTTCAGATGAAAGTTTGGTTCCCATATCTGGGTCTTCTAAACCTTTGTCAAAAGAGAACTGGATGGTAAGGAAGGAAGAATCTGGATGATGAACAACAACTGTATAATCAAGGGACAGAGAGAAGAAAGAACTTCAGGACCACGGTCAGTTCCAAATCTATCCATTGGCTTTGACAAAGTCCACGTTTCAGCTTCTTAGGTGGTTCCTACACCAGAGCTTCCCAAACTGTGTGTCGCCACAAACAGTCTGGTGTGTCGCCACACAACCCTGAAGTGTTGATCATCATCAGTGCTTCCGGGTTTTCCTGCGGCGACACACCAACGGCACGCAAAAACCCGAAAGCGGCACCAGCGCTTCTGGGTTTTTGCGCGCTGCTGCAACGGCGGCACTTCCGGGTTTTCCCGCGGCGACACACCAACGGCAGTTGGTGTGTCGCCGCGGGAAAACTTTGGAAAGCCCTGTTCTACACATTGACCAACCATCCTGGTTACATTTTAAAAAGGCAGCTTGCTCATTAGGTTGGAAAGAAACTCACAGATGATCCCCAGTCCTGCCCGAAGACTTGAAAAGGACAGGAATGTCGTGTGGTACATTTCATGGAGGCCACCTCAGGGGATTGTAGGAAATTAATTTGGTATTGGTTAAGTCCAGGGCTGGAGGGCCACTGACACAGCAGGTGGAGAAATTGGGGGATCTTCACTAAAGACTTTCTTAAAAATAAACAAGGAAGAAATATGTATTCACTCTTAATTAAATGCTCAAATTCCTATACTACTTGCACTAGTAGGGTTTGTTCCTTGGATAAAATAATTTATTGTACACCACTGCAAAAATGGATCTAGTTCCGTTGTCCTTGGTGGGTCCTCCTCCTCTCATATTCTCAGATTAATCCATTGCACGTTGGCGACACCCTCCCCCCTCCAAAAAAGATTAAGCCAGCCTCTCTCTTCCACATCCCCTAACAGGTTTGCTGATGTTTTATTTTTTAGCACAGTGAATCATTCATTCCATATAGGATTTTCATCTGCTCCTTGGCAGAGCTTGCGAGACTGCGATGCCAGGCATCGGTCCAAACTCAGAACCCAAACTTAGAAGACTTTAAACGCGCTTTGGCTTTCTCTTCAATTTTTTTTAAACATACTTATTTATTTCTATCCTGTTATTTTTATAAATAACTCAAGGAAGCGAACATACCTAATACTCCTTCCTCCTCCTATTTTCCCCACAACAACAGCCCTGTGAGGTGAGTTGGGCTGAGAGAGAGTGACTGGCCCAAGGTCACCCAGCCAGCTTTCATACCTCAGGCGGGACTAGAACTCTCAGTCTCCTGGTTTGCCATTGGCTCTTTCCTAGGGCTGAGAGAGAGGGACTGGCCCAAGGTCACCCAGCCAGCTTTCATACCTCAGGCGGGACTAGAACTCTCAGTCTCCTGGTTTGCCATTGGCTCTTTCCTAGGGCTGAGAGACAGGGACTGGCCCAAGGTCACCCAGCCGGCTTTCATGCCTAAGGCGGGACTAGAACTCTCAGTCTCCTGGCTTGCCATTGGCTCCTTCCTAGGGCTGAAAGAGAGGGACTGGCCCAAGGTCACCCAGCCGGCTTTCATGCCTAAGGCGGGACTAGAACTCTCAATCTCCTGGTTTGCCATTGGCTCTTTCCTAGGGCTGAGAGACAGGGACTGGCCCAAGGTCACCCAGCCAGCTTTCATACCTCAGGTGGGACTAGAACTCTCAGTCTCCTGGTTTGCCATTGGCTCTTTCCTAGGGCTGAGAGACAGGGACTGGCCCAAGGTCACCCAGCCGGCTTTCATGCCTAAGGCGGGACTAGAACTCTCAGTCTCCTGGCTTGCCATTGGCTCCTTCCTAGGGCTGAAAGAGAGGGACTGGCCCAAGGTCACCCAGCCGGCTTTCATGCCTAAGGCGGGACTAGAACTCTCAATCTCCTGGTTTGCCATTGGCTCTTTCCTAGGGCTGAGAGACAGGGACTGGCCCAAGGTCACCCAGCCGGCTTTCCTGCCTAAGGCGGGACTAGAAATCTCGGTCTCCTGGTTTGCCATTGGCTCCTTCCTAGGGCTGAGAGAGAGGGACAGGCCCAAGGTCACCCAGCCGGCTTTCGTGTCTAAGGCGGGACTAGAACTCTCAATCTCCTGGTTTGCCATTGGCTCTTTCCTAGGTCTGAGAGACAGGGACTGACCCAAGGTCACCCAGCCGGCTTTCATGCCTAAGGCGGGACTAGAACTCACAGTCTCCTGGTTTCCCATTGGCTCCTTCCTAGTTCTGAGAGACAGGGACTGGCCCAAGGTCACCCAGCCGGCTTTCGTGTCTAAGGCGGGACTAGAACTCACAGTCTCCTGGTTTGCCATTGGCTCCTTCCTAGGGATGAGAGAGAGTGACTGGCCCAAGGCCACCCAGCCAGCTTTCATGCCTAAGGCGGGACTACAACTCTCAGTCTCCTGGTTTGCCATTGGCTCCTTCCTAGGGCTGAGAGAGGGGGACTGGCCCCAGGTCACCCAGCCGGCTTTCATGCCTAAGGCGGGACTAGAACTCTCAGTCTCCTGGTTTCCCATTGGCTCCTTCCTAGTTCTGAGAGACAGGGACTGTCCCAAGGTCACCCAGCCGGCTTTCGTGTCTAAGGCGGGACTAGAACTCACAGTCTCCTGGTTTGCCATTGGCTCCTTCCTAGGGATGAGAGAGAGTGACTGGCCCAAGGCCACCCAGCCAGCTTTCATGCCTAAGGCGGGACTACAACTCTCAGTCTCCTGGTTTGCCATTGGCTCCTTCCTAGGGCTGAGAGAGGGGGACTGGCCCCAGGTCACCCAGCCGGCTTTCATGCCTAAGGCGGGACTAGAACTCTCAGTCTCCTGGTTTCCCATTGGCTCCTTCCTAGTTCTGAGAGACAGGGACTGGCCCAAGGTCACCCAGCCGGCTTTCGTGTCTAAGGCGGGACTAGAACTCACAGTCTCCTGGTTTGCCATTGGCTCCTTCCTAGGGATGAGAGAGAGTGACTGGCCCAAGGCCACCCAGCCAGCTTTCATGCCTAAGGCGGGACTAGAACTCTCACTCTCCTGGTTTGCTATTGGCTCCTTCCTAGGGCTGAGAGACAGGGACTGACCCAAGGTCACCCAGCCGGCTTTCATGCCTAAGGCGGGACTAGAACTCAGAGACTCCTGCTTTCTAGCCCAGCACCTTAACCACTAGACCAAACTGGCTCTATTAATATAATAATATAATATAATATAATATAATATAATATAATATAATATAATATAATATAATAATATAATATAATAATATAATATAATAGTACAGCACAGCACAGCACAGCACAGCACAGCACAATGATGATGATGATGATGATGATGATGATGATGATTGGACAGTGATCAGCAATGCTCTCCATTGATTCTGAGTGGGATTTCTTTCACTAAGCAGCTGACTCCTTTCTGAAGCCAGGCAAAGTGGGTGGGGACCTTAGTTCACCCACCTCACCTGGAAGATCTCAGACCTGTTTCCCAGCTAGCTGGCACCTACTTTGGTGAAACGCAGAATTGGAATGGACCTCAGAGGTCATCACCTCGATGCAGGATCTGCAAAGGCATTTCAGACAGATGACTATCAAGCCTCTGAAGATCTCCGGTGATGGGGACACACTACCTGACAAAGCAGCCCGTTCTGCTGGTTGATAGCTCTTACCACCAGGAAGTTCCTCCTAATATCTAAGATGAATCTACTTCCCTGCAATTTCAACCCCATGGTTCTGGTCCAGCCCTCTGGGGTGACAAGGAACAAGCCCATACCGTCCTCTATACGGTCATCTTTTAGGTATCTGAAGGCTGCTATTATATATTCTTCCACAGACTACCATACCTAGTGAGAAAGCCCTTGGACTTTCCTTTACTTTCAAAGATTTAATTCTTTGTTGTTGTTCAGTCATTTAGTTGTGTCCGACTCTTCGTGACCTCATGGACCATAGCACGCCAGGCCTTCCTGTCCTCCACTGTCTCTCGGAGTTTACTCAAATTCATGTTCGTTACATCGGTGATGCTATCTAACCATCTCATCCTCTGCCGTCCCCTTCTCCTTTTGCCCTCAGTCTTTCCCAGCATCAGGGTCTTTTCCAGGGAGTCCTCTCTTCGCATTAGGTGGCCAAAGTATTTGAGCTTCAGCTTCAGCATCTGTCCTTCCAATGAGCAGTCAGGGTTGATTTCCTTTAGGATTGACTGATTTGACCTCCTTGCAGTCCAAGGGACTCTTAAGAGTCTTCTCCAGCACCACAGTTCGAAAGCATCAATTCTTAGGTTGGTATTATTTTTGCCTACCTCCCTTGTGGTGGTACTTCTACAGATTCCACAGTTGCATGACAAGCAGACATTTAAGAGGCAAATGTTCCCTTTCCGTGCTTCTTCCCATCTTGGGCGTTCTGCTTGAAACACCACTGAACCCACCAACTCCTGGCAATTCAAAAATAGCAGCTTCTTTATAATTTATAGTTTTACAAATCACATTTCTAGGCTGACCAACTCACAAAGACTAAGGCTTGGACTGTCAGCCTTAACAAGCCGAATCTGGCCTTTCATTGGAGAACATAGTTGTCTCCCAACAGCTGCCTCATCCAGCATGGCCATGGTTGTTGAAGATGGGAGCTGTAGTCCAATGCATCTTGAAGACACCCAGATTGGAAAACTGCTTAATTTATATTTTATTTGCTGCACCTCACCTTCCCAGTCAGAATTCACCCCCATTCTTTGGAATTCCCCTTCTCTTGGAGGTCTGGATGATCTTTCCCTTCTAGACTTGAGGAGAATAAAGATCTAGTGGTTCCACCTAGTTCAATAAGAAGATATGTTGGGATTGAAGGTTGGAGTCCAGTGGGTGCATAATGTTGTATTTTCCAGTATCACTTTTGATGTTGTTATTTTTTTTTTACATTTAAGAGGTTTTATTCATTATTACTGTGGGGGTGTTGCATATTTTATGATGATTCTGATGACATGTTTGATTGACAGCTGCTCAGAAAGCCTTCAGGAATGGATGAAATACAAGTTAAAAAATAAGCAGGAGACATGTATAGAGATATGTCCTCATTGTTACCCACACAACAGACCTTTGAGGGAGGCCAGATCAAGAGGTGGGGACCAGCTCAAGGTCACTGAATAAGATTCATGGGTGAAAGAGGATTTGATCTTGGACTTCTCTAGTATTCATCCAACACTACATCGTACTATCTCCTCTAACTGTTGCGCAACACCATCAAACATAATAATAGTCAACTAAAGCTTTAAATGAGAGCCAGTTTGGTGTCTTGATGAAGGCACCAGACTAGAAACTGGGAGAGTGTGAGTTCTAATCTTGCCTTAAGCATGAAGCCAGCTGGGTGACCTTGGGCCAGTCACCCTCTCTCAGCCCTAGGAAGGAGGCAATGGCAAACCACTTCCAAAAAACCTTTCCAATAAAACTGCAGGGACTTGTCCAGGCAGTCTCCAAGAATCGGACACAATTGAACGGATTAAAAAAAAAGCTTTAAATAGATGCTGGGATCATTTGCATCAGAACAGTGGAGAAATGAGGTCATGTACAGTATATTTTCTTTTTCTTCTTGGTCTTTATATTGTTTTATTGTAAAGTAATAATATAAAATACTACTTGTGTTTTATAATATTATTTGGGTTCAGTGCTATTTATACAGTGTTGACTGGAGTCTATTAACACTCTGATGTTTAGATAACTCAAACCTTCAAAGAAAAAGAAAAAAGAACTTTATTAGAATATTAATTACGATTTCTAAAATGTTAATGTTGTTAAGCATCAGGTTGTTTAAATTTTACCTCTAAAGCTACACGTGGCACTAATAAACAACTGCAAAATACGTTGAATTATTTGTTATATAATAACGCTTTCTATCTTAAGCTTAATACTTAATATTAAGGTCACCGCTGCATTGTTACTCATTATTGTTTGTGCACATTAAAAAAAGAAAACAAAGAAACAAAAACAACACAAACAACAGAAAGAAAAAGTTTTTAAAAAAGGTATCTGTTCTCTAACTTCCCTCTCTTTACGTCTCTCCCAGAGGTCATATATATTTTAATGGTTTCTTGGTTGAGAGTCTCCAAAAACCCAACCCCACCTCAAAATATAAACCTTCTAAAATATAAATATAAACTGATGGTTGTTGTGGGTTTTCAGGGCTGCGTGGCCATGTTCTGGCAGATTTGGTTCCTAACGTTTCGCCAGTAGCTGTGGCTGGCATCTTCAGAGGACAGGAGCACAGCTAGAAGATTCTCTCTGTGCCCAAGTGGAGGGTATGTGTTCCTGCTGGTGTTTATAGCTGCTGAGAGGGTGTGTGTCTTCTGTGGGTCATTTACAAGAGACTAGGAGAGGGTTTTTTGTGGTGATTAGGGTGTGTGGTCACCACAAAAAAACCACAAAAATCACCACAAAAAACCCGTCTCCTAATCTCTTGTAAATGACCCACAGAAGACACACACCCTCTCAGCAGCTATAAACACCAGCAGGAACACACACCCTCCACTTGGGCACAGAGAGAATCTTCTAGCTGTGCTCCTGTCCTCTGAAGATGCCAGCCACAGCGACTGGCGAAACGTTAGGAACCAAAACTGCCAGAACATGGCCACGCAGCCCTGAAAACCCACAACAACCATCGGATTCCAGCCGTGAAAGCCTTTGACTATACATAAATATAAACCATCTAAAAATATAAACCTTCTACGCAACCAACAACCAACACAGAGAAACAGCAAATCAAATCAACAAGTACAGGATTAACCACAGAAGACTGTTTTTGACATTGTTCTGAAGATCACAACCCCAAAGATAATAATCAGGCAACTTGATCTCGAGTGTTTCCATTGGGGAGCAAGTCTGAACAAGTTAATGGGAAGTATGTTCAGCATTTTCTCTGTGATTAAAGGAGAACATCATATTCCCCCTCCTGACATGCACAGAGCCACCTAAACAGATTAGATTGATTTATTTACCATCATAACCCAATCTTTCATGCAATGCATCTAACAACAAAGCATCGAATAAAAAGGAAAACCTTAAAAAAGAAAATGTAGGTCTAATTGCCTCATAACATGGACAATAATCTATCAAATCTGCCACCTAACAGCCTCCACCCCCAAAAAAAGCCCTCTTGTTTTCTTTTTTAACCATCATTAGGTTGCTCTTTACTTAGACTTAACTTTTTTTTTTAATTGCTTCAAAACCAGTGCCTGGGTGGTTTCAGGGAGGACAAGACAAAAAGAAGTTAGGAAATTAGCTCTGCATGGGGCTACCCTTGAAGAGCGTCCGGAAGCTTCAACTGGTCCAGAATGCGGCCGCGCGGGCAATTTTGGGTGCTTCAAGATCAGCACACATAACACCTCTGCTCCGCGAGCTACATTGGGTGCCAGTTTGCTTCCGAATTCAATTCAAGGTGTTGGTTATCACCTTTAAAGCCCTACATGGCATGGGACCAGGGTATCTGAGGGACCGTCTCATCCCCATCGCATCAACCCGTCCCACCCGGTCATGCAGGGAGGGCATGCTACGAGCCCCATCCATAAGAGAATTCCATCTGACGGGGCCCAGGAGGCGTGCCTTCTCTGCAGCAGCCCCCGCCCTCTGGAACATTCTCCCCCCTGACATAAGATTACCCCCTCTCTCCTGGACTTTAGAAAAAACTTAAAGACCTGGTTGTGTCATCATGCTTGGGGAGGGGTGGGGAATAGCCAGTCTTGGGGTTGGCTGGTTCCTTAGATTTCCCTTGTCCAGCTCGACCAGCTCTTGGGATCAGATCTACCATTCTTTGGATCTGATTGTAACTATGTATTTTATGATTATTGATATTACTTATGGTTTTTATTGATTTTATTTATTTATTTATATTTCCAACTTATATCACCGCCCATCTCCCCCCATTCCATTTTAAATTATTTTATTGCAAACCACCTAAGGTTCCTCCTTTGGAGGGAGATGGGTGGGATATAAGTATGATTGATAAATAAATAAATAAATAAATAAATAAATAAATAAATAAATACATGTTAAGAAGGAGAAGACAGAACATCCTGGATATGGGAAGTTACGATCTCAGGGTTTCATTTTTCAACTGCACCTGCGCCAAAGTTGTTGGTGATGCTACTATCCTAATGAAAAAGAAAGAAATAAAACAGGAGGAAAGAAGCAGCAAGAAATGGTGGGTTGCATCCCTTGAAATGTCTAGGTAATGGTATGTGGGAATGACCTTGGGAGACTGGGCAAAGAGACCCAACCAAGGGAACAGTCAGATAAGAGGCTGCTGAGCCCACAGCAGGAATGTGGGTGGGACAAGAGGCTCAGAAGAGACCCTCCCTAGTTTCTAGGGCTGTAAAGGAGAGGGGGGGGGAGAGATGTACTTTCAGACTTGCAAGATTCTATTAATGTAGCCTTACAATAAAGTAGAATTAGCTCATCCGGTCTTGTTTCCTGTCTGGTCTACCTCGTAAGGCTAACAGTCACCGATAAAGTTCAAGTGGGGTTCCAAGGTCACCAGACTTGAGAAATGTTCTCAAAGTCAGGTGTGATAAGGTCAAACGTTCCAATTCCAATTACTTCCCTTCGACCCTTTCTAGATTCCAAAGAGAGAACCAACATGACACCAGAACAAGATGGACAGGTGTGTTCCATGGTAGAGAAGTGTAGAGGGAAGAGGGAATGGCCTTGAAGGACAGGAGGAAGAGCCACTACCAAGACAACGGTCAGATAAGAGAAATCTGAATCAGGGCCAGAACTGTAACCTGAGAAAGTGTCTCAGACAAGACCCTCCCTAGTTCACATGAAGATAAAGGGGGGTGGGGGGAAAGCAAATTCAGACTTGTTACAATAGCTTTATAATAAAAGTAGTACTGATTCACACAGCATTGGTTTCCTCGTCTGGTCTACCTTGAAGGTCTAACAAGAAGTGCCAACATAGACCTTCAAAAACCCTTCATGCCTTGGCCTCCATACTCACTAGCAGTAGATGGTTGGCATTCCTTGCTCCTGGTCTTCATTCATTTTGAGCCAACTTCTCTTAGGGCTGTGGTCATCTATCTAGTGCAAAGAACATGCAAAGCCATCAAGAAAGAGCTTCGTTTCTCTTCTAGCAGATCTTGGCTGTCCAAAACAGGTCAGACTTACTCTATGGAACAAATGATTCCAGGGACTGAAGCAAGCCCCATCTTTACAATTTAGCAGGAGCTGAAAATGTGCCTCTTTGCTCTGGCTTTTTAATATATTCACGTTCTCTGACTTTACTGGCTTCGTCTTTAATACGTTCATATTTCTCATTTTTAATTACGGTTCAATGATGCCTTTTATTGTATTTTTGGAAGCTGCCCAGTGTTGTTAAGGGAGTGGGCTACCCATAAATTTTATAAATTAAAAAAAAAAATCAATCAGTCAAGGTGGTTGAGTGCGATGAGGAGAAAAAACATGCACACATTGCATGTAATATGCACAATAAATTGCAGCATGCATTTCTGCATATGCATTAAGACACAATTTGCTTTTTTGAAGAGATGCCATCATAAGATGCTTGGAGTGGAAGTTCAGCAGGACAGGACAAGGCAGAGCGTGGCAGGCATTTTTAGAAACTGTGATCACCTTCTTTGTGGGAATGAAGTTGGAATTTTCCAGCTCTTCCATTGGTTGGGGAACTTTCTGGTTTTTTCCCCTTTCAAAAAACTGTGTTAATATCCATTCTGGGGCTCACAGTACAATTTTCATGGAGATTGTGTGTTGGAATGGTGAGAAACCTTGTCCTAATTTTTTTTTAGCAATCATGATTGGAAGTGTGAGCAGAAACTGGTCCCAGCAGGCTGATCTCATCTAGACTTGAAAGCTAGCAAAACGGTGCTTGGATGGAAGTCCAGTCTGGGAAGTCGGAAAAACCAAGGAAAAGGACAATTGCTTCCATACATTTGCCCAGAACATTTCATACGATATCTCTGCAGACACGATGTCCTGACTTCGAATGAAGGAAAACACGCTGAGACTTGGTGTACTGGCTCTAGTGTTTTATTGTTCTACTCTGCTAGACAGAATCCAGCTAAACTAAAATGAACTAGTGATGCTCAGAGAAAAGGCCCAAGAAACTAGGGTGGTGCCTTCTTCAGCCTCTTGGGAGGAAGGCAAAGCGATTCAGTACTGCGCATGCGTTTATCCCCCTGGAGGGAGGCCCCTCCTTCTTCACCAGTTATCTCCCTGACACACCATTAAACTGGAGGGACACTTTATTTCTAAACAGAAAGCCCCTTGTAAGGGTGGATGCTTTGGCTATTCGGGTATATAGAGAGCCAGTTTGGTGTAGTGGTTAAGGCACCAGGCTAGAAACCAGGAGACCGTGAGTTCTGGTCCTGCCTTGGGCACAAAACCAGCTGGGTGACCTTGGGCCAGTCCCTCTCTCTCAGCCCTAGGAAGAAGGAGGAGGCAAGGGCAAAACAGTTCCAAAAAATGTTGCCAAGAAAACTGCAGGAACTTGCCCAGGCAGTCACCAGGACTCAAGACTGACTCAAAAGCACAAAATAAAAATAAATTGTGTATGTGGGTATATACATCTTGCACATCAATAAGTTATATCAGTGTGTGCCAGTATGCAGACACACACACACACACACACACACCTATATATAATATATAAAAATTCCCTTCTCACCCCTATGGGTGGTATGTGTCTTCCTCAACCTCGGGTCCTCTGCCAGAGGCCTGGGACTTTGAGGGTTCTGTGCAGGATCTGAGCTGTTCCTAGCACTGCTCTCTTCTGGACAGAGAGCTCTGATGTTGCTCCTGGGATCTGCTGGAGCCACTCTCCCAGCCTAGGAGTCACAGCCCCGAGTGCTCCTACCACCACTGGGACCCCTTTGGCCTTCACTTCCCACATCCTCTCTAGTTCCTCCTTCAGGCCCTGGTACTTCTCCAGCTTCTCATGCTCCTTCTTCCTGATGTTGCTGCCACTTGGCACGGCTACATCTATCACCACCGCCGCCTTCTGGTCCTTGTCTACTACCACGATGTCCGGTTGATTGGCCGGTACCTGCCTGTCCATCTGGATCTGGAAGTCCCACAGGATCTTAGCCCTGTCATTCTCCACGACCTTCTGTGGAACCTCCCATCTGGACTTGGGAGGGTCCAGCCCATACACTGTGCAGATGTTCCTGTACACAATGCCCGCTACTTGGTTGTATATATATATATTCTCTGCAAACTGGTAGTTTCCAAGCAATGCAGAATTTAACTTTTTGACATGCACAGCTGCTCAAACGAAGGTGGTGTGTGTGTGCATACGCGTGTGGGAGAGCTCATGCATTATGTATCTTCACTCAGATCAATCCTTCAGCAGACTGTCAACTGAAAATCAAAGCCCGAACAAGGTGGCGCTGGAGGATATGACTTCCCAACCCTACATCCGTGGATCATCTCTCTCCCTAACTTGCCCGCATCCCCCTTGGTTCTAAACACTCTGCCTTTGCCAGAAGCAGACTTAACAAAGCCCTGAGTTGGGGGGGAAAGGGATGCTTTTTTTTTTTTTGGAAATGAAAAGATAACAGACGCAGACGACTATTTTGGAGTTTATGCCAAGATCCTGTAGATTAATAATTGATATCAAAAGTAGGCCGTCTTCCTCTTTCTCTTTCAAAGCGAAGAGAGCATGCAAAGTCACCTTGCGAGCAGGGAGGTTTTACGGAAGTAGAGAAAGAGCTGAAGTTGAAGCCTGCCTTGGTTTCGTTAAAAGCAGCAGAGCTAATGATGGGGCCTGGGTGTGCTTTTGTCCTGCTAAAAGGCTGCTTTGCCTGTCTGTCCATCTATCCACTCAACGTACCTGTCTGTCGGTTTACCCATCCATCCACTTAATTTTCTCTATCTAACATCTCTCTCTCTCTCTCTCTCTCTCTCTCTCTCTCATCCACCCCCCTTTCCTATCATCTGTCTGTCTGTCCGTCCGTCCATCCATCCGCCTCCTACCTATCATCCATCGGTCCATCCATCCATCCATCCATCCCATCCATCCATCCATCCATCCATCCCATCCATCCATCCATCCATCCATCCCATCCATCCATCCATCCATCCGCCTCCTACCTATCATCCATCGGTCCATCCATCCATCCATCCATCCATCCATCCATCCATCCATCCCATCCATCCATCCATCCATCCATCCATCCATCCATCTATCCGCCTCCTACCTATCATCCATCGGTCCATCCATCCATCCATCCATCCATCCATCCATCCATCCCATCCATCCATCCATCCATCCATCCATCCATCCATCCATCCATCCCATCCATCCATCCATCCATCCATCCATCCATCCATCCATCTATCCCATCCATCCATCCATCCATCCATCCATCCCCCCTCCTACCTATCATCTCTGTCTGTCCGTCCATCCATCCATCCCCCTCTCCTACCTATCATCCATCGGTCCATCGGTCCATCCATCCATCCATCCATCCATCCATCCATCCATCCATCCATCCATCCCCCTCTCCTACCCTTTGTCTGTCTGTCTGTCCATCCATCCCCCTTTCCTACCTATCATATGTCTGTCTGTCCGTAGGTCCATCCATCCCCCTCTCCTACCTATCATCCATCCATCCATCCATCCGTCCATCTCCCTACCCTGGATAAGCATGGATAAACCTTTTAGGGGTGGGGAAATCCTGGAGATGAATGATGAAAATCTTGTGCCCATCTCCTTGCCAATTTCTCTCCAGCCCACTTTTTCTCCAATCAGTCTTCCAAACGAACTCCGAATACCTTCTCTTCTCTCTCTCTCTCTCTCTCTCTCCCTATTGCTGAAAAGGCAGCTGTTCCCAAGCAGGAGTGACCAGAACCAGGGGAGTGATGGCTGAGTTTTTCCTTGCCTTCCCAATATCCAGTTCGAGAGATCTTTTCCACATTGTCTGGGTGGTAGACAACTCTTAGCTGGCCCTGTTGTGAAGCAGAGGAAGATGGTTCCCTCAGCCTGCAGTTAGAAGGTGGGGAGAAGTCAGAGGGATATTATAGAGCAGGGGTGGGGAACCTTTTTTCTGCCAAGGGCCATTTGGATATTTATAACTGGGGACCGGGGGGGTGGGGCGCGGGGTTTCTGGGATTTCCGCGGACCGGGAGCCAGAGTTTGTGGGCGGGAGCCAATCACAAGCACTGGGGGGCGGGGTTTGCGGGCGGGAGCCAATCGCATGGAAGGGGCAGGGTTTGCGGGCAGGAGCCCCGCGGGCCTTAGGCGGGAGCCCCGCGGGCCTTATACGGCCTGTGGGCCTGACGTTGCCCACCCCTGTTATAGAGCATGGGAGTGTGAGGCACATGGATTTCTCTCCCTCCATGGAGGGGGGTGGTTTCTCTCAGAGTTAATGCTTGTCCATTGGTGGTCCAAATTGCTAGTTCAGAGTCCATTGGTAAGAGAGATGACTCTGAATTAAGATCTTACGAAATATCTCTTTAGATGGTCATGGATTGTTCTTTTCACTTACTTTGCAATGAGAATAGCCATCTTTGTGGCATCTGGAGTGCTTCCTCCAAAGAAAGGTTGGACTTCTGCTCTGCAAGTACCTTCCTGCTACTCAAAGGCTGTGCCACGTTCAAAGGCCAGGAGATATAATAACATTTAATGCATCCGGTCAACAGGATGCTCCAGTGTGTTTCTCTAGCTTCCCCCCAAAAGCTTTTTAAACATTCAATCAATCAGCACCAATCCAAGATAGATTTGCTGATTGCCCGATAATACGTTCTGCCAGCCCACTCTCTTTGCCCGGCCACTCCTACTTGTAATTTTCTGTGCTGGGTTTTAATCAGGTGCGCCTTGCCTTGTCAAAGGGACTCTGAATCCGTCTGGGTTGCACGGTGAATGAAAAGCTCAGCAAAAGTTATTGATTTTGTTGAAGATTAATCAGTCAGTGGCTCTCTGGGGTGGATGAGGACCGAGGACAGAAGAAGGATCTCCTAGTGGAAGAGAAATATGTGCAGTCCCTGATGGAACATCCAGTGGCATGCAGTAAGAGAATGAAAAGGTCAGCTGACTTCCTCTAAGACCTGACGAGGTGTCTATACTGGTTGGCAATTAATTTCCCACCAGAAGTCCAAGTGTGGGTGATGGTTTTTAGAACCTTCAAGGATGGGCAGTGTGAGGTTCTCCAGATGATATTGAGCTCTCCCTTCCCATCAGCTCTAGCTAATCTAGCCACTACTGGGGGGGGGGGGAGGGGGAGGATGGTGGAAATAGTATTCCAACAGCATCTAGAGGGTTGTTAATCAGTGAAACTCATTCCTGCAAGACATGGTGATGGCTACTCATTTGGATGGCTTTACAAGGGACCACAGGTCTGTTGAGGGCTATTAGTCTTGAAGACTTCATGTTACCTCTGAATTGGGGGAGCCTGCCTCCGGATCCCACGTACAAGAGAACAATATTGGAAGGGACATAGGTCTCCATCTTCTGCTTGGGAGCATCAGTGGCTTCTGGTTGGCTCCGGGGAAAACAGTGAAACACACTTCAATGGCCATGAGTTAGGATTTGGGCATTTCATTTGCCATATCTCCCTAGCGTGCTACCACCAGTATTTGGGTTCACAAATTGCCCTGATAGAAAAAAAAATTGCCATCTGTTGAGTTGACACATATGTGTAATGATGCATGTCTAAAAAGTGTGTCCCCAACATGAAAAGTTTGGAAAGCTGTGGTCTAAGGTTTGCTAGTGGTCAAAAACACAGCTCCGGCATTTCTGCAAAGAGGATTCATTCAACACCACAGAAGTCAACCATCTGCGGCAGAAAGAAGGCAGATGAGGTCGAGTCAGGCTGTCTGTGATGGTGTGTGGGAAAGGCCTGGGGAGACTGGGCAAAAAGATGCTGCCAAAGGAATGGTCAGATAAGAGGCAGCATAGCCTGCAGCTAGATAGTGGACGGGGCAAGAGGCTCAGAAGAGACCCTCCCTAGTTTCTCAGGCTGTAAAGGAGACGGGGGGGGGGAATTGTACTTTCACACTTGCAAGATTCTGTCAATGTAGCTTTATAATAAAGTAGAACTAGCTCATCTGGTTGTGATTCCTACTGGGTTTACCCCATGAGGCCGACAATATGCTAAACCCTAAACCATAGTTTAGATTTCAGAATGACTGGGTTCACACAACCCTCTAAGCCCAAACGAAACCAAAGTTATGGCTTCCTGCATTGGATGGACCCAAACTCTGTATTTATATCTTCTGAAATAGAGATGGGAATATAAGCTACTATGGCATTGTGACATGTATGATGTCATTTGCCTTCCTGTTCTCTCCACAGATGCTCATGGATAGAAATATCTGTTAAAGAATTTGCATCATTTATATGTTTAATTTCAGAATAAATAGCCAAAACTTTGGGTGCTTTCATATTATACAGGTTAGATCAGAGCTTTCCAAACTTTTCATGTTGGTGACACACTTTTTAGACATGCATCATTTCGCAACACACTCTTACAGCAGGGCACAAGGCAGGCACTAGGACCTGCGCGGAATCACAGCAGGTTTGGAGGCAGCCAGGCACAAGGCAGGCACTAGGACCTGCGCGGAATCACAGCAGGTTTGGAGGCAGCCAGGCACAAGGCAGGCACTAGGACCTGCGTGGAATCACAGCAGGTTTGGAGGCAGCCAGGCACAAGGCAGGCACTAGGAGCTGCGTGGAATCACAGCAGGTTTGGAGGCAGCCGGGCACAAGGTAGGCACTAGGACCTGAGCGGAATCCTGGCAGGGCTTGGAGGCAGCAGCAGCCACGACACACCCAGACACTGCAGCCAACACACTAACATGTCCCGACACACAGTTTGGAAAGCTCTGGGTTAGATAATAATCCTGGCTGGAATTTGAATTTCCCAAGAATACCAATCTAAGATGTGATTTTCCCCCCTCTGTGTTATTCCTTGATGAATCAAAAATATTTATTATTATATTACTATAATTGTCATCATAACACCAATAATAACTACATGAAGAAGAACACCATATCACAAAATCAGAGTGTTGAAGTACTGTAGATAAAACAGAAGCATCAAATAAAACATTATCCATGAAGAGGAACAATTGGGGTTAAAAGGCACGTTTTCGAAACAGTCAGCTACGGGAAGTTGGCTGGAGAAGTCCTTCCTGCTTCTGCTGACGTGAAATTATTCTGCTACAATGCTGGCCTTTCATTATCGAAAAATAAGCTAGTGGACGGGGCAAAGGTGGGCCAGCCTGAGAAAGATGCTCACTCATCAAAACCAAGCAAGGAAAGATGACTCAGCAAGGCCATCTGCAGAAAACACAGTCCTCATATGCTTGCCCAAATGTCTATCATGATAAAATGCAATCAAGAAACAACCTAAGATGGGGTGTTTCCCTACAGTGTTGGATCTTGGTTGGAGATCTCTATGACCACAAAGCAAGCGTAAGGTCCCTCTCTATGTTCCTCCCCCTTAGAAGTCATTCATTCATTTCTTGACCATGGTGTCACAGGGTGACATACCTCCAACTTCACTCCTGACGTGGGTAGCTTAGCTATTCCGGAGAATAAGGAAATATTGGATGGATGCACACAACATTTAAGCATTTTGCCTCTTGGGATATTCACATTCTTTATCCTCCTGGACCATCATTACTATTACAAATATGGCTGCAATCTCTACTCGGGGGAAATGGCCTCTTTCCATCTTTTGAATATTTTAATTTCATCTCCCCACTGCTTGGCTCCAAAGATTGCCTTGAAAGGCCAAGGAGCTGTCCATCAGTCCAGGACTCAGAATATAAAAGACTGCACTGTCCAGCCACGCACGCAGCAGCATAAAACATTGCTTCAGCACTGAGTGGGCTCCAAGTGAGCTGATTCAGCTGTCTTACAACCCCCTGATCATCAGCCTCCTGATCTGGCTTCCTCTTCATGAGCAGGGTTCACGAGGGATGACTCTCCGCTGCCAAAAGGGCACTGCATTTACAGGTCTGGGTTTCTGCTCAGATGTTGGAAATCAGATTGTCAGACTATGGAAATAGCATGATGGTTGAACAGAAACCGAGGGTCCTTCGTCTGAGCTCAACTCTGCTAATGTCATGGACGCATCCATGACGTTTTCTTGGCACAATACAGAAACAGTGTGCCGTTGCCTTCTTCCCAGGATGCTTTTCAACTTCTCATCGTTGCCTCCTCTCTTGGCATTTTCTGGTGATCTCCCAGCCAAGTACTACTGAGGTCCAACCCTCTTGACTTTTCCATGGTCAACTAGTGCTGTCACCTGATGAGACAGTGTGGACTGATATAAATACAAGATCATTAAATATATACTGTACAAACCATTTCGCAAGCTCAACAGCAGCATGGTGATCTTAACGATCCTCCTTTAGATGATAAAAGGACTTAAAACAACATCTCAAAATAACCATGACCTAGCCCCAGGTGCAAGGTCACACAGCCACCCTAGAAACATATTTAGGATTCCCTTACCAACTTTGCTCAGACTGAAGAAGCTCCTTGGATAAGGAGCGAAACGTTTCCACTGAGAAAATAGAAATCCAGTTGACATGATTCAAGCTACAGACAATTCCACCTGGATGACTGAGAACCTTCATCGACATATGTACAAACTTAGTTTTATCCACACTTTCTCACAATGTAGTGTCTTCAATTTCTTGGGACTACTGTCTCCACTGGCCTTGGTCAGCTTGACCAGTGGCCAGAAATGCTGAGAGGTGCCATCTGAGACATCTGGAAGAGATCCTCTCTAGCAATGAAGCAACATTTTTGTGGTTAAGGATTGCATTTTTTTTTTTAAAAAATGTGCTCTATTCTCTCACGGATCCAGAATTTTCAACCCAGATTCGTGAATGGGGAAGATTCTTCCTGAAATAAGCATTAAACCTCTGAGAGGATTATAATAAGCCAGACCAGCCATTCGTTTAGCTCAAATTGTTCTTGATGTTGACAAGAGACATTTCCAGCTTCCCCAGAGAAATTAGGGACCAGTTTTGCCTGCTGGCCAGCCTCAAATCTTTTTTCCCAAAAGGTGAAACCCATGAGGTGATGGGAAGATAAATGGTGCCTTTTTCTCCCAGCACTGCCAAAACTTCCCTGTGAGAGACTTGAAAGGGAGGTGAGCATTGCTCGCACTGCAACGTTTTGTTGAGAATCCTTCTCGCCTATCAAAAAATCGATCCTGCTGTTGGGGTGTGTGGGGAAGGATGCTCCAGACAGCCCCTTTCATCTTGTTTCACAGTGCGATTCCCTCTTCACTTCAGCCTTCAAGGGGAGAGAGTGGTTAATCCCTGGCCATTGGAAATCTTTACGCGATCAAAGGATGCCTCCCTTTACAACAAAAGCTTTGGAAAGAAAGGCATTTCAGACAAGACAAAGCAGTTCAGAAATAAAAGTTTGAAAGAAGAGTGTAGGCAGCCAAAATCATAGCCAGCAAGAAAATACATTCTGATATTTGCTAGCAGAAAAGTAAGAATGAGTTCTAGATGATAAAATAAGAAGATTCAAAGACCTCAGATTACAGCAGGGTTACTTCATAAACATCAGTTATTCCTACTGTCGCAAATGTCTAGACGTGGAGATTCCAGGTGTTTTGCTGTGTGGAACATCTCCACCCCATAATTTCATATACATAAAATAGGCTGACCATATTTCCTTGAGACAAAAACGGGACATTGGGATGGCAAAAATGGGACGGGGTTAAACTTATGTAATATTCCGTATTCATGAAAAAGTAAGACGATAAAAAAAGTCTCAAAGAGTTTTTAAGATCCATTTGCTGGACCTGAAACAGATTACTGTATATATAAAAATATTTTTGTTTTCATTAAAATGAAAAAGTTTTATTACATGAACATATTGAGCTAACACTTATTCTTCAGTGACAGAACTCATACAAAAATTTAGGTCGACGTAGAGGGGGACTGTATTTGACAGGAGGCGAATGGGAAAAGCACAGCTCACGGGCTTTGTAACCTCACGGATCGCAGGAAGGAGGGGAGGGGGGAGAGAAGAGAGGCAGGGAAGGAAGGATTCAAAAACTCCACGCCCGGCGAGGCTTCTCTTCCTTCTGCCTTCTCCTCCTCCTCCTGCTCTTTTTTCTCCCTCTTTCTCTCTCTCCCACAATCCCAAACGAAAGACTCTCTCTTGCCGAGCTGGAGGAATAATAACTTTCACTCTTGAAAAAAGGGGGCGGGGACCACATCCTGAACGCCTTTTAATAAAACAAACAGAGAGCAGAGAGCGACCAGCTCAGAGCAGAGCAGAGGCGGTGGCAAAGATCTCTCTCCCCGTCTCTCTCTGTCTCCCTCCCTCTCTCTCTTTCTGCCTTCCTTGCCCCTCTCTAGTCTCACCCAACATCAGGCACCTCAATCAAGCACTTTTTAAATGATAATTGCATCTTGGCTGAATCAATCTTGCCATGCCTGACATTTTGCTATTTTTTTTAAAAAAAACGGGACAAAATTGACATTTATATTAAAACGATGGGACGGTCGGGAAATGTGAAAAAAATGGTACTGTCCCATTTAAAATAGTACGTATGGTCAGCCTAACATAAAAAGACTGATCGTATTTTAACACAAGCAGTGGGAAAACAAGTAGCTAGCTAGGGTGGAATTGATGGAGCAGCTTTGATTCCCAACACTCTAGAACAGAGCTTTCCAAAGTTTGCATGTTGGTGACACACTTTTTAGATATGCATCATTTCGCGACACACTCTTACAGCAGGGCACAAGGCAGGCACTAGGACCTGCGCGGAATCACAGCAGGTTTGGAGGCAGCAGGGCACAAGGCAGGCACTAGGACCTGAGCGGAATCACAGCAGGTTTGGAGGCAGCCAGGCACAAGGCAGGCACTAGGACCTGCACGGAATCCTGGCAGGGCTCGGAGGCGGCAGCAGCCGCGACACACCCAGACACTGCAGCCGACACACTAATGTGTCCTGACACACAGTTTGGAAAGCTCTGCTCTAGAACAAGTCCTTGGCTCAGGTTAACAAAGCTCTGAAGAAGACTGTAACCATGATGAACTTCAAGTCATCCCAGTTAAGGCAAGTCAACAGCACTTCCCTTCTGGGCCAGCCCAACCTGAGGATATTATCATCCCATGGACTGATGGAGTCAGAAGATAACCCTTCTACGATGGGTTACAGCTGCAAAAATGTTGCTTGACCTAGGAAGGCACCCACGTGTTCATGGCAGCTTCATAAGTCAAGAGGTCCATGGCAAAGTGAATTCTGAGGAAGTCCCGTATCATACTCTGCTCAGAATATATGGCAGGAACTAGTCCCAGGAAGCTAATGATGGTTACGAACAACACTGTCTAATTTAGAGGCTGTAAATATGATTTCAATCTGGTTTTTAGAAAATGGATGAAAAATCAGTAGCTGTTGCTGTCTCTTTTTGAAGGCTCCTTTTCAAACACTACTTTCATAAGCATACCCACTTTTTCAAGATATATTTTTCACAAACCAATGAGATTGTTGACCAGAAGAAGATACCTGGAAGACTGATTGAAGTAGCTGTCCATGTCATAGCAAAGTCTTTTGGCTGTTTCTCCTCCACCACCACCACCAGAAATCCATGATGGATCTCTTTTACACCCATACAGGAAACTGCTCTTAGTTTCATTCTCATCATTTATTTCTTCCCCAGCTCAGTATGGAAACACCAACCGAACCTAGAACTTCCTACCAGGATATCATTTCACTTTCATGACAGCAGAAGACATTCAAATGGAGTCAGATCCAGGAAGGATGGAGAAGAGATTGCAAATGTTAACCTCTTTGACAAACTTACCAATTACACTTTATTACAGCACTGTGTGTGTAATACAGTTCCTTCTGCAGAAGAATAGCTAATTAAGTTGTGGGAGTACGCCTTGATGTCTAAAATCATTTAGTATTTCAGAAGTAAATCTGGCACAACCTGTAAATACAATTTGGAAAAACAGTTTTGGATTATAATTCCATACGTTCAAAATGTCAAAATACGTTCAAAATAATCAACGATGCAATCTGAGTCTCCCTGTTTTACATTGAAGCCCCATCTCTCTTCTTCTCCGATAAATACACATAGGCTATACCCTAAGATCAAAAGCTAGATGACTAAAATGATGGGAAAAAAAAGCTTTAACTGGGTGACAGCCCTAATAACGGCTAGTTACTTAAATTTTTCATTATACCTGACTGAAGAGTGCTTAGCGCATGAATGCTAAGTGCAGATTTTAATCATTTATTATGACACCTATTAAAAAGGAATGTGTTGGGGAGTATCAACAAACAAATCGTGTGTGTGTGTGTGTGTGTGTGTGTGTGTGTGTGTGTGTGTAATTTGGCTGATTGCTCTCATCCTGTGGAGGAAGTGCCTGGATGTTTTCATCAACCCCTGTGGGGCCCAAGCGTGAAGATTAACCGGAAACAGTTGAGACACATTTATAACATTATGAGAATGAACTTTGGGGGAATTAAGAGCATACAGACGAGTGCCTGATGTGGGGTGGAGCTCCTGAATGAAACGCAGGATATAAATCTATTAAATAGGTTATTAATTAATTAATTAATTAAAGGTTATCACCTTTGAAGCCCTACATGGCATGAGGCCAGGTTACCCGAGGGACCGTCTCATCCCCATAACATCGACCCGCCCCACCCGGTCGTGCAGAGAGGGCATGCTACGGACCCCATCGACAAGGCAATTTCATCTAGCGGGGTCCAGGAGGCGGGCCTTCTCTGCAGTGGCGCCTGCCCTTTGGAATATTCTGCCCCCAGAGGTGAGGCGGGCTCCGACACTCGCGGCCTTCCGGAAAACTCTGAAGACCTGGTTCTGCCGCCTTGCTTGGGATGGGAAAGGTAACAGCTCCTCCTGGGGGTGGCTGGCGCCGTAGTATCCTCCCTACCATATGACATCACATCGCCACATGGATTTTATATTTATATTTATTTAACTGTATTATTATAACTAATTTTATATTGTAACTTTTTAAGTGTTGATTTTATTGTAAACCACCCAGAGTCCCCCATTGGGGGAGATGGGTGGTGAGAGAAATTTGAACAATAAATAAATAAATAAACTTCAGGATGTTGGGTGTGTAACACATTGGAAGACTCATTGTTGTAAGCTTGTTCTACAGTTCTCCCATTTTGATGTAATATTTATTGTTTCTTAATATGGATCTAGGGGGAAGAAAAAAGGTGTAAATACATTAAGACGATGTTGAACTATATACCAAAATATGCATGGGGTATGGCTAAAAAGATATTTTGGTGGATATACCAGATTTATTTTTGGGGCTTATTAGAAATATCAACCCATATTATTCCATGTGATTAAGGATCTGCTGTTGAAAAAGTGGGTTATTTTCTTTGATATGCCTTCCATTGCAAACAGTTTTAATTTTTTTATTCGATTTGTTGTACATTTAAAATTCTTTTCCTGTGCCATGTATTCATTTCTTTTTTTACTCTTTCTTGAATATTAAAACAATGCAAATTAAACAAATGGAAATCCCTGAGGATATTTGGAAGTTTTATATAAATGTTAAGTGAGTTCTTCTTTTGCCAAGGATGGTAAAATGCAAGGGTGGCTGAGATCCACAAATGCAGAGGAAGTCATTTTTGTTTGCACAGATTTATCTTGGTCATCTTTACAAAGCAGTCTATAAAGGGGTCAATAAATGCTACAGGAAATTCATGAAATAAGATCAAGGGAACTTTATCCAACATATGAGAACTGTCTTTTTTTTTTTTTTTACATTCATACCCATAAATAAAATTGAAAGAATCTGGGTTCCAAAAATGTAGACCACCACTAGAGGGCAGCAAGGAGATAAAAGAAAATGTTAACTTTGTTGCCCTCTGGTGGTCATGATTTTTACAGCCCAAATCTGGTCATCTTATCTCAGCCAATCAACCTAGCAGAGAACTAATACCCTACAGGGGTCCAAAGAACAGAATCTATAGGATGAGGGTGGGGGTACCAAGGTGCAAGACGAATTTATTTAAGTGGGGGTTGTTGGCTGAAGATAATACATTATGTGAATGTGGAGAAATCCAAGACCCGGGGCATCTGATGGTGTGTCGATTACTGCCAGAGCCTTGTACTGTCGATGACCTACCGCAAGCTAATGACAAAGCTGTGGCGGTGGCTACACTTTGGCAGAGTAAAGTTTGATCTGGACACGAAATAAATAAAATAAAAACCTAGCAGATCATTGCAATGCCTCGTTCGTCAATGGTAGTGATGATGCCCAAGAATAACATCTTGAACTAACTCAGTAATGCAGAATATAGGGAAGAAAGAGAAATTGACTTTAGGTAAAATCCATTCAAATAGCTTTCTAGGAACAGGGAGGAGAAGGATCAATGAGAAATCAGCAAACTTGGTTAAAATCATGTACACAGCATCCCACACATGGACACGCAAATGCAATGAATTTCCTCACCCCTCAAGTTTCGCCATCAGCCCCTGATTAGCAAACATAATTGTTGGGTTTTATTCACTGGACTGAAACCACATTTTAAACCATGATTTATTGAACAAGCCACAAAGGCTGGGCTTACACAGCTTGCTAAAAGAAAATCAAGTAAGCCATGTTATGGTTTACTGCAATGTGAGACTCAACCAGTCTTAAAGATCACGTCCATCTCAATATTGCTACTCCAGTTTTGGCAGTAAACTTGAAAAGAGGATTTCCAAACTTTTCAGGAAGAGGGTGTCAAGGTTTTCTAGATAGATAGTTAATAGGAAATTTCTATCTTCCCATTCTTACAAACAACAGCACTTTTTTGTCAATGTGGAAAGAGCAGGGAGAAATAAGTCGGCCTGTCTCTGGATGTTATTCACGTTAGTAATGGAGGTCCACCAAAAAGTTGCGTTCTATCCTTGGAAAAATGCCTATCAAAAAAGGATGGATCACAACCTTTGGAACTTCTACTTTTAATCCTCCCCAAAGAGGCTTGATCTATTTAAAAGACTATATACTTGTCTCATTTAACTTTCTGACTTGGCCACCAGCTTTCATTATTGGGTATGGGTCAACTAACTACTGTAGCTGCTGCTGCTATTTTTGCTTCAAAGAGTTGATGAGAAGAAAGATCATAAACGACCTCGCTGCAGAGCGTTTTCATTCCACCAAAGAGCAACACAGAAATAAGATCGTTTTCTCTTTTGATCACAGGCCTTTTGAAGACGTTTTCGTGTTGTTTAAAACCAGGCTCACGGTAGAATACCACCCCGATCTCCTCTGATTGAAAGGGGAAGAACGCCACCACCGAAAGTTCTTCCCCCAGAAACTTTTTGCAGATAATAATTATTGACATCCCAGAATAGTCAAGCGTGCAGCACCAGTAGAACAGACAAACAACCAAGTCTGAATATAGTTTGAGATAAACGGATCATGTATTCATGTTGGGGTTGTGAAATTAACCAAGCATTTTCCCAATGCAAATGAGTAACTTAAAAAAAGCACCGTTGTTTTCTGTTTAATTTCCTTTTGAATAATAATTCCTTTCCAAAGATGCTAAGTGAATACTGAAGAGGCAGACAGAAGCTATGCTGGCCATCTGTACCAAAGCAACGTGAATTTAAACTACCTTCCAGAGGAAATTGTGTTTAACCTGGATTATGGGAGTTTATGGAGGGGAGGAGGGGGAAAAGGGGGAAAAAAACTCTGAATTTAAGCCCTCAAAACTGGTAGAATGCTAACTTTGGAGTGACACTACCTCTTAAATCACAATCCGATGCATGTGTCTCTTCAGAAGTAAATCCAATATATTCCCTCGGATTTGACTAGCTTTGGTGAGGTCTATGGTGTGAACTTGACCACTGTGTTTGTAGAGTGGCCAAACCAAGTCAACAATACCCAAGTCAAAACCCAGATCAACAATAATTAAGCTTACATTCTTGGAGAGTCATTAGAGAGCCCACCAAGATTTTACCAGGCAACGTTTTCCAACCTTGGCAACTTCCAGGTGTGTGAACGTCAACTCCCAGAATTCCCCAGCCGGCACAGCCATTACTGAGGGTTCTGGGAGATGGAAATTGACGCAACTGGGTACTTTTTTACTGGAACTCCCTTGGAAGAAGAAAGATAATTGAATAAGGGAAAACAAGAACAAAGGCTTGCTTACTGGGGCAGGTTTTCGAGGACAGCCAAAATTATTATATATTTTTTAACGTTGTCAGGCTTAACCCCTACCCCCAGGTTTTCTGAATTAGACACTATGCATTACATTGGACACCATGAAATTCTTAGAGTCCCTATAACAAATGTGAAGGGATTATGCATTTATTTTATTTAACTTTTTTATTAGTTTTATTGCCCCCCCCCCAAGAGGCAGTAAAATACAGGATGGATATAACTGTTAATTTTTGAGGGGCGTGGTGGCTCAGCGGGTAAGACACCAGGCTTGTCGATCGGAAGATCACAGGTTCGGAGGTTCGAATCCCTAGCCCCGCGTGATGGAGTGAGCTCCTGCACTCGCCCCAGCTCTTGCCAACCTAGCAATTCAACAGCATGCAAATGCAAGTAGATGAATAGGTACCACTTCGGTGGGTAGGTAACAGCGTTCTGCGTGCGTCATGCCGGCCACATGACCGCGGAAGCGTCTTCGGACAACACTGGCTCTTCGGCTAAGAAACGGAGATGAGCCCCGGGAGTCGGACACGACTGCACAAATGTGCGGGGGGAACCTTTGCCTTTTATAACTGTTAATTTAGATCTATACTGATCTTTTATCCCCAATTAAACTGGCATATGTGCACATGGGGGGGAGGAGGAAGGAAATAGAAAACAACCCCAAAGTATAACAACTCTACAAGCAGAAGCTTCAAGTCCTTTGGTTAGGAAATTAAAAACATTTGCCATGCTTGATGGCTTAATCAGTTGATCAATACTGTTCACCGTCTTGGCAAGGAAGAAGCTGAATCTCACCACCACCACCACCACACACACACACAGACAAAGTATTGGCACAAACAGAGACTTAAGAACAGAAAATTAAGTGTTAACATTTCTTCAAACCCGGAGAGAAATTAAACTCGGGGTGGGGACAGCTGTTAATTAAGTTGCTTTTCTAAGCTGGATTTTTCAGCCAGCAAGGCTTGCAAACATTCACCGAGTGTTACTAAAGTCCATTGCGCATTTATTTGGCACTGCCCTGCTCAACAAGATTGAATTGTGGCAAGGGAGATGATGGAAGCAGTGGGAAAGTGCTAGTAGAAGATTGGGTTTGCTTTGGTCAGACCCTGAATATGGTCCAGTTTTCAGGTCTCACACTTTGAGAAAGAAATGGGAAGAGTTGCAGAACCAGGATGAATGAGGGGTTAGAAACTAAGATCTCTGGACAGGGAGAGAGAGAGAAGGAAGGAAGGAAGGAAGGAAGGAAGGAGGGAAGGAAGGAAGGAAGGAAGGAAGGAGAGAGAGAGAAGGAAGGAAGGAAGGAAGGAAGGAAGGAAGGAGAGAGAGAGAAAGAAGGAAGGAAGGAAGGAAGGAAGGAAGGAAGGAAGGAAGGAAGGAGAGAGAGAAGGAAGGAAGGAAGGAAGGAAGGAAGGAAGGAAGGAAGGAAGGAAGGAGTTGAGAGATAAGGGATGGATGGAGGGAGGAAAGAGAGAGAGAGAGGGGGGGAAGGAAGGAAGGAAGGAAGGAAGGAAGGAAGGAAGGAAGGAAAGAGAGAGAGAGAGAAGAAAGGAAGGAAGGAAGGAAGGAGTTGAGAGATAAGGGATGGATGGAGGGAGGAAAGAGAGAGAGAGGGGGGGGAAGGAAGGAAGGAAGGAAGGAAGGAAAGAGAGAGAGAGAGAGAAGAAAGGAAGGAAGGAAGGAGTTGAGAGATAAGGGATGGATGGAGGGAGGAAAGAGAGAGAGGGGGGGGAAGGAAGGAAGGAAGGAAGGAAGGAAGGAAGGAAGGAAGGAAGGAGAGAGAGAAGGAAGGAAGGAAGGAAGGAAGGAAGGAAGGAAGGAAGGAAGGAAGGAAGGAAGGAAGGAAGGAGTTGAGAGATAAGGGATGGATGGAGGGAGGAAAGAGAGAGAGAGAGGGGGGGAAGGAAGGAAGGAAGGAAGGAAGGAAGGAAGGAAGGAAGGAAAGAGAGAGAGAGAGAAGAAAGGAAGGAAGGAAGGAAGGAGTTGAGAGATAAGGGATGGATGGAGGGAGGAAAGAGAGAGAGAGGGGGGGGAAGGAAGGAAGGAAGGAAGGAAGGAAAGAGAGAGAGAGAGAGAAGAAAGGAAGGAAGGAAGGAGTTGAGAGATAAGGGATGGATGGAGGGAGGAAAGAGAGAGAGGGGGGGGAAGGAAGGAAGGAAGGAAGGAAGGAAGGAAGGAAGGAAGGAAGGAAGGAAGGGAGGGAGGGAGGGAGGGAGGGAGGGAGGGAGGGAGGGAGGAACATTTAGTTTTGGGAATGGAAAACTCTTGTTCCAGGTTAAAGAATAAGGGACCTCAAAGGTGCTTGAATTTGGATTCCTGCACTAAGCAGGGAAGTGGGGTTGGTGGCCCCCCTAGTCCCTTTTAATTCAATAACTGAACTTGCTTTAAATATTCCAATAAAGCTGAATGAACATGTTCCATCTGCTTTCACTGCAGGAGATGTGTAGGGCTAACCCCTTTGCCTGAAATAATTTATTCAGGGAGGAAGCTAAAGCAGCTGAAAAAATACAATTCTGGAGCTCCTTGATAAACTGAAAACAAACAGATCGCAGGGGGCAGGTGGCAACTGTCCAAGAAGTCTTCAAGAACTCAAGCAGGAAACAGCAGACCTTCTGTCAAAAATATGTATCACATCCCCAAGATTGTCTTTGGGATGAGAGAACTGGAAAGTGGCCAATTTTTTAAAAACAGAACTGAGACCCAGGAAATTACATGCTAGTTTAATCTTAGTTTGCTCTTGAAGGAAGAATAACGTTTTCTGGGCTGGGAAAGCTCTTGAAGGCCACAACTTGATTTTGGAGGCTACTTGGAATAACTTCAATGGAAAATGCGCTCAGAAGCACCTACACGGCTTTAGATTGATGCAATATATAAAATTATGGTTGGGATGGCGAAGATACTAAGACAACAGGTATGACCACCAGCCTTAGAAATGACAGTGAAGATATCGAAGTGGTAGATAACTTCTGCTTTTACGATCAACCATCAATAGTAAAGGAACAAGCAGTCAAGAAATATGCCGCAGACTAGCACTTGGCACAGCAGCCATGAAGGGCTTGGAAAAGATAGTCAGATGCCACGATGCGTCTGTATCTACAAAGGTCAGAATCGTGCAAGCCATGGTATTCCCCGCGGCACTCTATGGAAGTGAAAGTTGGACTTTGGCAAAGCAGGACAGAAAGAATATTGACGTTTTTATACTTCGGTGTTAGAGAAGACTCCTGAGAGTCTATTTATTTAAAAGATGGCATGGCCGCCCATCTTTAAGTACAACTCTGGGCAGCTCATAACAATATGAATACCACAGATAGCCAAGAAAACAAACCAATGGATCATCAAACAAATCAACAGAGAGTTCTCACTCAGGCACAAATGACCTGCCTCAAATTATCCTACTTTGGACACATTATGTGAAGACCCAGCTCTTTGGAGAAGGATCTAATGCTGGGAAAGGTAGACAGAAAGAGAAGAGGATGACCAGCAGCAAGGGGGGAGGGATTCAATTATAGCGGTGATGGGTGCAAAGTTGGAAGACCTGAAGGACCAGATTGGGGACAGATCATCATGGAGAAGATCTATATGGTCATTAAGAGTCAACACCAACTTTAACCTTAGAGAGAGAGGGTAAAATATAAATGAATCTATAACCACTGTCAAGAAGATCAGAAGCCACTTCTTTATAATCTTTCCTTTCCTTTTCCTATTTTCTTTTTTCACTATTCACTATTTTTCTTTATTTTCTCTTACGGTTTTTAGTTGGTTAAAAAATTATTTAATAAAAACTATATATATACTGTATATAAAGGAAATCAACCCTGACTGCTCATTGGAAGGACAGATGCTGAAGCTGAAGCTCAAATACTTTGGCCACCTAATGCGAAGAGCGGACTCACTGGAAAAGACCCTGATGCTGGGAAAGACCGAAGGCAAAAGGAGAAGGGGACGTCAGAGGATGAGATGGTTAGATAGCATCACCGATGCAATGAACATGAACTTGAGCAAACTCCGGGAGACAGTGGAGGACAGGAAGGCCTGGCGTGCTATGGTCCATGGGGTCACGAAGAGTCGGACACGACTTAGCAACTGAACAACAACAGGAAAGCATCAAAAGGTCTCTTTTCCTCTCCCTTTCTCCTGCAAATTGTCCTCCTCAAATCTTAACTTTCCACCAAGGAAGCAGACCGTCAAGCAATTTGCGAAGAGAGTTTCCAGCATTAAAATGCTGGAAACCAAAATCAGTGGTTTTTCTGATATAGGAAATAGCGTCTTTGAGAAGCCCTACAGTGCCGAGTGGGCTATCACCAGAAAGCAAAAAAAGAGAGCCGACAATGTCATTCCTCTAATGAAATCAGGACACGGAAAATGTAATGCTCAGTTCTTCAAATCTCCTACGGAGGGGAAAGGCCAACTGGTTCTCAGGGGGGAATCTGTTGTCTGTTATTTACCTCTCATTTCCTTAAAAAGCACAAAGGGGGGGATGGAATACTCTTGTCCAGAACTACTTGGATCTTTTTCCTTTCTGCAAGACCCCGCGCTGGCTGTCCTATTGCCACCCCCGCCTTGTACACCCCGTGCTGCTTTTGATCTACTTAAACAGAACTGAAGCGAAAGGTTGCAAGTAATCTCTCTCTCAGGATGAAACGTGAAAAGACAAGAAGATCTCTCACTTGCAAAGGTTACCAACAAGGAAAGCTTGAAACCCAAGCGGGCTTGTTTTCCATTTCCTGGGCTTGAAAAACACCCCAAGGGCTCTTGATGCCTGGATTTAATTCAAGGGTGAGGCTTTTCCCTTTCAAAAGGCACATTTTGGCATCAAGATCTTTAGTCACCAAGAGTCACCTTGGGATCTTTCTCAACTCTCCCTAGAAGCTACTTTTATGAGGAATGGACTATTGAGATCCATGTAAGCATATGGGTTTGTTCATTCCATTCCCATTTCTATATTAATCAGTATTTTTTTTAAAAAAAAGTGCACAACGGATTGCGAATACGAAGGGCCTTTATACAATGTGTTCAGTCTTAAAAGCATGCATTTTGAGCTTTTTCTCATCACAAAATCTGCCTGTTTAACCAAGTAGGTGCTTTGGGGAGGTGGGGAGGCTGCATTGTAAAATTCTGAGAAGGGGATAATTGTATTCCAAACAGCGCATCAATATGGGAACTGCAGAGAAGCTGAGTTTGTATCAGAATTCCCAGGGATAAAATTATCAGCAAAAAAACCCCCCTCCCCGATGAATCTTGCAACATCTTAATACATACAATAGATGTAGGCTGCACTTTAGCCCAGTCCAATTTTAGTAAAAGAAGGGGAAAAAGAAACTTGCTACTCCTTTTCTCCAAAAGAAAAGAGGCTGTGATTCCACCACCAGAGCATCATGTTATTTTGGCTGAGTTCACACTGCTCCAAGTCATGGTTTATGGAATAAACCACAATTCCCTGGGTTCACACATCACACCAGCTCATTGGTCTGTCTTCTCCGTTTTTAGAAGGAGCGTCTTTTGATCCTAACTTTGTTTTCTTTTGTTTTTCCCTTGTTGCTAAGGGAAATATCCTCCTTGGCTCTACCTTGGCCAGGTAGAGCAAGGGTACCCAACCTGTTTGGCACCAGGGACCAGTCGTGGAAGACAATTTTTCCATGGACTGGGAGGGGCGGGGTCTGCAGGCGGGAGCCAATCGCACAGACCGGGGGGGGGGTTTTGCAGGCGGGAGCCAATCGCGCGGACCGGGGGGGTGGGGTTTGCAGGCGGGAGCCAATCGCGCAGACCACCGCTGTTCACCTGCTGTGCGGCCCACTTTCTAACAGGCCGCGGCCCACAGGTTGGGGACCCCTGGCGTAGAGAGTAAGGAAGATAACCTTGATGGAAATATGCAGGAACCGTTCCCTAGGTAAAAGGGGCTGAAACATTTTTAAAGTCCAGAACAGTGAGATAACATTTGGAAGCGACTTAGGCAGACACCTCCCCCATTCACTGGAGTATAAGAAGGGGGGGAAGGTCCAGCACAACCAGACTTGCAAGATTATAGCCAATCTCAGCAGTTTTAGCCTTCCTGTGGAGTTGACTTCCTGATCTGGTCTACCTAGTGGGTCTGACAAGTCGTCTCCAGCTGGAAAGTGGGGTGAACTTGGCCCATCTCGGCTAAATCCCTTCAGCTCTGTGGGCCAGGCTGTCTAGCAGAAGCAGCAGATGCCAAGCTCTCTTAGGGATGGAGGGAGGACAGGGCAGGCTGAAGTGACCACTTTTCTTTCCAGCGGAATAAATCAGATCACTGGTAGAGATCCTCCTTTGCTTGTTCAACATTCATCTAGATGACATATGGGCATCCTCACTTAAACCAGGGTTTAAACACAGCTGTCTTGGGTATGCTTTGGGCAGAAATAGAGGCTAGAAATCGAACGAATAACCAGACTAGCAGCCAAATGCAAGCGACTCAGCCCCAATCAAACCACATTCTGCTTCACAGGATGTGTGAACCCTTTGAATCAACAGTTCCACGGGAAGCTTCGCTCGGAACTTTGCCGTGAAGTGAATAAGAGCAGGCCGGATTCTTCTCAACACGGTCCCTTGTTTTAATAACAAAGGTGAACAAACCAGGAAAACTAAAAAAAAACAGGAATGAGCTAACAATGAAGAGTTTAATTCATCTGACTAGCTTTATGTCGATGAAGGTTCTCAGTCATCCAGGTGGAATTGTCTGTAGCTTGAATCATGTCAACTGGATTTCTATTTTCTCAGTGGAAACGTTTTGCTCCTTATCCAAGGAGCTTCTTCAGTCTGAGGAAAGTTTGTAAGGGAATCCTTAAATATGTTTCTAGGGTGGCTGTGTGACCTTGCACCTGGGATTTAGAAATAAACATCTCAAATAACCATGACCTAGCCCCAGGTCAAACTTTGCTCAGACTGAAGAAGCTTCTTGGATAAGGAGCAAAACGTTTCCACTGAGAAAATAGAAATCCAGTTGACATGATTCAAGCTACTGACTAGCTTTAGTTTGCAGGCCAAATAACGCATAGAACAATGTAAGGGGATGGTTCACAGAGTCGTGCCACTGGTGACTCTTGGCTCCCAACAGAGCTGGATCCAGGAGAGGCCTTGAGAAGCTGAGGAACAGATGCCAGAAAGCAGGAAGGGACATCTGCCCCTTCTGGAAAGGATAATGAGTAAGGGGATATTTGACGAGATTCCTTTCGAACCCTGTTGAGTCAACAGCCCATTGCAATAATGAGGGGGAAAGGGGTGAGGAGCCCATTTTGAACTTCTGCTCAGAAATAAAAAATGCACTGTGGAAAGGAGAGACCAGGACCTCTTCAAAAGACCGAAAGGTTAAAAAAGGAGAATCGAAGAGCAAAAGGATCAATTTTTATTGATATAAAGAGAAGTGTAGAAGTGCAGACCAATTTGATGGAAAGCCTACATCCTCTTGAAAGCCATCAAGGGATTCACATCAAGTAGTGATGCTGGGTTTTGAGAGATGGATGATAACCATTCTCCCCATTCTTGGCTGAACAAAGTCATTATCATGGGATGGGTTACAATGGTCCACCAAAAGATTCATTTAGTCCTTCTGAGGTTCATGTAAATGTTGATCTTGGTCGAGGAGGAAACAGAACGTTTAGCCATATGGAAGGTCGGACTTCTGCTTTGTGCTTCTCCAGATCCATCTTTCGTTTCCACGTGTTCTTATCAGCCTCTGGACTGGGTCATTGCCTACACGTGTCATGGAAGGCTTCCAGCGTCCGAAAATCACGCCAGGTTGGGGGGAGGCCATCCTGCAGGAATTTTCCACACCGTTGGCAGGGAGCTTGGAATAGCTTTATGTAACTTCTCAGCCAGGTCTGAAAAAGAAGAGAAAGAAAACCGAGCATGAACCCACCCGACGTCAGAGCTTTGGTGGAGACCACAACATGTCTTCCATGAAACCCTGATGCAGACTTAGAAAGGAAGGGTGCAAGGCCCAAGGGCACAGTTCATCTGAGCTTCTGTTGTCCTGTTCTCTTCCAACTTTCTCAGGAGGCAATAACAGAAACAGACATTCCTGCAGCTACAAGCAGGTATTTAAAAATAGATCACTGTGGACTGAAATCAAATTCAGCTTGACCTACAAGGGTGACTTTGTAACGCAAGTCCCCGGCTCTCTTTTCTGCCTTCTGGCTTCATCTGTTCAGAAGCCACCAGGAAGAGGGTAGAACCATCCTATCCCATAAAAGATCCCTAAAAACCTTTCCCACACATCTCTTTCTCAATACATATATATTTTAGCGCCAATATAGATTTTGAATGGTTGTAGAATGGAGGCCCTGGAATTGGAATGAACATCATCTAAGGAGGCAGGAGCAGAGTTGCAGATCGTAGTCCATTTAAAAGCGTCGATGCTGGAATCCTTTTGTCTCTCTGAAAAAATCTTTCAGCCGACAACCATCACCTAATTCAGAGCTTTCCAAACTTTTCATGTTGGTGACACACTTTTTAGACATGCATCATTTCGCGACACACTCTTACAGCAGGGCACAAGGCAGGCACTAGGACCTGCGCGGAATCCTGGCAAGGCTTGGAGGCAGCAGCAGCCGCGACACACCCAGACACTGCAGCCAACACACTAACGTGTCCCGACACACAGTTTGGAAAGCTCTGACCTAACTTATTTAGACTCTTTGGAGACAATTCTGCTGCAGTCACAATGTACCTCCTTGGTTTCCCTGGTCAACTAGGGCTGCAAATTTAGTTGGGAAGGGGAAGGGAAAGGGAAGATTACACTAGGACTCACCGTCAAACCCTAATAACTTTTCTTTTCAATTAGGATGAGGATTTTGGGGAAGGATCTGAAGTGGGGAGAGTCACAAGGCGATCTTCTGGGTTCTGGTTTAGTGCAATGTGAGATGTTGTGAGAAGAAGGCACTTTAATATTTAATCTAACAGAATATAGGAGCTATTTGGTAGACATAGGAATTAAGCTGCCACAGAGAACCCAACCCCTATTGTTTGTAAACGAAGCCTTCTGTAATCGATTATTTGGTCATTCATATCCTGCTTTTCCTCAAAGCTGCTGAAGGTGGCATATGTAGTATTTGCTCTTCCAATTTTATCTCCACAATGACCTTGTGAGCTGGGCTGGGCCGAGAGGAAAAGAATGACCAGCCCAAAGTCTCCCAGTGAGATTCTATGGCCACGGATGGACTTGAACTTGGATTTCCCTCTCCCATTGACTATGGTTGCCCTCTTCAACGTGGGCATCCTCCAGGTCCATGGACTAACTCCCAAAGTTCTCAGCAATGTCCATGATGGCTGGGATATTCTGGGAGTTACCCATCAGCACAGAGGGAGTCCACCTGAACCACAGCATCATCTCAACTGAGTCTTGACACTGGATTGCATTGACTTATCATTAAAAAGGTTAGGGGACCTAGTTATAAGGGAATGCGTTACATTGGGATAAAATTATGGAAGATTTGGAACCTTGCAGAACTGCATGATGATCTCCTAGATGTTTGGGCTGTGAACATTTCCATCAACTCCACCAAGCCAGAAGGTCAGCTTTTGCATATTGACAGGCCTTCTGCCAGGAGCAATGCCGTCCCCCAAAACACGTTTCAGTAAGCTATGCAAAGTCTATTTTGTTTTCCACCTCTTCTGGCGATGCAGCCTTGCGTTCATCATCACCCACGTGTGCGCGAAGAACAGACTGATCATGAAATTGTAAATAACAAGAGCTTCCAGTGCTCACCTGTTCAAATGGCAAGGAGAAAAAAATTGCCTTGCACAATATGTGGGGATGTGGAACCCAGTTCCAAAGTAACGTCCCCTGAGCCATTCATCCCACTTTTAAAGATGGAAACCATTTTGGAAGAGCAGTTGATGTCTGACTGTCATTGCCAACATCACCAACCTGATGCAGTCTTTTAAATCTTAGGAACGTAGCTTAATGCAAAATCTTTGTCTTCATATAGAATAGAATAGAATAGAATAGAATAGAATAGAATAGAATAGAATAGAATAGAACAGAACAGAACAGAACAGAATAATAACTTTATTGTCATCCCACTATACAAGTGCACAATAGAATGAAATTTCGTTGCAGTTGGCTCACAAATTCACTCAAGCAATAAAATACTAATGATAATAATAAAAAACCATAATTACTATAAAATACCCATTCTTATAAAATATACATTCTTAAAAAAATATACATTCTTTAACTCACAAAAGAACCTATTTGGCATTCAAGAATCCAATAGCCTGGGGGACAAAGCTGTTTCCCAATCTGGCTGTTCTACATCGGATACAGTGGAACCTCTTCCCAGAGGGTAACAGAGAAAACAAACCATGATGAGGATGGGAGGCATCACTGATGATCTTTCGAGCTCTGGACAGACAGCGTGCATGTGCTAAATCTTGGATGAGGGGCAGAGATATCCCAATTATCTTTTCTGCTGCCCTTACCACTCTCTGCACAGACTTTCTATCTGAGGCCCTACAGCCTCCAAACCAGATGGAAATACAGCTTGTAAGTACACTCTCTATAGTGCCTCTGTAGAAAGTAAGGAGAATGGAAGATGGGAGATGTACTTTCCCCATAAAAACATAAATAGTAATAGGGTCAGCATGACAGAGTTGAGATATGTGCATTGTTATTTCCTTTTTTTTAAATGTGTTTTTATTGATTTTAAAAAAAGGAAAAAAATACATATTTACATATATTTACAAACATTATAGACATAACAATACAATACATTTAAAAGTAAACTATATATAAAGAGAGAGAAAAAAAGAAAAGAAAGCATATAGATAGAAAATTTAAAAGTGAGACTTCCAACTATCCATATGAAGAATCAAAAATAATTACTAAAGTATTTTCTGGATTATTATATTATTTAATGTCTCTATTTCTCTATTTAAATATATTATTAATATTGTTATATATCCATTTGGATCTTTTGTGTTGTCTCGATGAATTTGAAAAAAGGTTTCCAACAGATTGTAAAGTCTTCCATATTTTTGTCATTTAATTGGTCGGTCAATTTTGCCATTTGTGCTAAATCCATTGATTTCATAATCCACTCTTCTATTGATGGAATATAGTCCTCTTTCCAATGGAGAGCGTAGATAGTTCGTGCTGCAGTAATCAAGTAAAGTAGTAGTTTTCCATGTTTTATTTGTAGTTCCTTGTCTATAAATCCCAGTAGAAAGAATTCCGTTTTTTTGGTAAAGTACTGTGCATTGTTATTTCCAAACACACATCATAATCCACAGAAGAGGGTAACAAAGTAGAAGGAATGGTCCATGATAGTATTGGTAATTGATAAAGCACATCTGTACAGGGAGCTGGAAACTGAGGCACACAGTTCCATACTTAAACAATGGGCCTTGCTGTCACTAAATGTGGGAATGGCCATCAATTTAAATCATTTTAAAAGGGGAGGATGGAGGATCTGGGTGTCAACAGCTACTGGTCTTGATATCGCCATAATCACCTGTAGCACCTCTGCTGCTTGAGAAAAGCAATGGATGAGGGCACCTTGAGTTCCCCAAATTCATCCGGTTGGCCAACATGTGTGAAAGAATGTTGGATTCGATTCATCTTGGACTGATTCAAAAGGGCTCTTGGGTTCTTCAGCCAATGTTCCTGCATGGTCCATAAGCCGGATACTGCTGCTGTTCCCAATTTTCAGCTGTTCCCAAGTTCACTAGATGCAGACTAGTGGCTTGCTTAGGTAAGGCTAATGTTCATAGCAACATCAGTGCATAGTCTGGAAGTGACTTATCTTTTGCAAAGAGTTGGAACTGAACTCCACCTAATCACTTCCCATTAGGTAACATCTCTACAAGCCATGTTCAACTGTTGGAGGGGGATAGGAAAATGGCATGGAAGTAAGGCGGAGAACTTTCTGTGGCTGTTTATGGACAGCAGAGAGCTACAGTGGGTGGAAGAAGAGTGGAAAGTGGGCAAAGTCAGGATTTTGTTTTAATCCTGGGTTTTATGGGTCCCCCCCATTTTTAAAAACCACGCTAAGCCTATTTTAGAGCTTACCACTATAGTGTGTGTGTGTGTGTGTGTGTGTGTGTGTGTGTTCCCTGCTTTGGAATAGTACCAGTTTTCAGGAACTGCAGTCAGAAGAGGCAGCAAAAACGGTCTTTGAAGCTTGTGGTCCCTGTTGTTGTTTTTTTTTAGAATAATTTTTATTAAATAAATTTTTGAAAAAGGAAAAACCACAAGAGAAAATAAAGATAATAAAGAAGAATAGTAAATAGTGAAAAAAATAGAAAAAGAAAAAGACATAGAAAAGGAAAAGAAAGAAAAGGGAAAGAAAGATTATAAAGAAGTGGCTTCCGATCTTCTTGACAGCAGTTGTGGATACTTTTTTTTTACTGTGTCCTCTCTCTCTACGGTTACATCATAATTTCCTTCTTCCATAAGCTACCCTTTCTAATCTTCAAACCCATAAATCACAAGTTTATTTTTCTCTTTTTTCAGCAAAAAGTCCATAAGGGGTTTCCAGTCACTAATAAATGTAGCCGTTGATCTTTCTCTGATCAAACAGATTGATTTTGCCATCTCCGCTAGTTCTGTCATCTTCACCAACCATTCCTTCTCCATTGTGGGTATTTCAGAGGCTTTCAAGCTGGTGGTCCTGAAGACAAAGGTAAGCCGTGGTCACCAGGCATGATTTAGCACTTCCATCCTTTGCTGTCTGTGAATGCCCTTCCACTTGCCATATAAATGAGGAGAATTAAACATCTAAATGACTATCTGGAAATAGGTGAGAATGGAGGTCCACCAAGATTAGTCTCATCTACATGGAGTGGTGACGGCTCCCCAGAATTTCTGGCACAGGATTTTTTAAAAAATTTTTTAACTGAAGGTGCTGAAGATGGAATCTGGAACCTTTGACATGGAGAGCTGTAGCAATCGAAGAGAATATTTGTAGCTCAGGGTTGAACTGTGGAGTCCTTGGTGCTCTCTGAGCCTGGTTGTTTTCTTGCAGACGTTTCATTGCCAGGCTAGGCAACATCTTCAGTGCGAAAAGGGAGTGGGACTTGCTCTCTGTTTATCTACCCTGGCTTGTCCTGCCTGTGTTGGTGGGGGTGTTGTACTCTCCTTGGTAGTACCTTGATTGGGTTGCTGTTTGCTGCTTGGTTGATTGACTGAGTTAATAGTTCCTTGATTAGGGTCTATTGTGTTGTTTGATTGCTCCTTTATAACTTATATAGGGTTAGGGTTAGGGTTAGAGGGAGAGTTATAAAGTTATAAAGAGTTTGATTGCTCTCTATTTAGAGAGAGCTGTAGGGCTACTGAAAAATATACGTAGTTGGTCCTGAGCAAAGGTCAGGTATAATAGAAGAACAGCATTTTAACATCTCGGCTTTATGGCTGTTGTGGATCTTCCGGGCTGTGTGGCCGTGTTCTGGAAGTTGTGGTTCCTAACGTTTCGCCAGCATCTGTGGCCAGCATCTTCAGAGGGCAGGAGCACAGACAGAAGCGAAATCTCTGTGCCCAGGTAGAGATGCTGGCCACAGATGCTGGTGAAACGTTAGGAACCACAACTTCCAGAACACGGCCACACAGCCCGGAAGACCCACAACAGCCATCGAATTCCGGCCGTGAAAGCCTTTGACAATACATCTCGGCTTTAAATAGTCCTCGGTCATTGGGATGCAACTGATGGGGATGAGAAAGAAAGAAAAAGCTAAGAAAGAGAAGAAGGTTAAGCATGGTCTTCTAAGGTTAAGGCTTAGCTAGATTCTTCTCGTCTTTTGTAAGAGTCCATGTTACAGACCACCATTGCAGGCTCAAGGAGATATGCAGCTAAAACAAATAAAAATAAAACAAGTTTCTGGGACAATCAGATTCAAACCAGGAGCAATGCTCATGAATCTTGTCATCGGAGGTCTTGGTGAATTATATCGATCAGAGAAAATTGTTCTCTGAAGACAATGTTGGCTGCCTTTATTAAAATGAATCCTTCTGTCTTCCTTGGAACTGCCTCTCCATCTCAAGTAGTCAATAACTTTCTCTCTCCTCCCCCAGTCTTCTCGGAGTGGAGAAATCCAGTATTTCTCCACTCCAGCCAACAGGGCTGGCCAATGGTGGTTTATCCGAGCTTCATCTGACTGGCCTCGCATTCGTCAAGAGCCTGAAATATTCTGATGTGTTTTTTCTTCCTTGGAACATGAAGATAATTCAGGTCCAGTGAGGTCTTTAAACTATTTTCAGGAGGTGATTATGAAGAGAAGGAAGGTTAGACCTTGTCTAGATAATTAAGACTTCACTATGTTATGTTATGTGAAGGGGCGTGGTGGCTCAGCGGGTAAGACGCCAGGCTTGTCAATATGAAGATCGCAGGTTCGGAGGTTCGAATCCCTAGCCCCGTGTGACGGAGGGAGCTCCCGCACCAGCCCCAGCTCTTGCCAACCTAGCAATTCGAAAGCATGCAAATGCAAGTAGATGAATAGGCACCACTTCGGTGGGTAGGTAACAGCGTTCCGTGTGCGTCATGTGGCCACATGACCGTGGAAGCGTCTTCGGACAGCGCTGGCTCTTCGGCTAAGAAACGGAGATGAGCACCGGCCCCTAGAGTCGGACACGACTGCACAACTGTGCGGGGGGAACCTTTACCTTTTTATGTTATGTTGGTGGGACTGGACACTTGACATGTGAAACAACGACCATTACTGGCAGTGGGATGAGTATCTCTGGCTTGGCTTTATTCAGTGCCATTGGAGGGAATCAAAACCACAAACCAACGGATCAAGCGTTCTCACCCGTCTCCCCACATCCACTTTCAGAGGTTTGCTGGGCGGTGGGACATCAGCCGTAACGAACAAGGACCTAGAGAAATGTGAGAAGGGTCTGGGGACGGAGTGCTTTGCAGCTCTTGGGGAAGTTCAAAGTCCTGGGCAAGCGATCAGTTCAGATCTGATAGAACTCTGCTTCTTCTCCACTCTGCTGCCTGGGGGGGGGGGGGCATCGTACCCACTTTTCGCTCTTGCCCCATCCAAGATGGCTTCAGCCCCACCCATTTTGTAAATGTGATTCACACCCCTCTTTCATTGAGGAGCTTGACCACATCCCATGATTCTCCACCGCAACCCTCTGAGGTGGACTGGACTGAGAGAGAATGGCTGGCCCAAAGTCTCCTAAGAGTTCCCACGATTGGTCCAGCCCCTTCACTATTAAGCCGTTTGGTTCAAAATCCCCAGGCAACTTCTGTGGCTGAGTGAGGACTAGAACCTACTGTAGGTCTCCCGGATCCTTGTCCAGGATCTCCACCACTGCACCACATTGGCTCTTGGGTTGAGAGGGAGGGACAGTCTTGGTCAGAGGGACTGTCTTGGGTTGAGAGGGAGGGAGGGAGGGAGGGAGGGAGGTTCTGTCGCTCATGGGGGACTAGAACTTGAGTCTCTCTTCTCCTAGTCCAGCATCTTCACCACTGCCCCACTCTGGATCTCATTATGCAGTCCCCAGCAAACTACCACTATATGTGCCCTCATCTGGAATGAGGAGGGAGAGAGGACTACAGGTAGTCCTCGACTTACAACCACAATTGGGGCTGGAACTTCTGTTGCTAAGCGAGGCGGTTAAGTGACTCATGCGACCACGTGACCCTGGAACACTGCAACCGTTGTGTGAGCTGGTCGCCAAGCACAGTGACTGCAGGGACGCCACAATGATTGTAAGTGCGAGGACCAGTCGTAATTCACTTTTTTCCGCACCGTCATAACGTCGAACGGTCACTAAACGAATGGTCGTAAGTCGAGGACTACCTGTACCACGACGGTGGTATTCCTTTCAAGTTGCCTAAAGGGAAGAAGTACCTTGTACCAATTAAGACGTACTGTTCCTTCTTGTGGATGTATTCAAACTTTTTGACCTGGTGATCTTGAACTGTAACTACATATAATGTGATGGAAAGCCATGACCACTGGTGGTTGGGGATCTTTGCAGCAAACCTACCATGAAGGACCTGACGACCACGTCTGGCATCTGAGGTAGCTGGTAATGTAAGAGGGCTGTGGTTGCGTGATCAGTCACCTGCAGAGGAGGTAAGGAAGAAGAGTTATGAAACCACAACCCAAATAATTCTAGTGCCTGCTGTATTACAAGATCAAATAATAAGCATACTGTTTTGCGTGTTGTTCTCATTCCTCTCCTACACAGTCCTCTGTGCAAGAAACGAGTCATTACTGACCCTTTGGAGGGATGCCGCTTTCGCTGGACCACCTGTTTCCCTCTTTGGCACGAGAGGGGTGATTTCCATCCATTGCTTCTTTCTGCAATAGGCTACCAAGTTGTCTGTCACCGGCTGTGTGAGAAATCTCCCATTTCCCTTTTTCACGGGGAGTTCTACACTGCAAGCTTCAGAGGCAGGGACAGTCTTGCTTTCAATACAGGTCATCCTCATTTAGTGGCCACAACTGGGATCGGCAACTCGATCTTTAAGTGAAGCCGTCGCGAAGTGACACCGCGACAGTGCTTCTGATCCTGCTTCAGCTTTCCTTGGCTCCACAGACCTGCAAAGGTCGTAACTGTGAGGATCGGTCGCAAAGTTGCTTTTTCATCACCGTCGTCACTGCCAATGGTCACTGTATGAGGCAGTCGCTAAACGAGGACGACCTGTATTTACACGATGCTCTAGAAGCCTTTGGGGAGAAAGAGGGGGCGCTTTAAATAAGTAATTTAAAAATACCCTATCTGGGGCATGGTTCCTGTCCTATGGAACAGCATATCCCTGAGATTCAGAGGTCCCTGACCCTGATGGCCTTTTTTAAGGCACAGAAGACTTGGCTTTTTCCTGGGAATTGACCCAGGCTGTTGGGTGACCCTCTCTCGGTGTTTCCCCATTGTATGTTTTTGAGACACTGCAAGCACGTTGTGCTGTTTTAATTTTTCTTTAAATTATCTAAACCGTTTTTCTTTATTGATGGTTATTCAGGAATTGTAGACAAGTTCCCCTCTTTCCTCGGAAGAAGCAGAGGCAGCCTCCCTTCCTTGCTAAAAGACGCAAGGAATGAGCTAAGATCCAAAACCTAGTTCCTCAGGTTTTATTTTTGCGGATCAAGATTCTGGAGCAGCAGCAGAGGGATTGCAACATGGTTGGGGACGTAGTTGGACCCCGTTAGCACGTGAAGGGAAGACACCAAGGAATCTCTGGGCTGTAGACCGGAAGGGAAAGAAAAGCAACTTCTCTAGAAGAAGATGGATGTAAACAACAAAACCAAACAGAATAAAAATACAATACAATAGTTGGACGGACGGACAGACAGATAACAAGCAGAAAACAAAGATACTTAAAAACACACAGAGCAAAATAAATAGATCACACTCATAGCGAGGCTAAAATGGGGCTGGGGAGTTTGTGCTTCAGTTTGCAATGAGGACTCCCAGCACAACTCATGTCTTTGGGCACCCTATAATAGCAGCAGGTTTGTATGGCACTCAGCCAGACCCAAACAAATTGCATTGTGGCTGAGCAGAGAGCGCGAACCCGGTCTCTAAATCCCGTGGTTGTAGGCTGGCGCATACAGATGGCCTTCTTTTCTATATCTCCCTCGCCCTTCAGCTCACGCCGATTAAAATTCAGGCCCTGATGCTCGTGGAAAGTGCAATTCATCAGTGGAAGCACACACACTCCCCGGCCTTTAGCTCTGCTGTAGAGGAGGTAATTTTCTCCCCTCGCGGCGAGTCAGAAATCTTTGTCAATCCTGTGCAAAACATCCCAACATCTCCCAGCGGCCATTCCCAGTCTGCGTTAATAGAGCCGTGCGTGGAAGGATGGGAGGGATTTTTTTTTGGGGGGGGTGGCTGCTGAGAAAGAAAATAAATATTTAAATCTCCCCTTATGGGTTAGTTCTACAAATGAAAATCTCACTCTTGCCATGGTTTACTGGAAAGGAAGGAAGGAAGGAAGGAAGGAAGGAAGGAAGGAAGGAAGGAAGGAAGGAAGGAAGGAAGGAGAGAATGAGAAAATAAAGGAAGGAAAGAATAGGAAAGAGAGATGAGAGAAGGAAGGAATAAAGGAGAGAATTAGAAAAGGAAGGAAGGAAAGAATAGGAAAAAGAGAGATGAGAGAAGGAAGGAAGGAAGGAAGGAAGGAAGGAAGGAAGGAAGGAAGGAAGGAAGGAAGGAGAGAATGAGAAAATGAAGGAAGGAAAGAATAGGAAAGAGAGATGAGAGAAGGAAGGAATAAAGGAGAGAATTAGAAAAGGAAGGAAAGAAAGAATAGGAAAGAGAGATGAGAGAAGGAAGGAAGGAAGGAAAGAAAGAATGAGAAAATGAAGGAAGGAAGGAAAGAAAGAATGAGAAAATGAAGGAAGGAAGGAAAGAATAGGAGAAATGAGGGAAGGAAGGAAGGAAAGAAATTCCAATGGCCACATTCTTTGGTTCCTGCCCTAATTTTTAAAAAGATGCTTTAAATTACGAAGGAAAGGTAGCACGCTGCCAAACAAGGCTGCAGCCACAAGCACCACCTGCATTTCCAGCGCTGCCTCTGCGCTCACTATCGATCCCGGAAGCCTTCTAAGAAAATGAAAAAGGAGGTGCCTGCAGGTCAGGGGCTCCCTTGCCTGCTGCTAAATGAGCGGGGGGGCTGGCATTTGGCGAACTGCTCACCCACCCCTCCTCTGCTCACCTGCCTCCCAATTCCTTCCGTGGCCCATTGGCTTAAAAATTTGGAGATGCTTCCAGGCAGCAGAAAGGGACATTAAGTTAAGAAGCAGAAGAAGGGGATTACTTTTGCCAACAGGAGAATGAAATAAGGAATTGTAAGCTGCTCTGTGAAGGTTAATACATTAGCTGAGTAAATGTTAAGTTCACAGGTGTGAATAGCAAAAGGATTCATGTGCCCAGTGGCCCCTGAGAGTCCTGGATGTGGCCCCTGGAGGCCTCCCCAAATTGTCCATAATTATGATCTGTAGTGTGAAAGAAATTAAATGCTCTGATTCTGTCCCTGGGTGATGACAACGCACAAAATCTATTTCCTTTCTTTACTGGAATGGCCTAAAACAGAGCAGCACATATCTGACTCTGGAGGGGCTGGCCAACCTTGTAAGGATGATCCTTTGGGGTGCATAAAATCTTAATTCACAGGTTTCCCTTTCTGAGCTGTCAACATTCCCATTCTAACCAATCAGCTTTCCCCCAATGTCTAGTTTTCTTCTCCCCAAAGCAAAGATAGCTTTAGACTTACAGCACAGCCATGCATACAGTCAAACCATCAGCAATAATATTGGCCTACTGTTGTATTTCAGCCTGTGCCAGCCCTTCAAGGTAGACCAGACCAGGAAACCGAAGTAATGAATGCTAATACTACTTTATTATAAGGTTCTGTTACTATCTTGCAAGTCTGAATGCGCTTCCCCCCTCCCTCCCTCCATCTTCGTGAGAACTGGGGATGGTCAAGTCTGAGACGCTTTCTCGGGTTACAGTTCTGGCCCAGACTCAGATTTCTTTTATCTGATTGTTGCCTTGGTAGCAGCTCTTCCTCCTGTTCCTTAAGATTATTCCTTCTGCCCAAGACAGACAGACAGACAGACAGAGACGATGGATGGATGGATGGATGGATGGATGGATGGACGGACGGACGGATGGATGCTGTAAATAGATGGAGTCAGCCTTTCAAGGTAGACCAAACGTAGACACCAAAGACATGCAAGCTAATACTACTTTATTATAAGGTTCTGTTACTATCTTGCAAGTCTGAATACGCTTCCCCCCTCCCTCCATCTTCGTGAGAACTGGGGATGGTCAAGTCTGAGACGCTTTCTCGGGTTACAGTTCTGGCCCAGACTCAGATTTCTTTTATCTGATTGTTGCCTTGGTAGCAGCTCTTCCTCCTGTTCCTTAAGATTATTCCTTCTGCCCAAGACAGACAGACAGACAGACAGACAGAGACGATGGATGGATGGATGGATGGATGGATGGATGGACGGATGGATGCTGTAAATAGATGGAGTCAGCCTTTCAAGGTAGACCAAACGTAGACACCAAAGACATGCAAGCTAATACTACTTTATTATAAGGTTCTGTTACTATCTTGCAAGTCTGAATACGCTTCCCCCCTCCCTCCCTCCATCTTCGTGAACACTAGGGAAGGTCTTGTTTGAGACGCTTTCTCAGGTTACAGTTCTGGCCCAGACTCAAGATTTCTTTTATCTGAATGTTGTTTTGGCTGTAGCTCTTCCTCCTGTTCCTCAGGGTTATTCTTTCTGCCCATTACAGCCTGTGACTTTTGTTTTGTTTAATAGATCCACCACCAACGCGGGTACTACTACTACTACTACTACTACTACTACTAATCTGCTTTTTAATTAATGCAGCATGATATAATGATTGATAATCATTGTTGATACAAATTTAAATAATAAATAAATAATGATTGATAATGTATGCCATTGCTCTGATGAACTTTTAATTAATGTAGCATGAGAAAATGATGTATGATAACACATGACTGCTAAGATGTGACCGGTAATGCTCTGTTATATGTGAACATATGCTAGATAACAGATGCAGTATTATTGTCCCTTAATTCTCCCTTAAATATGAGTACGTGTTAGTTAAATAGCTGTAGTATTATTTTTTATTATTTTTTCCTTTTCTTGATTGTATAATTTATTATTGAGAGCTGTAGCTTGAATCATGTCAACTGGATTTCTATTTTCTCAGTGGAAACGTTTCGCTCCTTATCCAAGGAGCTTCTTCAGTCTGAGCAAAGTTGGTAAGGAATCCATTTATGCCAACTTGGAAAATCCTTCCTTGAATAGAGGTGGGGGCCTCAGGCACAATCTTTCCCCCATATTCCTCCCTGCTTTGTCTTCTGTGCCTAGGAAGATTAAGACCATTTCACAAGCTCAACAGCAGCATGGTGATCTTAACGATCCTCCTTTAGATGATAAAAGGACTTAAAATAACATCTCAATATAACCATGACCTAGCCCCAGGTGTAAGGTCACACAGCTACCTAGAAACGTATTTAGGATTCCCTTACCAACTTTGCTCAGACTGAAGAAGCTCCTTGGATAAGGAGCGAAACGTTTCCACTGAGAAAATAGAAATCCAGTTGACATGATTCAAGCTACAGACAATTCCACCTGGATGACTGAGAACCTTCATAGACATTATTGAGAGCTCTTGCACCGAAGTAAAATTCCTTGTAAGTTTAGTCATACTTGGCCAATAAAGTATTCTATTCTATTCTATTCTATTCTATTCTATTCTATTCTATTCTATTCTATTCTATTCTATTCTATTCTATTCTATTCTATTCTATTCTATTCTATTCTATTCTATTCTACTCTACTCTACCCTACCCTACCCTACCCTACCCTACCCTACCCTACCCTACCCTACTCTTTGGAGAGAAATAGGCATTGCCATTAACAAATTCAACTTGGGCACTCAGCACACTGAGCTTCTTGTAGTACCTGGCTAATGAGATTTCGCTGCAACGTAAAACCTTATAATCATATTTCCCAAACAGAACAAGAGGCGACCTTGCAGCTACAGATGCAGAGAAAGAAGCAGTGTTTTGAACACTATCAAAGCAGATACTACAGAAGAAGAAGAAAAGAGAGCAAAATCTCCCCGTAAGTAACAAGCAAGGCACAGTGACGAGGGGGAAAAAAAATAAATCAAAATCGAAGCGTCTGAGCAAAGCGGAGGGTGTCTCTGCCAGAACTCCGGCTTCGTCCCCTCAAACGGCGATTCCTTTCAAGGTGCATTTGCTTTGACAAAGGAGAAACAGTTAGGAAAAGATCAGCCTCCGCGGAGTTATTTACAAGATAATTAGTTTTCCAGGCCACGGGAATAGAATCATAGGTTCCAGATATTTAATTTGCCCATCCAAATTTGGATGCTGTTTGACTGGCAACCCCCCAAGTCATTTCATTAGTACCCCCCACCCCGTTCCCAATCGCTGCTCATTTTAATGCTATTTGATCTTCTAATCCCAAACTCCTTCCTTTAATGTTGGTTCTAATTCAAGGGGGAAGCCCTACAGTTGCACAGGTCTTGACAACTACAACCCCAGGGGCGTGGGGGGGAAACGGAGACAGACCCATTGGCGATTCAATCAAACCCCTTTAATTTGATAAAAGAAGGCTGTTTTGAACTTACAGGTAGTCCTCGCTTAACAACCATTCGTTTAGTGATGGTTTGGACTTATGACAGTGCTGGAAAAACTGATTTATGACCGGTCCTCACACTTATGACTGTCGTGGCATCCCTGCGGTCACGTGATCAGAATTTGGGCACTTGGCAACCAGTCCACATTTATGACCATTGCAGTGTCATGTGATCACCACTTTCGACCTTCCTGGCCAGCTTCTGGCAAGCAAAATCAATGGGGGAACTGCGTGATTTGCTTAACAACCACATGGTTTGTTTAACACCGGTGGTGATTCACTTAATGGCCACCACAAAAAAGGTTGTGGTGGATTCACTTAATAACCACTTCGCTTAGCAACCAAAATTCCGGTCCCAATTGTGGTCATTAAGCGAGGACTACCTGTATTGTTTGCTCCTTTGATTAAAAATTACGCTTGACCAGAATATCAGCAAAGGACCAAATTTGGTGTGTTGAGGAGAAAGCAGCAAAAGAAAAATAGAATTTGCAAATGGGCTGTACCCAACCAGGAGCTGGGAATAAAAATATCCTTTTCACATGCCCTGGCTAGATCAGATCTTATTGGATCTTCTTGTTCTATTCTGGGCAGAATTTGGTCCTATTCTTTTCAGTTTCCGGACAGTTACTCGAGTGATGGCCAGCAGCAACTTTACGCAATTTCCTTCTAGAGAGCTCAAGCAGCGAACATTCCCAAGAAACAGAGCAGATTTATCAATATCTCATTATTGTATCGATATCTACATCAACCCCTGCAGGGGTTTGTACTACAGACCCCAGAATGCCAGTGGGCGAAGTCCCAACACATCTGGAGGGTGCAGATTGCTTAAACGGATAATCAATTTTATGAATGAATTAACAAAACTTCACTGCAGAATGAAACGCGTGTCCCAGCTAACCGAGAGGCTGGTGGATTTAAATGACAGGGAAGCAGATCCTGCTTGAATGTCAGGAAAACTTGCTAAAAGGAAGAGGGATTGAGCCGGAGAAGGGGGGCGGGAGCGCTGCCCTTTCTTGGATGTATCAAGGGGCTATTTTAATTTGGATCCCCACCCTAGCAGATAGATGGCCTCAAGAAGCTCTTTCAATGCTGATTCCAAATAAAATTGCTTGTTCACTGCACGCTCTGCCTCCCTTTTCTGGCTAGCACATTTTATTAAAACGCAGCAGCTTTCGTGAGCTCTACCTCACTTCCTCAGAAAAGTGGAATTCTCCTAATTTTGGGGAGAATTGGCCAATGGGTGGCTGTCCAGGCCAAGGTCATTTGTAGCGGGCTTATGGCAAGGGGTAGCTTCCATCAGCTCAAGGATTCCCAGCTATAAAGGGGGCCTTTTTATTTTTCCTTTAATTCTTGTAGGTTTCCATTTTAATTTCATTCCTCTTTTGATTCTCTTGCTTTTTTACGCTGCTGTTGTTCGTGGGGTGGCGGAGGGGTGAAAGGCAAAATTTAATCTCCGGAAAACTAAGCTGCAGATTAAAAAAAAAAAAAAAAGAGCCAAAAGAAAAAGCAGGATGACTCTTGAGATCCCCCCCCATTTTCCCTTCCTCTACAAATGAATCAGCCTTTTTTTTTTTAACAGGCAGAGCAAGTAGAAGTAGAAAATTATAGTAAGTGATTATCTGGCGCAGATTTTAATACGTGAAATGGGACACCTAATTTTAAACAAGGGAATACAAAGGGCCAATTTTTTTTTAAGGGGGAGGAGTCGTTTTATGCTCTGATATGATAAAAAAAGGTGTGAAAATGTCCCCCCACCCCAAAATCCAGCCAATTGCAACTTATTCCACAAATCAAGGATAAAGAATGAGGGTTTAATGTGATTTTGATGCCGTGTGGTGCATATGGGAAAAGAATGAAGTTGATGCTGAGAAAACTGAAAACTGCTAGAAAACATGATGAAAAAACCCCAAAAGCCAATTTTGTAGTGTCTTTTATATATACCTCTAGCCATATACTGTATACTGAAGGCACCAAAGGAGAGGAAGATAAAGAAGCTGAAAAACTTTAAAAAAATACAAAGAGTTTAGGGCATCTCGAGCTTTGGTTATTCCTATTTTGAACAAAAAGGTGGTTAGAGATTTCCAGAGGATGCAGAAAAAAGAAAGAATTGTATCTCCCCTCTACAACCCTGACATTTGGGGGATGCATAATAAAGATGCATGCATCTCCTTTATTGTTAAGCTACATTGACAGAATCTTGCAAGTCTGAAAGTACAATCCTCCCCCCCCCATCTCCTTTACAGCCTGAGAAACTAGGGAGGGTCCCTTCTGAGCCTCTTGCCCCACCCACTATCCAGTTGTGGGCTATGCCCTCTCTTATCTGACCGTTCCCTAGGCAGCATCTCTTCGCCCCGTCTCTCAAGGTCTTTCCCACATACCATTACACATGCCAAATGGCATACAGTTTGATGCTCAAGCCTTTGGAAAGTGGTGCTAAAATTTCGGCACCCCGTTGCACGTTCCAACCATGCAAGGGATCAGTTTAACTGGCCGTCCCTGCAGCAGCTCGTCCCTTGTCCTTGGTGGGGGCAGTCAATATTCAATAGCTGATTATGCAGGCATTCATTCCATGCTTTTCCTCAGGAGATTAATGACAGGAATGCATCTTAATATATTACAATTCTGTTGTGTCCTTGTGGCCCTGGGGAAGCGGGGCCTTGAAACGGCACACTTGGGAGAGCAAGATTGTGCACCACGCTGGGGCAGTTAGAGGCCTGTCGGAAAAGCCAGGGTGCCCCTCCAAAATTTCTCCCATCTCATGCCGAATTGGCCGAGTCTCAAAACTAGGGGACGACAGAAAATGTTAATCAATAGAACGGAGAGTTTGCAACTGATAGATGGTTCCTCCTTTTAGGCTCCTGGGATGGGAACAGGCTATGAATATTTTTTTTAAAAGGATGCTTAACTTATAAAGTCCTACACTTCTTATGATGATGATGATTTTGTGTCCAGAGCTGTGGTTTGATCTGGTGTTAGAAGGATTAGCCGGTGCAGTTCACCGTTTCCAGGGTACAACCAGATGAGCTAATGGATCCATGGTTATAAGGGTTTGGCAGAAGATGCCTTTAGGTGGCCTGTGGCATTTCTGGAAGGGTGGGAAATCTTTCTGTGTCACTCCTGAATTGGAGAATGTGCTGCCCACCCCAAGAAATAAAATGATGCCCCTTTGGGATTTTTTTCAGGCATCTCGTTTTAACTTGACCTTACTTATTATGACCAGCATTCTGTTTAATGATCCTGTTTCTTTTTTCTTTTTAGAAAGCAAACGTTTATGCCACTGTAAAAAAAAAAAGAGGAAACATTAAAACACACCAAGGAAAAGGAATTGTTGCTAAAAACATCCATCAAAACCAGAAAATTCTCCCAAGCTTGAAGGCCCACCTGATGGATGGTGAAAATAAAATGATATAAAAGGAAGCTGAAGATCCTCAGATCTATCTCTATCATCTACCCACCCCCCCTCGCTTTTTCTTTTTAATATTTGTGATCAATTTCTCTGACAGAAGCAAATTCAACCTCCCTCAACCATTCCGCCATGTGGGTCTTGAGGGGGAGTGCCAACGCGATGCTATTTTTATTTGTGCTGTGTACAACTGCAGAGAAACTGGGATTTGATTAAGAAGAGTTTCTTTTTTTCTTCATCAAACGGAGAAAGAAGAATGACCACCCAGCAGAGCTGGATTTGGGGGCCCATCGTACCTGTCTTAATGATCACAAGACTTTTTGCTGAAACTTTTAAGCTTTTGGGCAAGTTAGCTACTTGTGTGTGTGTATCCATCCATCCATCCATCCATCCATCCATCCATCCATCCATCCATCCATCCATCCACACACACACACACACACACACACACACACACACACACCCCATACCTCACCTACAGCCAAGGAATAGAAAGAAATCTGCTATAATCAGTTATTCAATACCATCCATACATCAATTGGAGAGAGAATTCTCAGAATTGAGGGGAATGAACCTTAACTTTTATTGACAAAAATTATTTAATAGGGAGCCTCAGACTACTATGAAGAGATGCCCCACACCCCATGAACCACCCAACCCAAACCTTCTGATATCCTCTTCCTTTGTCACACAGCTTTCCAAAACTTAAGTTACTGGTGGCCTCCTTTGTAGTAATTAAGAAATAAATGTGCCCCTGTGGATGCCTCTTTGTTGAAGTGGTTCGGGAGATGGTTTTCAAAATGACAAGAGCCAACGGGTGGAAGCTTCACAGGAGGAGATCCAAACTGACCATAAGAGCTATTAAGCAGCGGAGCAACCTGTCTTCTGGACTTTTGGGGTCTTCATGACTGAATGCTTCACAGGAGGAGACCCTGTGGAAGCTTCACAGGAGGAGATCCAAACTGACCATAAGAGCTATTAAGCAGCGGAGCAACCTGTCTTCTGGACTTTTGGGGTCTTCATGACTGAATGCTTCAAGCAAAAGGTGGATAGCCATTTGTCTGGGATGATCTGAGCATTCTAGAAGACCCTCTAAGGTCCCTCCCAGCCCTATGATTCTATTCTCCATAATGTCCAAGGGTAGGTGGGACAAGAGCATTTGGGTGGAAGCTTTACAGTAAAGGTAAAGGTTCCCCCCTCACATTTGTGCAGTCGTGTCCGACTCTTTTTTCTTTTTAGAAAGCAAACGTTTATGCCACCATAAAAAAAAGGGGAAACATTAAAACACACCAAGGAAAAGGAATTGTTGCTAAAAACATCCATCAAAACCAGAAAATTCTCCCAAGCTTGAAGGCCCACCTGATGGACACCATCAGTTCCTGGCAAATAGAAGGGGAAGAAATAGAAGCAGTGACAGATTTTATTTTCTTGGGCTCCAAGATCACCTCAGACGGTGACTGCAGCCATGAAATTAAAAGACGCTTGTTCCTTGGGAGGAAAGCTATGGCAAACCTAGACAGCATATTAAAAAGCAGAGACATCACCTTGCCGACAAAGGTCCGTATAGTTAAAGCTATGGTTTTCCCAGTAGTAATGTATGACTGTGAGAGTTGGACCATAAGGAAGGCTGAGCGCCGAAGAATCGATGCTTTCGAACTGTGGTGCTGGAGAAGACTCTTGAGAGTCCCTTGGACTGCAAGGAGGTCAAATCAGTCAATCCTAAAGGAAATCAACCCTGACTGCTCATTGGAAGGACAGATGCTGAAGCTGAAGCTCAAATACTTTGGCCACCTAATGCAAAGAGAGGACTCCCTGGAAAAGACCTTGATGCTGGGAAAGACTGAAGGCAAAAGGAGAAGGGGACGGCAGAGGATGAGATGGTTAGATAGCATCACCGATATAATGAACATGAATTTGAGTAAACTCCGGGTGACAGTGGAGGACAGGAAGGCCTGGCATGCTATGGTCCATGAGGTCACGAAGAGTCAGACACGACTAAACGACTGAACAACAACAACAACAAGTCCGACTCTAGGGGCCGGTGCTCATCTCCGTTTGTTAGCCAAAGAGCCAGCGTTGTCTGAAGACGCTTCCGCGGTCATGTGGCCGGCATGACGCACGTGGAACGCTGTTACCATCCCACCGAAGTGGTACCTATTCATCTACTTGCATTTGCATGCTTTCGAATTGCTAGGTTGGCAAGAGCTGGGGCGAGTGCGGGAGCTCACTCCGGGGCTAGGGATTCAAACCTCTGAACTTGCGATCTTCCGATCGACAAGCCTGGCATCTTACCCGCTGAGCCACCACGCCCCTTACAGAGGGAGACCCAAACTCAAGCTAAGAAGGCATTTCCTGACCATGACAGCTGTGAACAGTGGACCAGTTTGCCTCCTGGAGTTGTGGGGAGAGTTTTAAGCAAAGGTGGGACAGCCATTTGTCTGGGATGGTTCCTGCCCTGGGCAGGGCCTTGGACTAGAAGACCTCCAATGTCCTCCCAACCCTATGATTCTATATTCTCCATAGCACCCAAGGGTAGCACAAGAACCCTCTTTCCAGAGTGAGTTCCATACTCAACGTAAAGAGGAATATCCTGATGTGAAAGCTATGAAGCAATGGACCAGCCTTCCTCCTGGAGTTGTGGGGTCTCCATCACTGGAGACTTTTAAGCAAAGGTGGGACAGCTGGTGGTTTGAGGATCTCTGCCTTTTGCAGGGCGCTGGACTAGAAGATCTCCAAGGTCCAGCTGTATGAGTCCGTGATTCTAGCTTGGGCTGGTTTGCATTGGCTGTAAAATGCCATGGGGATATTTCAGCAAAAAGCAAAACAAAAGAACGACCCACGCTGCTACATAAGGATATGAAATTGATCAATATTGCACAGGTTTTATTTTCATATTGTAAAGCCCGTGGCCCGGCTTTGGAATGGAGTGCCCAACCCAACCGGAGTTCTTTTCTTGTTTATTTCAGCGGATGCCGGTCTGAGCGTTAATAAAAAGGTTAGAGATCACCCCTGCATTTTCACCTGCAGAGTTTAAAATGTCAGGAAGAGGCGGAGATGCCCCTAAACTTCCCTTGGCTCTTTGTGATTCCACCCTTTAGAGTTTCCAGCTTGCATTTTGCAGCTCTATTCTCTCCAACTCTCCCTGCTGGTTCTGCTAAGACGAACAAAAGCTCAACCGCCCTGCAAGGCAACTCAGGAAAATCTCTGGGGATGAGCTTTGGTAAATACCTGAACGCTTGAGCTATAATGGGTCTTCTGGGAACTTGACACCCCCCCCCCCATCAAATTAATCAAATCACATCCCGGGGAGCTTAAAAACCAAGAAAAGATCTCGCCAGAGTTTGCAAACAATGAACTGCAGGCAGAGGTGGGCCCTTACAACGGGGCTGACTTGCGGGGTGGGGGGGAGAGAGTGATTTCTGCCCTTTAAATCTGAAAGCAGTGCCCTGAGTGACAGGCATTCACATTAGGGCAGCTTTGAGAAACAAGGAACTTGATCGGCTCCAGATGTTGCTTTCATGCAAATGCAGGGAACCTTTTCAAAATTGGGAGGGTGGGGTGGGGTGGGGAGCAGCTCTTGCCCTTTTTAACATTCAGTCTGTTATTTTGGCTTCTGGGGATTGCCAGGGGTGTCCAGTGACACAACAGTGCCGCAGAGTGTGACTCGGAGGTTTTGGGGTGAAGCAGAATAAGGGGGTCTGGGGTCTGCGTGCACAGCTTGTTTGGCCCAAGTTCATTGCCACTCAAAGGGAAAACAAAATCACTGTTTCTCCTCTTTGAAATGTTTTTTTAAGGGACCACCTGAAAAAGGGAAAGCTGACTTTCTCATTAGACATCATTAATCATTTCTGGGGTGGCAGGAATCTGCAAAGTGTTCATACATCCTTCTGATTTATTTGTTGCTGGGTTTTCTTTGGGGGGGGGGTGTTAGCTTATAATAGTGCTACTTTTATTTCTCTCCACGTTCAAAGCACACACCCACCCACACACTTGCAAGCAGCTATATAGATCCTCAGAAAAACAATCCAAATCAAATAAACCAGTTATAAAAACCTAAAACTTAATAACATCATCTGCCAAGGTAACCATCTGATCTCTTATAATCATGGCACTGGGGCAAAATTTGGCAGTCTTTCTCACACACGTTGTGCATACGAACTGCGACAAACCCAAAATAAACAACTGGCTGATTTACCTGGGAAATGAGGTAAAATAGATGTAATTTATCTATGACAAATGTCCTTGAATACTAAAACACAAAGTCAGTTCTTTCCATACTACTCTCTAGATAAGGACATAAATGTTCAGAATAAGGTATCTTTCTGTATCGTCCAGCCTTCTATTATAAATATAATTGGAGGGATAAGAGAGAGATGCAGAATTCTGGCATAGTATTAGAGCTACTGGCCAAGATCATGCCATGGCCAGGAATTAGACTAATCTGTTGTAAGTGGCAACTGTTCCTTTCTCCTCAAAGTGTGAGGCCTTCAGTTTCTTGCATTCTTGAGTAGGGACACAAGACATGAACCTTGATTTGAGTATAAATAGGGCTTGTGTTTTATACCTGGCAATCACCGGAATTCTTTCTTAATGGTCTTGTCCTTGCAATGAACTTCCTTATCTGAGCACTGCATCCTTAAACCATGGCTTATGTGACTTGCAGTTCTAGTACCCTCAAAGAGAAGCCGAACTCACAGCATTTTTCCATAATGGATATTATTAAATCTAAATACTACTAAAACTCTTACATTCGTTTGTGCTTTGTAGCTTTAACTGGGCGAAACGGTGCATCGTAGGGCAACCATTTTTGAACCAAGGTATCTGAAGTGGGCTAACGTACAGAATGCGTCCAAAATCCAGAACCCATGACTCCCATGGGATTGAAATTTGGCAAATTTTACGAAACATTTTATGACATTAAAATTGTCATAAAACATTTTATGACATGATACAAAATGTCATTAAACATTTTATGACATGATACAAAATGTCATAAAACATTTCCTGTGGTCAACTCCTGATGTTTGATGTTTGAGACAAATCTATCCATATACTACTAAAACTCTTCTGTTTGTCTGTGTGTAACCTTTCACTGGGCAAAACGGTGCATCGTAGGGCAACCATTTTTGAACCACGGGACCTCAAATGGGCTAACTTACAGAATGCATCCAAAATCCAGGACCTGTGACTCCCGTGGACATAAAAATCATCATAACACATTTTACAACATAATACAAAAGGTCATAAAACGTTTCCTGTGGTCAACTCCTGATGCTTGACTGGGCTATACAGTTCAACATGGGCTACTTTCAAGGCAGAGGCATCTCTGAAGGTCTTGTTGGATTTTTGAGGACTTTTCCAGGGAAGGCAGGACATTAGAATTGGGTGGGACGTGGTGGCTCAAACCACCGTAAACCGTAGGGCTGCTGGTTGGAAGATCGGCAGTTTGAATCCCCGCGCAACGAGGTGAGCTCTCGTTGCTAGTCCCAGCTCCTGTCGACCCAACAGTTCAAAAGCTTAGCAAGTAGATAAATTGGGTACCACCTTAAGTGGGAAAATATGCTGGCATCCTGTCCTGTCGGGGGTCAGGTTCCACCGGACGGAAGATCCTCGAATGGCGGCAGATCCCGGAAGTAACAACACCCACAGGACGTCAGCAGCTGGCTCCGACGCAAGGCATCGTGGGACAAGTAGTCCAGAAAGCCAGGAAGAGTCTGTTCCCTTACCCCCTCCCCTTACACGCGGATTGTATAATGATGTATAATGTATAACAATGTATGTAAGCCGCTCAGAGTCCTCCGTTAGGGAGGGGATGGGCGGGGTATAAATATAAGTATAAATAAATAAATAAATAAATTAGAAGCTCTGCCATTGTTGAAGGCATTGAGAAGTCTGGTAAGGAAATCTCTCTGAAACAATGACCCAAGGGTCACAGGTTGTCGAGTTATGTACTAAGACTGGGAAAGGAGGGCATAACTTTGTGGAGCCAAGGACCATGCTTCAACATTGAGCAGTGCAAAACAAAGAAGTGGGCGCGGTGAGGACAAAATAGCGGGTGGGTAGGCCGAAGGAAACCACTGAAGTCCGACTTCATTTCAACTGACAGCTGCATTCAAGACGGTTGGTATGATCATTCCCTGCCCATTTAATATATATTTTAAAAATCCAAACAGGGAAAAAGTTTTTAACAGCCCAAACAAAAGCTGTTTCATTAGCTGTAACGAGTTTAAGGCATTATTGATGGATTATCGCTGTGGATTCTGTTCTTCGCTGCTTTGCATTATGCTCTTCTGTAACCGACACAAGGCCTGCATTTTTAGAAGGGAGAAAAACGTGTGGCTAATCCTTTAATTCTCACCCTGCCTCCAGAGTAACAGACTAACTACTGCGCTATTCTGGCTTTAATGCTAGTTAAGGACTGGGCTGCTTCATACCTCCCTAAAGCTATCCTTTTGATCTGGAAGAAGTTGGCCAAGGTCAAACTTTTTCATTTCTGGTTGCACAAAACATTCCGCTCCAGAAATGAGAATCGTGGGAATTGCAGTTCAACACATCTGTCAGACTGGGCAAGGATGGGATCACCACATTCGTTTAATAAAATTCAATTCCATTTCTGTAAACAAGAAGTCCCTATTAGAAACCAAGAAGCTTACCTTCTGAAACACTTGATAGTTGGACTTCGACCATATATCAAGCTATAGGGGGGAAAAAGAATCTTGTATTAGCATACTCAGCAATTCTGACAACTCAAGATTCATTCAAGCTTTGGTAGGCTTATTTTACTTCAAATTATTCTTGATATGCCCATAGGGCACGAAGTTAAATCAACATTTTCAACTTTAAGTTTTGGGCCAAGGAAGACTGAAGAGTTGGTTCCTTAAGTATGTTTAGAAGTTCAGGATGAGTTGCATGACTGCACACTCCCCAGTGTGAATCTCATTCCTTGGTCCTGTAAGACTGACTTGTGTAGGTCATGGCTAATTGATAACTACAGTTTCCATTTTTTTAAAAAAAAAATGCAATCCCTGTTGTGAACTAACCATCGTTTCTTTAGATAGGGAGACTTAAAGACAGATCCTTCACCATTAACATCCAGGGAGGGATCTGGAAACTACAGTCTGTTCCAAATAGCCAGACATAAATTTTTATGCACAACACAACTTTCAGAGTAATGAGGAGCTTGATACTTGGCATATTGGGTTGGGATCAATTCTGCCCAAGCCATGGACTTTTTGAGCTTGATTCCTGGTGACTTCATGGACACATTCATGTTGTTTTCTTGGCAATAATATGGATGGAGTTTGCTGCTGTTTTCTTCCAGAAAGTATTTCTGACTTCCCAGTCTAGTCTCTACCCCTGAGATTCCCAACAAATCTCCTCTGTAAGTACTAATCACGCCAGACCCTGCTTAGCTTCCAAGCCCAGAAGATTAGAGAAGCTCAAAAGGATCTTGTCGATGAAGGTTCTCAGTCATCCAGGTGGAACAGTCTGTAGCTTGAATCATGTCAACTGGATTTCTATTTTCTCAGTGGAAACGTTTCGCTCCTTATCCAAGGAGCTTCTTCAGTCTGAGCAAAGTTAGTAAGGGAATCCTTAAATATGTTTCTAGGTGGCTGTGTGACCTTGCACCTGGGGCTAGGTCATGGTTATATTGAGATGTTTATTTCTAAGTCCCCTTATCATCCAAAGGAGGATCGTTAAGATTACCTTGCTGTTGTTGAGATTGCGAAATGGTCTTAATCTTCCTAGGCACAGAAGACAAAGCAGGAAGGAAAATAGGGGAAAGATTGTGCCTGAGGCCCCCACCTCTATTCAAGGAAGGATTTTCCAAGTTGGCATAAATGGACTCCTTGACCCCTCTCTCAAACCACCTATCTTCTCTGTCTAAAATGTGAACATTAATGTCCTCAAATGAGTGTCCTTTTTCCTTTAGATGAAGGTAAGCTGCTGACTCTGGTCCTGTGGTGTTGCTCCTCCTGTGTTGGGCCTTCTGTAAGTACTAATCATGTCAGACCCTGCTTAGCTTCCAAGCCCAGAAGATTAGAGAAGCTCAAAAGGATCTTGTTTTCTTTGTGGCAGGAACTAAAGAACCAACTCTCTTTGGTCTACAGAACTTCAAAAGTTTCTCCAGAAGTTACATTTTCCTGGTCCAATATGAGCTTGCTCAAGCAAGCTGTTCTTGAGTTCCCTGACTTCCACAGTAGCGAGATTGCTTCAACTCAGTTGGAACAGATTGTGCTGATCCATATGAATATTTAACAGCCTCAGAACGGTGTCTACAACAAGGGCATCTCTCAACGCTTTGATGCATCCTTGTGTCCACAACATAACTAATTCAGTGACAAGTGACACAGAAAACATTTAGCTGAATTAAGGCAGAAAACTGCCCTGCGGGGACTAAATAAAATGCTCCCCCTCCACTAAATATTACATTTAGATCCCGGAGACGGGATGTGGGGAGAGATGTTAAGTTAAAATCAAGGAGTGAAGTTATACATTCTGTAAGTTGGCTGTTTTCACATTATAATGTCAAGACAAGAAACCTTTATCTTGACTTATAGGATTACGGAGAGGGCAACATTAGACAATTAAATTAGACATCTCTAAGTAATTGTGTTCAGTTTCATGTACCATCTTTAACTTCGAGTAGAGACTTGCTATTCTTTCAGAAAAGTTGGGAGTAAATCAAGAACAGCTTTCATTGCCTCACTTCATCCCTCCCAAAAATATTGGATTGAATATGATTAACCAGCCACCACAGATTTACGGGGGGGGGGGGGGGGAACGACCCCTAATTATTTGGATTCTCGCTGAGCATTTATCCCAAATAAAACCATGTGTTTATCAAAAGATACAACAAGAAATGAAATGCAGGAGAATAACTCAAGTTCCACCTGCTGTTATAATGTGGAAAGCCAAATCTTGTTTAGAAATTTCAGAAGTACATTCTTATCCGAAGTCACTTCATCAAAACTGCTAGACTGGGCTCAGGTTTCATGAGTCGATCACCCAGCCTTTTTAAAAACACTAAACTGTCATGCAATTTTTGTGGCCTCGTGTGAGAATGCCGAAAGAAACTTCACACAAGTCCACCCAAACCTTGCAAAAATAACACGGTTCTTGCCTGAGGCCTCACCAGAGTTCAAGTAAGAACACTGAATCTTACAAATGATGTTCGTGTGACACCTATGTCGTTAAATCAGAGGTTCTGTGGAAGCTGTTTAGTGGTGCTGCAGATCTTCTGTTGCTGTTTCGTCAACCCCTCAATTCAGAATGTAGTTTAAATGCTCAGATTCTGTACTGAATAGATGGTTTTCTCTGGCTGCTTTTCCTTCCAGGTTTTAAGGTCCGTATAGTTAAAGCTATGGTTTTTCCAGTAGTGATGTATGGCTGTGAGAGCTGGACCATAAGGAAGGCTGAGCGCCGAAGAATCGATGCTTTCGAACTGTGGTGCTGGAGAAGACTCTTGAGAGTCCCTTGGACTGCAAGGAGGTCAAACCAGTCAATCCTAAAGGAAATCAACCCTGACTGCTCATTGGAAGGACAGATGCTGAAGCTGAAGCTCAAATACTTTGGCCACCTAATGCAAAGAGAGGACTCACTGGAAAAGACCCTGATGCTGGGAAGGACTGAAGGCAAAAGGAGAAGGGGACGGCAGAGGATGAGATGGTTATATAGCATCACCGATGTAACGAACATGAATTTGAGCAAACTCCGGGAGACAGTGGAGGACAGGAAGGCCTGGCGTGCTATGGTCCATGAGGTCACGAAGAGTCAGACACGACTAAACGACTAAACGACTGAACAACAAAAAATCAAGGCCATATTTAGCTTATGGTTCCATCTGCACCTCACACTCCAGCAAAAGATGCAACATTTCTTCCACCAGTTCTCCAACCCTCCCCCCCCCCCATTACAGACTTATGGCCCCATTCCTTTCAAATTCCAAATATCCGACAACAGCTCTGTGTTTTCCTCTCCTGTCCAGAACTACGGCTCAATTAATATTTTAGTTATTGCCATTATTTTTTTTTATTTTTATTTATGTTTCAATTTATATACCGCTCCATCTCCCCGCAAGGGAACTCTGGGCGGTTACTTTACTTATTCATCCAACTCTCCCAAATGTGCCTGGCACTTGACAAGAGTACAAGAACAGAGGTCGCGGGCAAGAAGCCCTCACGATCACTAGCACGACGTAGCAGAGAGACGGCGGACGAAAGGAAGGATGGGAGCACAGGTAGAAACTTGGCTATGCAGACTAGGAGAGGCTCCCAGGGACTTGTCAACCCTACGAGGTAGACCGGATTAGGAAACTGACTCCAAAGAAGACTACAACGCTGCTTTATTGAGCGTTACAGTAACAGAATCTTGCAAGTCAACCTGTGTTTTCCATTCCCTCCCTCTTACACTCCAGGAGTTGGGGGGAGTCAGTCTTTTTCTAATACTTCCCACCCACCCCCCCGGGCTTAAAGCATGCTTCTTCTGCACCTGATGTTGTCCTAATGGCCTTTGGGTGCCTCCTGCAACGTCCATCTCCATGGCTCCCTATAGGACTTGAGGCAAAAGGAAGAGAGATCACACCTCAGGAATCCCGTAAGAGGCAGTGCCAAGCATGGGCTGATAATCCACCAGATCAGGAGAGCCCTGTGATCACGGTAAGAGCCAGAAACGAAGTCCTATGCCGAGAGATTGAAGGAACTGGGTGCATCTAGTTTTGAGAAGAGAAGATCAAAGGGGCCTAGCAGCACTCTTTGAATACTTGAAAAGACAAAGAAGGTCAAGACCTTTTCGCTCTTGTTCCAGTGAGTAGGGCAAGATGTGGAATAATGGGTTTAAGTTACAGGAAGGCAGACTTCCATTGACTGCTCGGGGGAAACATCCTGATGGTAAGAGCAGCTCAGCAGTGCAACTAAGGACATACATGCATCCCGACGCACCAACTGCATTCAAACACAAGTTGGACAACTATGGATCAGGGAGGCTTTATCTGGGATTCCTTTGTGCAATTCAGGATTACTCTACTTTGCCCATATGGCTAATACGGGTTACATCATTACACCTTGTGACCAGATGGGCAATGTAGGCCTGTGGCTCACTCTGTTTTCTCACACATAATTGGGTGATCAAAGGGGTACACAACCCACAACAGCACAGCCGCCACCGTAGAGGCTGAGCACGTGGCTTTCTGCCTTCCCCCAACCCTCGTTGATGATCTTCTGAGCGGTGGTGAAGTCGACCACCAAACCCTGTCCCAGCTACACCTGCCAACCCTAGTTAGAGGACCTTACAATGGATACATCTCTTATTTTCCCCTTTTGGTTCTTTAATTTTAAAAGAAATGGAAGTATATAGAAAAAGTATGTGGCCATGGTGGCACAATCAAAATTGGTACTGAACAACTCCTCAACATCAAGGCGAGCAAGGCCCAATATAATTCAATCTGGGCAGCTTTTGATGCTCCCCAAAGTTTAAAAAAGGGGCGTGGTGGATCAGCGGGTAAGACGCCAGGCTTGTCGATCGGAAGGTCGCACGTTCGGAGGTTCGAATCCCTAGCCCCGCGTGACGGAGTGAGCTCCCGCACTCGCCCCAGCTCTTGCCAACCTAGCAATTTGAAAGCATGCAAATGCAAGTAGATGAATAGGTACCACTTCGGTGGGTAGGTAACAGCGTTCCACGTGCGTCATGCCGGCCACATGACCGTGGAAGTGTCTTCGGACAACGCTAGCTCTTCAGCTAAGAAATGGAGATGAGCACCGCCCCCTAGAGTTGGACATGACTGCACAAATGTGCGGGGGGAACCTTTACCTTTTTAAAGTTTAAAAAAAATTTTTTTAAGAAGGCAAGGCATATGCATGGCCTGTAAAGCCTCCACGCAGAACCAGTCGAAATGAAGCGGGCGAGCTAAACAATGCATTGTTGCAGGTCTATTATTCTTCAACTTTTCACTTTCAATCAAGACACACATTTGTAACTTAAAAAAAAAAAAGCTGCTGAAAAGCACAATTTCAAGGCATCTTCCTGCATGTGAATTAAGCCAGGCCTCTCGCTCTTCCTCCCCAAGCACCCCGCTCTCCCGACACCCATCCCTGGCGCAAGAAACCAGAGGCCGCTTTCTGAAGGTCGTCGGAACGATTTCAAAGGCGATCACAAATCAAAATGTTCCCTGCATCTAATATCAAACAGAGCCGGTGCCAACATTTATTAGAGGAATCCGATTCACCCCCCACCCTTCTCTTCACCCAAACATACAAACTGCTCTGCTTTGAAGTGGAAGGAATACGGGGATCAGAAATTACTTGGGAGACAGCTCTGCCTACCTTTGAAGCTTTCGCTTTGATACAGCAATGCCTTCTCCCAACTCAATGCTGGAAGGCACAAAACAGCCTTTTCTCATTGATACAGAGTAATTAATGAAGGCACATTAACATAACCCATGAGGCTTAACATTCCATGAGTCCTACCTGGTGCAAATATGTATATACGTTGGGCCAGACATTAGCAACTCGGGATGCCTATCCTGAAGTTGCCAAGTCATGGCAATGCCCCAGATGTAACGCTTAGAACTGGGGGGGCATAGACAGGGTGAGGAGGAAGCAACGGGTGGGGCCAGGATATAAACCAACTAGATTCGCTTCAAGGTTGCTGAAGTTTGGCATTCCACTAAAAGATAATTAAATATGATCCCTACTTGAGAAAGCTTAGAACAGAGCTTTCCAAACTTTTCATGTTGGTGACACACTTTTTAGACATGCATTATTTGGTGACACACTCTTACAGCAAAGGCATCATTTCACGACACACTCTTACAGCAGGGCACAAGGCAGGCACTAGGACCTGCGCGGAATCACAGCAGGTTTGGAGGCAGCAGGGCACAAGGCAGGCACTAGGACCTGCGTGGAATCACAGCAGGTTTGGAGGCAGGAAGGCACAAGGCAGGCACGAGGACCTGAGTGGAATCCTGGCAGGGCTCGGAGGTAGCAGCAGCCGCGACACACCCAGACACTGCAGCCGACACACTAATGTGTCGCGACACACAGTTTGGAAAGCTATGGCTAAGAATATTCCCCCTTCCATCACATTCAGCAATTCGTTACAACCAGGGGACTTAATCCTTGATTTGGCCCGATCTCAACAGAAATCTTAATGGTATTTCATTTTGCCCATCCAGAGTTGGATGGGCAAAGCAAGCGTCTTAATGTCTGCTCCCCAAGGAAGCTGAAGAACGTCTATTGCTTCAAGAACTTGGACCACCTCAGTTGATTGCATGCTGTACAAAGGCCTTGCTGCTTAAAAAAATGGTACCTATGAAGTTTGGGTGGCACCATTGGGCCTTGGGCTAACTCAAAGGTATGGTTCCTGTAGGGGAAGAACTGGGTTGGGGGGACTTGGGGCATAAGTAGCTGGGGAAAAAATGGTCAGGAACACCTTACAAAAATGGTGTCCAAAAAGAGGAACTATCAACAGGCACTGGGAATGCAGCCATCTAACTTGAGTAGACCACCTCAGGCCTGTTCAATGTCTAAAATTTAGTACAACCCCACCCCTACAAATAGGCAGCTTTTCACTGTTCCAGGGAAAGTGTGCACATACAGGACAAAATCCAACGTTAGTCCACTGGTTTCAGCAGACCTGAGCAAATTCCAGTCTTGCGTTGGCTAGTGAGTTAAGGCACGAGGCTAGAAACCAGGAGACTGAAAGTTCTAGTCCCGCCTCAGGCATGAAAGCCAGCTGGGTGACCTTCGGCCAGTCACTCCCTTTCAGCCCTAGGAAGGAGCCAATGGCAAACCAGGAGACTGAGAGTTCTAGTCCCGCCTCAGGCATGAAAGCCAGCTGGGTGACCTTGGGCCAGTCACTCCCTTTCAGCCCTAGGAAGGAGCCAATGGCAAACCAGGAGACTGAGAGTTCTAGTTCCGCCTCAGGCATGAAATCCGGCTGGGTGACCTTGGGCCAGTCCCTGTCTCTCAGCCCTAGGAAGGAACCAATGGCAAACCAGGGGACTGAGTTCTAGTCCCGCCTTAGCCATGAAAGCCGGCTGGGTGACCTTGGGCCAGTCCCTCTCCCTCAGCCCTAGGAAGGAGCCAATGGCAAACCAGGAGACTGAGAGTTCTAGTCCCGCCTTAGGCATGAAAGCTGGCTGGGTGACCTTGGGCCAGTGCCTGTCTCTCAGCCCTAGGAAGGAGCCAATGGCAAACCAGGAGACTGAGAGTTCTAGTCCCGCCTTAGGCATGAAAGCCGGCTGGGTGACCTTGGGCCAGTCACTCTCTCTCAGCCCAACTCACCTCACAAGGTTGTTGTGGGGAAAATAGGAGGAGGAAGGAGTATTAGGTATGTTCCCCACCTTGAGTTATTTATAATAATAATAAAGGCGGGATAGAAAACAAACAAACAAACAAACAAATAAATAAACCAAAGTGCCATTGATTGCTTGAGATTTCTAAAACCAATGCCAGTTAATAGTATTTTGTGAAAGGGTCAAATTCAAGGAGTGCTGGACAAAAATAAACTTGGATTTCTTTTGGCTACCCTCTTAATTCCTGGAAAATTTTCTCAAGACATTTCGATGCTGCTCCTTTGCAATCTCTCTTCAAAAGCCATTTTCTCCCTTAGACTAGTGCTAATCTTCATCTCTAGTGTATGACACACATCTGCTCATATACACTCTTCCTAGGATATGGTTCTTCTCACCATTCAAAATCCAGATTTTCAACAGACTTATAAACGTATTAGGGCAGGAATGGATGTTTTCCCTCTCTTTCACATCAATAAGACCACAACAAAGTTCATTATTCACCACTCTAAGATCACTTGCAATGCCCCCCAAACCTTCGGTGTGGCCCTCTTGAGAACCTCCAGAAGTTGCCATCCAATTGTATTTTTAATGTGACTTTAATGTGAGAAAGTGGTCTAGCTAGATAGTGGTACCCAACTGATCTTGTCCGATCTTAGAAAACTAAGCATAGTCAAAGGAGAAGGAGAACCCAGGTTACAAGTTAGGAAGAAGTCAATCTCAAATCCAAGAAAACTATGAATGTGTCCATGAAACCACCAGAAGCCAAACTTGATTTGAGGGAAATATTATTCCTATTAGAAGGAAGATAACTGTCATGAAATCTTCTTCCATGCACCACTGTTTACCAGCTTCACCTCTTGCCAAGAAAACAGCATGGATGTATTTCCTAAGCTTCAGCAGATGGCAGCATATCTTCAACCTTGGCTGATCTCAGAAGATAAGCTGAGCTGGCTCTGGTTAATACTTGGATGGGATAACACCTGGGAATTCCAGAGTTTTAGGTAGGACTGGGAAGTGGGGGGAAAACCCAGAAGATGGCAAACCATTTCTGTAACATTGTGGGGGTGGGTGGGGGAGGAAGGCACAGATGCAGTGACCAGAGTCGAGCCCAACTCCGCGGTGGCTTTACTTCACCAGGAAAATTGTTAAATACACGTGGAGTAATCCGTGTAAGGTAAGTAATCCGAGTAAGGGGCGTGGTGGCTCAGCGGGTAAGATGCCAGGCTTGTCGATCGGAAGATCGCAAGCTCGGAGGTTCGAATCCCTAGCCCCGCGTGACAGAGTGAGCTCCCGCACTCGCCCCAGCTCTTGCCAACCTAGCAATTCGAAAGCATGCAAATGCAAGTGGATGAATAGGTACCACTTCGGTGGGAAGGTAACAGCGTTCCGCGCATGTCATGCGGCCACATGACCATGGAAGCGTCTTCGGACAACGCTGGCTCTTCGGCTAACAAACGGAAATGAGCCCCGGCCCCTAGAGTCGGACACGACTGCACAAATGTGCGGGGGGAACCTTTACCTTTTTACCTTAATCCTGTTCAGTGCATTTAATTAACGTCATGTGAAATACTGTACGTATACATCCAAATTAAATTACATCCAATGTAGTTTGGGGGCTTGTTCCCACCTACCTTTTGGAATGTACCCCTCTTCCAAACCATCCAGAAGAGACCAGCCCCTTGACACCCCAAAATACTGCAATTCCTAATCTACAAGGATGGTGCTATATGAGTTAGAACAGGGCTTTCCAAAGTTTTTCCCGCGGCGACACACCAACCGGCGTTGGTGTGTCGCCGCGGGAAAACCCGGAAGCGCTGATGATGATCAGCGCTTCCGGGTTGTGTGGCGACACACCAGACTGTGTGTGGCGACACACAGTTTGGAAAGCTCTGAGTTAGAATAAGCATGTATTAAGTACCACTGGTGATGGGTGCACCTTTGGAAGACCTGAAGGACCAAGTTGGAAGAGATCCTCCTCCAGAAACTCTCTATCTTGGTTGCTATAAGAGTTGACCCCATCTTGATGGCACATAATCAAGTTTCGCTGGGGAAGATGGAGATGTTTCAACTTATAACACAATGTTGTTCTTCATGAATCTCTACCTTATCCAGCTCTCTCTTTTCTTTCTGGTTGCCTTTTGACTATGAAAACTCTGGGTTTCTTTCGTGCTTCATCCTTTCTTTGATGACCTCTCTATAGGTTACATGAGTTGCTAGAATAACCTTGTTCAATATCACTTAAAATGAGTCTTTTTCAAAGCAACCTGGCTAGGATGCCGTTCGCTCAGTCTCAAGAACATACGAGACAAACCAAACCTTGCATATAAACTGTCTTACACAATTCCATACGTCACTGCAATAGACATATGAAATGTAGAGTTTTTTCCCCCCACAGCTCAAGTCAGATTCAATTTGACAGAAAGTATTAAAACAGGGCTTTGCAACCTTTTCATGCGCGGAAAACCTTTCCAGTTGACCGTTTTATCCCAGATCTTCAGAGATTTCAGCACTTGTGCTTTAAATCATTATGGAGATTCATGAGTGTTGACTTGGTGAAGATTCATGAGATTAAATTTTTTTTGTATTTTTGAATTTTGTAGACACCATTTGGAGAGGTTAGGGGCACCCTTTTGCCAAGCTTTGATTACAACACGTTAATTGGTTAGTCAATTACAGGTAGTCCTCGACTTATGACCACAATTGGGACTGGAATTCCCGTTGCTAAGCAAGGTGGCCGTTAAGTGAGTCATGCCTGATTTTATGACCTTTTTTGCTGCAGTCATTAAGTGAATCACTGCAACTGTTAAGTGAATCACATGGTTGTTAAGTGAATCTGGCTTCCCCCATTGACTTTGCTTGTTGGAAGCCAGCTGGGAAGCTTGCAAATGGTGATCATGTGACCCTGGGACACAGCAACCGTCATAAATACATGCTGGTTGCCAAGTGCCTGAATTTTGATCACATGACTGCAGGGATGCTGCGACCGTCATAAGTGTGAGGACCTTTTTTCAGTGCTGACGTAACTTCGAATGGTAGCTAAACGAATGGTTTTAAGTTGAGGACTACCTGTATGGTACTGAGCTATAGACAGACATTTACCAAACTCAACTCTCCCTGTTTTGTAAATATCCCAAGCTCGGAATTCAAATTTATTAGTCAAATTTTATTTATTAGTCAAATTTATCACCACCCATCTCTACAGCAGTAGACTCTTACTGAGAATCTTACTGAGAATCAGCCCAGGAGAATTTTTAAAGTCATGGTACATATAGACCAGCTTTATTGAGGGCAAAAATGCAAGATGGAGGTTCTAAGGCTATACTGCATTTAAAAATTGATTTTACACTACACAGGATGCCATCTTTCTTTTCTATGTTACTGTCATTACTTTTATTATCTCATATATAGCTCCAAGGCATTTTGGAGAAGAAAAGAATTAAAAAAAAAAAAACCTCTCCTTGCTGTCAACTGCTTACAGTCTAAATTTAAGCTGGGGGTAACCCATCACCTTGCCGACAAAGGTCCGTATAATCAAAGCTATGGTTTTCCCAGTAGTAATGTATGGCTGTGAGAGTTGGACCATAAGGAAGGCTGAGCGCCGAAGAATCGATGCTTTCGAACTGTGGTGCTGGAGAAGACTCTTGAGAGTCCCTTGGACTGCAAGGAGGTCAAACCAGTCAATCCTAAAGGAAATCAACCCTGACTGCTCATTGGAAGGACAGATACTGAAGCTGAAGCTCAAATACTTTGGCCACCTAATGCGAAGAGAGGACTCCCTGGAAAAGACCCTGATGCTGGGAAAGACTGAAGGCAAAAGGAGAAGGGGGCGGCAGAGGAGGTGGTGGTTAGATAGCATCACCGATGCAACGAACATGAATTTGAGTAAACTCCGGGAGACAGTGGAGGACAGGAAGGCCTGGCGTGCTATGGTCCATGAGGTCACGAAGAGTCGGACACGACTAAACAACTGAACAACAACAACAACAACCCAATAGCAGCCAGAAGGTAGCAAAAAAGATGACTGAAGATAGCAGAGAATTGGTCTAACTTTTCTCACCAGCTAAGCCATTTAAGCAACTTTCATATTTTTTAAAGCAGAAGCATAGAGTAAAAAGTAATTTGAAATCAGGTGACACCTAGATTGATTGATTGATTCAATCAATCAATCAATCAATCAATCAAAGTACGATCTTGTTAGGCAAAGAAAATGTGACTTAACTGCAAGTTAATATACTTCTGCATTAAAAAATGATCTAGGCTGTTAAAACAGCCTTATGAGGTAGACCAGACAGGAAACACAATCAAATGAGCTAATTCTATTGACTTTTCCTTTGGTTGCATCTCATTGCCCTGTCTCCCAAGGTCATTCCCACATACCATTACAACAGGTGAGTGAATCTAACTTCACTCTGAAGTGCTAGAAAAGTAAAAAATAAATAAAAAAAAATGATCGGGCAATGTGAGTGTGGGATATCAAGAAGTTGCAACATGAGACTCCAGTCTTAGTATGTATGTATGTATGTATGTATGTATGTATGTATTTATTTATTTATTTATTTATTAAATTTCTATGACCTTTCTTAGTATTTATTTTCCTTGCCCAAAGGTATTTTTTTTAAAAAAAGAACTTCATTATTTTTAAAGTATAATTAAAATGCAAAATAGAAAGTATAGAAAAGCCAACAAATAAACTAAAGAAAAAAGAAAAAACTATAAAAGTGCAAATAGACAGAAAACAGAAACGGAAAGTGACTTCCGACTTTCTCCAACGCAGATATAGATCAATTTACAAATATAATCTCTTACCATTCGTGAAACCATAGTAACATTATTTCTATTAAAACAAACCATTTAATCACTAAAACCCAAAATCAAAACCTCATTTTTTCCCAACACAAGCAAGTACTCTAAAAGCGGTTGCCAAGTAGATATAAATCCAGAAACAGAGTGCTCTCTTATTAACACTGTTAACTTAGCCATTTGAGCCAAATCCATTAATTTAATAATCCAATCTTCAACTATAGGTATTTGTGGATCTTTCCATCATTGTGCATATACAAGTCTTGCAGCTGTAATCATATACAGTATAAAAGCAAAACTCCATATTGTTTCTCTAGCTCCTTCTCCAGTTGTAAACTTTAGAAGATCCTTCTTAAGACGAGAGAGAACCGGAGCTGGGTGTTCTTCTGAAGGGAGTCATGTTGTGAAGTTAGGCAGCCTACACTAACAGGCGTCTTATGTATGTTAGTCAATTACAGATAGTCCTCAACTTACAACCACAATTGGGACCGGAACTCCCGTTGCTAAGCAAGGAGGTTGTTAAGTGAGTCATGCCTGATTTTATGACCTTTTTTGCCACAGTCGTTAAGCAAAACACTGCAATCGTTAAATGAATCACATGGTTATTAAGTGAATCCAGCTTCCCCCATTGACTTTGCTTGTTGGAAGCAGCTGGGAAGGTTGCAAATGGTGATCACGTGACCCTGGGACGCAGCAACGGTCATAAGTGTGAGAACCGGTCATAAGTCACTTTTTCCAGCACTGACATAACTTTGAACAGTGGTTAAACAAATTGTAAGTTGGTTGTAAGTTGAGGACTACCTGTATGCTACTGAGCTATAGTAAAGGTAAAGGTAAAGGTTCCCCCCGCACATTTGTGCAGTCGTGTCTGACTCTAGGGGCCAGTGCTAATCTCCGTTTGTTAGCCGAAGAGCCAGCATTGTCCGAAGACACTTCCACGGTCATGTGGCCGGCATGACGCACGCAGAACGCTGTTACCTACCCACCGAAGTGGTACCTATTCATCTACTTGCATTTGCATGCTTTCAAATTGCTAGGTTGGCAAGAGCTGGAGCTAGTGTGGGAGCTCACTCCACACGCAGGACTAGGGATTCGAACCTCCGAACTTGCAATCTTCCGATCAACAAGCCTGGTGTCTTACCCGCTGAGCCACCACGCCCCTTTTTTTTCCTATAGACAGCTATAGACAGACATCTTAATCTAGGCATGGAGGAGAGCGTGGAAACACTATGGAATGGCTGAAGCAAGGCTGACAGCATCTTCTCATGAAGACTTTGAACAACAGATGCAAAGTGCAAAGTCAAAGTCAAGTCTACCAAGGAAGAAGATAAATGCTGGAGAGAGCTGTCCAGGTAGATGAAAAGTATTTAATGGAATGGCAACAGCCAAATCCTATCCCACCCACGTTTGGACTCTCCAAACAAGCAAGGATGTGTGTCAAGGAAGGTAGCAAAATTGTGTCCCAGTTAAGAGACCTAAACAAAGTTCTATTTCCACCAATACCAGATTCTCAGAAATCTGCTATCCAGCTCAATGGACCAGAACAGAGGGTCAGCGTAGCTAGAAAAGGAACTTCTTGTCAACAAATGGAAATGCAATTAACTTCTTCAAAGACCAGAAAATGGGAAAGAGATAGCTAAGCGTCACTCTATTTGGGGAGGCCTCCAACCAAAAGGAGATGAGTCCATCAGCAAAATCTGACAGCACATGCGATTGATTCTCTCTCTCTCTTGCCTTAAATGGACTACCTGCAGATGCTGCGAATGGTACACTTTCATTTTCTTATTCGTTTACCTGTAGCTGTAGATGTTACTTTGTCTGGGCCTCATACTAGAAGTCCCAAGGCCTCCCCCCCCAGGGGGGTTTATATAACTTTGTATTGTCTTTATTTGCAATGGTCTGTGAGGAATACAGTATAATCACTGTAATGCATTCCCTGTATACTGTGCTAATCTAAGCATAAACGTTTGAACAAATAATCAACTTCCTTTGCTCCAAATGTTATAACATACAATTCACACATATATACATGCGTGTGTGTGGGTGTCCTGGATCATATTTGAATGTTGGGATTGCTGCTATGTCTGTGATGGAATGTGTCTCAGGAGGGGGAGATGGTGTGATGGACTTCAGTAGCGCTGCTGGTTCTCAGGAAGGAGGGAGCACATTACAAGGAGGGGGGCAAGATAGGAGAAAACACAGGCCAGAGATGGAACTGGGAAGAATAAGAGGTTCAGGCTAGCCCTGACTTAGAGCCTTCCCAGGTTCTTTCCCCTTAGGTGAGGTAGAGTGGCTTTAGTTTGGCAAGATTCAGTCTAACGGTGTGAGCAAATAAAGAACTGAAGATTGACTGGATTGATTCTTTGTCGTTCTTGGGCTGGCCCTGACAATATCCTTCTGTGAGCATCTTAAACCAAGCCAAATCCAAAAATGCTAGAGAATTCCTGGAAGCTTGGCACTCAGACAAAGCAGCCATCAACAGACACATAGAGGTAAACAACATTTACATACCATTCAAAAGAGACAATAGAAAAGCCAGAAGACCAGAACACCTCCTTGCCAGCAATCAACACCCAGATAGGCAAAGATTAACACCAAGATTAGCACCAGAGGAGCAATCAAACAACACAATATACCCTAATCAAGGAACTGTTAACTCAGTCAATCAACCAAGTAGCAAACAACAGCTCAATCAAGGAACAACTAAGGGGAGAACAACACCTCCACCAACACAAGCAGGACAAACCATGATATATAAACAGAGAGCAAGTCCCACTCCCTTTTCGCACTGAAGATGTTGCCTAGCCTGGCAATGAAACGTCGGCAAGAAAACAACAAGGCTCAGAGAGCACCAAGGACTCCACAATATCCTTCTTCATTGATCCCACAGAGCAACTCCATGGGGGGGGGATGGGGTATGTTTAATAAAGTAGTATGCCTCTTCTGCCCAGGTAAGTAGCAATAACTGGCCAATTTTGGCTGGGCTAAGCGAAGTTGGACTTGGTTGGCAGTTGCATGAGAGACAGCTAGGACATCCTACGGCTGAAGGCTGGACAGGCAAATTGAAAATAACATCCTGGAAGAATGCAACAATGGGATGCTTCTATCCTGTTGCCAGGAAGACTGCATGAATCGGGCCATGGAGGCCTCAGGGGTTGAGCTCGACTCAAAGGAGACTTTATCTTATACCTCTTCCCTGGGGTTGTAGCAACACAATGCAGGCACTGGGCTCCAAGACATGCAAGTGCAATTTTCTGACTCATGCTGTCAGCCAATTACACAGGGAAAGTGCTCCATTCTTCTTCCTCGGGAGAAGGTGCGGAGTGTGTATAGTGTGCCTTTCCCAAGCCACGTGTGTTACTTAGGCAACCTGAGTTCACGCCGGAGCAGACTTAGACACTTTTTAAAGCCTTTTCCTCAAGCAGGAGCTTAAAAAAATGAAACAATTCCTCGTTTCCATCTGAGCAGCCTTCCCCCCCCCCCCCCCCAGCCCTTTGGAGAGGGACTCTGGGTCAGTATCTAATGGAACGTTGTGTGATGTAGCAGCATCTTCCGGTTTTTTTGGGAAAAAAGGAAGAATCCAAACGGCTGTCCTCATTATAACATGGCCTTTGGGTGACAAGAGCCCATCTGGTTAAAATGAACCTTGTGCTTTAATGGATAGAGAAGGGGGTGAGAAGAGGTAGAGATGACCTTTTGTTGCTACTCAGAAAAGCTAAACCCTGCCTGCGGTGGCTTTTTTGTGGTTTATTCGTTCAGTTGCTTCCGACTCTTCGTGACCTCACGGACCAGCCCAGGCCAGAGCTTCCTGTCAGCCGTCGCCACCCCCAGCTCCCCCGCGGTCCAGTCAGTCACCTCCAGAACATCATCCATCCATCTTGCCCTTGGTCGGCCCCTCTTCCTTTGGCCTTCCACTTTCCCTAGCATCAGCATCTTCTCCAGGGTATCCTGTCTTCTCATTATGTGGCCAAAGGACTTCAGTTTTGCCTTTCATATCATTCCTGCAAGTGAGCAGTCTGGCTTTCTTTCCTAGAGTATGGACTGGTTTGATCTTCTTGCAGTCCAAGGCACGCTCAGAATTTTCCTCCAACACCACAGGGGTGGCTTAGGAAGAACCTATTTCTGCTCTGAAGTGAGCAACAAGCAGAGTTCATAGAATCATGGGGTTGAAAGCTGCCAGGTCCCATGAACATCTGGTAAAGCTCTGCCTAAAGTCATACGGAGCATACGGAGCCAGGAGAATTTAGGGGTTCAGGCCGGATTAATTTTTCAGGAAGCAAATCCCTCGCCGAGTTTCATGCTTCTCTGCCTGGCTAATATCTGAAATGCCACATCCACTGTCAAGCTCAACCTACTGAGGACTGTCCCGGTTCTCCTGGGAGAGGCGATCTAGGCATGGATAAAACAGCTGCAAGAGTTTCCAAGAATTTGGAGGAAAAAGGAACACTCTGAGTCTTCTGCTCTTGAGGCTACCAAAACACTGGGAAAAAGAGTCCCACGTTCCCTTGATCAATGGGAATAATGAGGTAGTAGGAGATGGATGAGAAATTCAAGAACATCAGGAAGGCTTAGGAAACTAACAGAGGTTCTGAAGTCTGTGGGTCAGGAGAGGGGGAGAAAGAGATTACAGGAGGTATTAGTTTTCATGCCTTCATCAAGGCTTCTTGATGATGTGGTGTGCTGGCACCATCCTTCTACAGCACCCTAAATAATATCCCAAGAAAGGAGACGCAAAAGTGAGGCTCACCTTGCCATCTTCTGTGTAGACATTTTCATGAAAACCCTTGACTATTGTCCGGTCGATGAAGAGGCTTCTCATCACTACTATAACTTTTAATACCTTTCCCAAGGTCACCTGCGAAACAAAGAAGAAAGAGGGGAAGTGGGAACATCCAAATACAGAGGATGCAACAGGTTATATACTGTAGGATATCAAAAGAGCCACTTTGGTCTAGTGGTTAAGGTGCTGGGCTAGAAACTAGGAGGCTAAGAGTTCTAGTCCCGCCTTAGGCATGAAAGCCGGCTGGGTGACCTTGGGCCAGTCCCTCTCTCTCAGCCCTAGGAAGGAGCCAATGGGAAACCAGGAGACAGAGTTCTAGTCCCGCCTTAGGCATGAAAGCCGGCTGGGTGACCTTGGGCCAGTCCCTGTCTCTCAGCCCTAGGAAGGAGCCAATGGGAAACCAGGAGACTGAGAGTTCTAGTCCCGCCTTAGGCATGAAAGCCGGCTGGGTGACCTTGGGCCAGTCCCTCTCTCTCAGCCCTAGGAAGGAGCCAATGGGAAACCAGGAGACAGAGTTCTAGTCCCGCCTTAGGCATGAAAGCCGGCTGGGTGACCTGGGGCCAGTCCCTGTCTCTCAGCCCTAGGAAGGAGCCAATGGCAAACCAGGAGACTGAGAATTCTAGTTCTGCCTGAGGCACGAAAGCCGGCTGGGTGACAGGATAGACTATCAAAAAAATTGAGTTATGCTGTAAAACCATAGAGCAAGAGGTAAATTTATAATTGTACTTAGAACTGCTGTAAAGAAATTGGAAGCTACTTCTTTGTATTTTCTTTGTTTTTGCACTTTTAGCTTTCTTTTTATCCCTTTTTTTTCTTTTTCTTACTCTATATTAGTTTCTATTAGTCATTTATTTATTTATTCATCAAATTTATTCCCCGCCCATCTCACTCAGGAATAAAACATTAATTAAAATACAATAAAACAGTAAAAAATCATAGCGTTCACTGGTTTGGTGGTGGTTCTTTGTTGATCACAAATCGGAATTAATTTTAGCCCCCGGATTGTTCTTATTGTGATTGCTTTCTGGTATTCTATGCCCGTTGGCCCAAGTCGTTGCTACGAGATTGGTGGCCTCGTAAGTTGCTCCAATGAATAAATGAAACAAAATGCTACCAATGCTCATCATCCCCGCTGCCCCATGGGGGTGGGGACAATGGGAGTTGTAGTCCAACCCCTCTGAACCACCCCCGCCACAGATGGCCATTCGTTCCACAGGCGGTCCCACCGAGACCCGGCCAGGTGCTGGGGGCTGCCAGGCGACCCTTGAGCCTCTGACATGCGGAAATCTTGAAAGGGTTCGCATGATGAATAAAACAGTGACGGTGCTTCCCAGCATGCTTAAGAGAATAGCAGTATTGCTCCCAATGGAAAATGCCGACCTTGTTTTATACACTGCAATAAGTCAGGGTGAAAATAAAGCTGGCTTAAGCGTGATGTGTAAACCAGTTCACAGAATAATGTCATGATTTACCATTTGGCTTTACTGATTGATTTGCCTTTCAGAGTTTCTGGGCCTGAGCCGGGGCTCCTGTTCATTCCATTTTCCTCCTTTTTCACTGTACTTTTTCTTGGTGAGCTTGAATCAATTTGCATTTATGTCAGAGGGGAGGGCAATTTTCTCTTTTATCATTAATAATTATTATTGTTAGCCACTTGAGCAGGAACCCAGGCTAGAAATCAATGATTTATGTAAAAATAGTCTTCATTTGCAATCAGGAAATAAGACTGTGTGGAACGCTACATGCAATAGGCAACCAGAACTTACTATTCTGATTCTCTTCCAGAAATACCAGCTTACCTATTCATTTCTGGTGCCTCCTGTTTCTAACCTTTAATGTCCAAAGCAGTTGGGGACCATACCTATAGGAAGGACCACCTAAATCCATACAAAACTTGCCTTGCAACTAAACTCAAGTCTACCAGTGAAAGATCAGAATGTTTTTCTGCAGTGCAGCATGCTTCAAAATCCCTTCCTGAAGATGTCTGCCTAGCCCCTCTCTGCCATGAATTTTAAGGATTTTATTCCTTCCCCTCCACCTTTATTTAATTTACCCAAACTGCTAATTAAGTCAAATTGTATCTACTGTTTTGTCTCGTTACTTTAATAATCTAACGATCTGATTATTTATTTTGCAAGGTTTAAAGTATGGTGTGAAGGAGGCATTTACCCCTGGGGAAAGAGGTTGTGAATCTGTTAAAAGTAATAGATTTTTTTAGAAACAAATTTGCAGATCTCATCAATCTGTAAAACTCATCCAGAGAAGTGTCTGACCTTTTCTTCTTCTTCTTCTTCTTCTTCTTTTTTTTTTTTAAAAAAACCAGTTTTAATTATGGCATAAATAGTTAGAAGGAAGAAACACATGCCCGGCTCTAATATGGGAACATGTTTATCTCTGCACTTAGTTTTTCTAAAATAAACTGATGTTAAATCTCCAAAATAAAGGGACGCGGTGGCTCAGCAGGTTAAACTGCTGAGCTGTAGACTGCCGATCAGAAGGTCGGCAGTTCGAACCCCCCGCGCAACGAGGTGAGCTCTCGTGGCTAGTCCCAGCTCCTGTCAACCCAACAGTTCGAAAGCCTAGCAAGTAGATACATGGGTACCACCTTAAGTGGGAAAATTTGCTGGTGTCCTGTCGGGAAGTTGGTTCCACCAGAGGAGAAAAAGATCAGAGGAAGATCGAATGGCGGCGGTGACGACGAACCCGGAAGTAACATCTACAGGAAGTCAGCAGCCGGCTCAAGGCATCTTGGGAATTGTAGTCCGGAGCCTTAGAAGAGTCGGTTCCCTTACCCCCTCCCTTCACGCGCGGTGAATTGTATAATTGTATAAAGGATTGTTGATGTAAGCCGCCTAGAGTCCTCCATTAGGGAGGGGATAGGCGGGGTATAAATATCACAATAAATAAATAAAAATTCACAGTGCTGGAAGAGATGCTGGGGTATACCATACTCCATTCACTGGAAGACCAGCCACTGCTTAAACAGCATAACAAAGGCAACATTTTTTTAAAAAAACACGGAGGCCAACTTCCCTCTATTAAATTTCAGTTACTTCTATCTATACTCTGATAGACACAGTACTTGGCTTTTTAATATGTAGCCTGTAGGATTTGTGCCAACTTGACCTTGCTGTAGAAAATTTTAATTCAAATCAATATGAGTACAAGGTCACTCTAAAATTCAATTAATATGAACGGGGGGGAAATGCCCCCGATTTCTTTGAGCTGAAAATGGAACGGCAGCAAGTTAAACCAGCATGCAACCTTCTGTCTATTATTGCTACACTCCAAGCTTGTTTTTAAATACCATCATGCTAATGTTTGCTGTCAAGATCTAAAGCTCCTGGCTGATTTCAGAGGACAAAAGGGGATCACATTTGTATTACCCTTAAATACTTACTGACAAAAAAGAAAAAGAAAAAAAATCGACATAATGAAAATTCCCTTGGAATTCGGGAAAAAAAATTCCTCTCTAAGCAAAGTTGCACTGTCATTTGAGTTAATGAGACAGGAATTGGAAAATACCTGGTGTGAATACTGATTAAGTATAATTAAATAAAAGATGCAAGCAAGACAGATATAGAACCCATTTATTTTTAGTTTTATACCCCAACCGTAACATTTTAAAAGCCAGAATCATGTATTTAGACACAAGCCTTGCACAAAGATGGAAAGAGATTCATAATCTCTGCATCCAGCTGATTGTATGTTTTGAAGGATTTAAGACTCTGAAAATATTCCCATCTTTTTTTTTTAAAGGGCAAAAGCCAAGCATTCAAACCAGGCATTCTTGCTTTCCGAAGATTTCTCCAAAACGTGACTTACAAAGTTCTGAAGCAACAGGATACAAAAAGGTGTACCTTTCAAATTAACGAAAGGTCGTTTTTGCAAAGTTGGGGAAGGTTGTTCCAAACACAATTACTACCATCACATTTCGAGGCCATTAAATCTAAACATTAATTCCACCTTGCAACAAAGAAGTTATTTCCTCTGTATTTGACTGGCAACCCAGAAATTCCACTAGGTTGTCTCCAACTTTCCATATTATGAGTGTTTGACTGAATATATGGCATCAAGTCATTATTGACGCTTAGTGACCACATAGATGGATTGTCTCCAGGATGATCTGTCCCCAACCTGGTCCTTCAGGTCTTCCAACGCTGCACCCATTGCCACTGTAACTGAGCCCATCCATCTTTCTGCTAGTTGTCCTCTTCTAATTCCTTCCACCTCTCCCAGCATTAGAGCCTTCTCCAGAAAGTCAGATCTTTGCATTGATTGATTATGTGTTATTAAGTTGGTGTCAACTCTTAGCAACCACATACAAAGAACTTCCGTCCCCAACCTGGTCCTTCAGATCTTCCAATGTTGCACCCATCACTACTGTAATTGAGTCCATCCACCTTGCTGTTGGTCATCCTCTTCTTCTCTTTCCTTCTTTGTTTTAAAATAAAATTTAAAATATTTTCTATTATGAACAGTTGTCTAGATATTTGTTTCATAACCAGGATTCTCAAGGTCCTATGAAGCATTTATTTAATTATAGGAGAGAAAAGTGCAGCCATAACAGCATTCTTGAACCCTTACTGTTGCTCTGAATCGATGGAAAATCTAATTTAGCATGTCATTTAAATTCTGTTTAGTATACAAATCGGGGGGGAAAAGCATGCCTTGTTAATTCCACGTGCTGAATAAATATCTGTGGTTTTTCCAATAGCTGAAAAGTTGTTGAATTAAAAATATTTGATTAACGGGAAGGGGAAATCAATGCAATGCATTTAGTCTGCCTTAAACATTATATTCAAAGAAACCTGAAGCTTTACTCAGAAAATATTTCTATTGTAATACCTATAAATATTTTAAACAAGCCCACATTTCACTATATTAGGCATCGCCCTAATGGGGAGAAAAACGAAGGCACTGAAAACTGTCGCAATTCTGGAGAGCTCTAAATCTAACTCCTCTTCCTGAGACTACCACCTCAATTAGGAAACTAAAACCCTGATTTTAGAGTTAACTGATCCTGTGTCCATTCTATTACCCAGGATGAATCAGACTCATTGTGTGACTAATGAATGTTATGAAAAGAGTGAGTTTTTAAATTGTGGGGAAAAATTCATTCATTCATTCATTCATTCATTCATTCATTCATTCATTCATTCATTCAAGAGATTTTTATGGCCGCCCAACTCACTCACGGTGACTCCGGGTGGTTTACAGAAATAAACCCCCAAATACAACCCCCCCACCCCCCACCTCCCTAGTGGCAGCATTACATTCAAACCAACCACTGGATGGGCTCTGCATCAACCCGGGATCCCCAGGCCTGCTGGCAAAACCATGTCTTCAGGGCCTTTCGGAAGAGTATTAAGGTGGGGCCCAATCTTATCTCTGTGGGGATTTATTTATTTATTTGTTTAATTTATATGACCGCCCATCTCCCCACATGGGGAACTCTGGGCAGTTCACAATAAATAAGTTAAAATAGAATCTAAAAATATATAAAAACCACAATAGTACAAAACAATAAGTAATTATAAAATCCAGATGGGGATGATGTTCCACAGGGAGGGAGCCACCGTGGAGAAGGCCCATCTTCTAGGTCCCACTAGATGGACCTCCTTAATGGGGGGGAGGGACCCGTAACATACCCCACCTCCCTGATCTGGTGGGTCAGGTAGATGTAACTGAGAAAAGGCGGCCTTTCAAATAACCTGGCCCCAAGCCATGTAGGGCTTTAAAGATGATAACCAGCACCTTGAATTGGACCCGGAAGCAAATTGGCAACTAATGCAGCTCCTGCAAGAGAGGTGACACATGTGCACATCTGGACTTGCACAAAGCCATGCGGGCCGCCGCATTTTGAACCAACTGAGGCTTCCAGATACTTTTAAATTCCCATGAAAGTTGGAACCAGCATTTTCCAGCAGTGGAAAACTGCACTACCTCACAAACTTGCAAATTCTCTGAAATTTTGCCGTTTCTGAAAAAATGTCAAATTTGTAAACTGGTCAGCTTCTTACTGGGTTATGAGGAACCCAGGGTACCCAAGAAAATCAGCAGAGGAACTGTACCTGAGGGACCGTCTCATCCCGACCACATCTACCCGCCCCACCCGGTCATGCAGGGAGGGCATGCTTCGGACCCCATCAATAAAAGAATTCCATCTAGCGGGGTCCAGGAGGCGTGCCTTCTCTGCGATAGCACCCGCCCTGTGGAGTATCTTGCCCCCTGAGGTGAGACGGGCACCCTCACTCCTGGCCTTCAGGAAGTCTTTAAAGACATGGTTCTGCCGCCTTGCTTGGAACGAAGGAAATAATAGTTCCTCCTGGGGGTGGTTAGCTTAGTAATACCCTCCTTTTAAGATCTCACCATCTTCTGGATTTTTCTATTTATTATTATAGTGTATTTTAGATGTATAGGTTTTAATTTTTTTATAATATTATTGTAAACCGCCCAGAGTCTACTGCTGTAGAGATGGGCGGTGATAAATCTGAACAAACAAACAAATTGTCAATGTATTGTCGAAGGCTTTCATGGCTGGAGTTCGATGGCTGTTGTGGGTCTTCCGGGCTGTGTGGCCGTGTTCTGGAAGTTGTGGTTCCTAACGTTTTGTCCTTGGAAAAAGACAGCTTAGCTGCCTGTCTGCTACTACTAAGTCATCACTTCATTCCTGATTTGCAGCAGCGTTGGCCCAGGAGAGAAGAAGAGGACCACACCTTCATGAAGAATCTCCAATCTTCAGGAAGACTGAGCTTGGAATCTGGGAATAGGGAACACCTCCTTTGAGATGAACTCATCACCTCCATGTAGTGTTCTTGGCAACAATTGGTCATGATCTTCTCTTCTCTTCTCTTGATCTTCTCTTGCAATGTTTTTTCCCCACTTCTGAGACTAGCCCATGGCTGGGTTTTTTGGTGGTCACCCACCCAAATATTAACTCAGACTCTTAGTTTTTTTTTTTTAGATCAACCAAGGTCAACTCAACGCAACCAGGAACCTGGTCAAAGGACAAAAAAAGGCAAACATCTCCTAGATGCTATCCGTGGTGCTGAAACCCAGTCTGACATTACTTTCCTACAGGCATCTGACATTCTCAGAAATATAGAAGCAAAAAGAGAAAAATAATAAAATACTATAGACACCAAACTGTAAACCAAGGGGTTTCAACCTTCTCAGATCTGTGGGCATCTCTGACATGTCAAGAGCCTGTTGTGGGCAGTAAACAAACAAACAAGTTTGTTCATTCATGAAACAGTGGCCTTTGGAGACAACATACAAATGTTCATTTTCTGCCTGCAAATGCATGAAATTGCTCCCTGCCATTTTCTGTAGCTCTGTCTCTTTGGGGATTGTTCCACTGGGCTACAATCACTCCCATTTTTATTTTCTAAGCCTGCAGATGCGGGATCCAAGGGCTTTCTGGAGAATAAAGATGACCAGGGTGACTGGTGCCTTGCTTTGCAGCCTTCTTTAATCTTGTGCAAAAATGAAAAGTAGTCTTTAAACAGATGCAAAAGGCAGAGTGGGGCAGGGAGGTCGGCAAGGGAACAAGGGAGGTGGCTGCTAGAGGAATCCTGCCTGGGGCTATCTGTTAAAATCCAGCATTACAATTGCCGACAGTACTCAGTTGCAATAATATGCAGAAATTAAATCCCCCTGTTGCAGATTGCCCTAGAAACTGGTTGCCTACATTGCCATTAAAGGGAAGTTTTTCCCCAATTAGCTTGAACTTCTTCCTCTGAGCATCATACCGGCTGCTACTTGGCTGGTGAGATACACCTGGCTTTCATTCGCTTTAGGAGATCACAAAGACTCAAGAGTTAGGTTTAAACTTTGCCTGGCTACCCCAAAGAAGCCAACAGTTTAAATCTTGCAAAAGGAGTGGAGCTGCCCGCGTTTTTCTTCCCCGTTATGCTCTGTTAATTGGCTGAAAATCGAGGTTGTGCAGTAAACAGCCATGATAAAACCTTCGTCTTTCTTTCTGGTTATTTTTTTAATCATTCTCTCGGTAGCCACCTCCTTCCTCAGCTGCTGGTACCAACATTACACTTTGTTTTATCAAGCTCATTCTTCTCTAATGATGCCTATTTGTAAATAGCACGATAGGCTGCAATTAAGCCATTAGAGGCTAAACAAACAAACATGCTAATTAGGCCCTTTTACAAGGGATTTTTTTTTAAATGGAGAGGCTGGAATTTACCTTTCATTAATCTAACTTAATTGCCATACCGCCTGCTAGAAAGTCAACGTAAATCAAGGGCTCTGAATGATTTCCTGATATTAAAAATGAGCTGTTGGGTTCCTCCTTTGCCACTCCCCTTGGCAACCAGCTGCAGAGACTCCATGCAAGAGGGCAAGCTGGCAAACGGACCCTAGCAGATAATTTTGCAATGACTGTCACATTTATTTATTTCTTATTTATTTTATTCATATATTTATATGACTGCCCATCTCCCCCAACGGGGAACTCTGGGCAGTTTACAATAAAATCGCATTTAAAACAAGATATAAAATATAAAATTTAAAATTACAGTTTGATTAATACAATTAAATAATTATAAAATCCAATTTGGCAAATTAACTTAACACAAAGGAAGGACATTATGAAATTAACCACCCCCAACTATTACTCCCCTCTTCCCATGCTAGGCGGCAGAACCAGGTTTTCAGTTTATGCCACGGCCTTGCTTCTTTTGTTGTTCAGTCGTTTAGTTGTATCTGACTCTTCGTGACCTCATGGACCATAGCACTCCAGGCCTTCCTGTCCTCCACTGTCTCCTGGAGTTTACTCAAATTCATGTTCATTACATTGGTGATGCTATCTAACCATCTCATCCTCTGCCGTCCCCTTCTCCTTTTGCCTTCGGTCCTTCCCAGCATCAGGGTCTTTTCTCTTCGCATTAGGTGGCCAAAGTATTTGAGCTTCAGCTTCAGCATCTGTCCTTCCAATGAGCGGTCAGGGTTGATTTCCTTTAGGATTGACTGATTTGACCTCCTTGCAGTCCAAGGCAAGCAAGTCCAAGGCAAGCAAGAAGCCTTGCTTCTAGTAGGAGTTAAAAAGGTAACATCCCTCTCAAGTGAAGTCAACTCCTAATACATTCATGCAGACCCATCCATATCCTTGGAGTATGAAAGTGGCTTGCCACGACTTTCTTCCAAGATAGTTTTGGATGGATCAGTGCATCATCAGTGGGATAACAGGCATTTCAGTCAATGGATCTGATGCCATAGATAACCCTTCCCATCATTTGAGAAAAATGAAAAACCTGGCCCATATTTTTTATATGATCTTGCTCCCTCTCTCCAAAAACTGTCAGATGCTCATCCCCAGTTGCTAACCCTTAAAGGATTATAGGGTAGATGAAGCACTATGAACATTTTGTTCCACAGTCCTTGACCAACTTTCTCCAATGCTACATAAAGGAAGGACTATCAAAGTAAATGCATTCCATTAAATGGGTTTGTGTTTCATAGCTACAGAAGTCTACCTTTTTGTTGTTCAGTCGTTTAGTTGTGTCTGACTCTTCGTGACCTCATGGACCATAGCACGCCAGGCCTTCCTGTCCTCCGCTATCTCCCAGAGTTTACTCAAATTCATGTTCATCACATTGGTGATGCTATCTAACCATCTCATCCTCTGCCATCCCCTTCTCCTTTGGCCTTCAGTCTTTCCCAGCATCAGGGTCTTTTCCAGTGAGTCCTCTCTTTGCATTAGGTGGCCAAAGTATTTGAGCTTCAGCTTCAGCATCTGTCCTTCCAATGAGCAGTCAGGGTTGATTTCCTTTAGGATTGACTGATTTGACCTCCTTGCCTACCACACCTTATTTTGCAGAAGGTCAGCTGTAGTGAATATTCCTTTGTCTCTGAAGTGTCTAAACATCTGGAAGTTTCCAACTATTGTAGAAGGAATGCCACAACATGTTCAAGTACATACAGCCTTATTTAAAGAATTAAAGGGCTATACAGAAGTGACTGTTTGACCCGTTCCCATTAAAAAAAATGCAACCCTTACTTGGATTGCAATGAAGAAAGGCACCGTGGTTCAAGGTGCCTTCAAAAGCTATGACGGGCTACAGCATTTGAATTAGAAGGCTACAGTTAGTTCCACGGATGATCCACGGCTGGAGAAGCTCTTTCAAAATACTGTTTGGATGTAAAGCACAAGCTATCGTTTGCCCATTTGGACATCACAACTATCCATGACTACAGAAAACCAGTGGGTTAGGCAATCCACACACTAAGGAACAGGAGGAAGTGGCATGTCCTTGGAATATCAGATCAATCAGAGTTAATGTTCCTTAAAATGAATTCTACAAGTTGGAAGCAAGAACTACAGTGTCAGTCGACTCCAACACATCTGGAGGAAGTCAATACAGAGAAAGCTATTACAACTACCAACCATTCTGGGGGGAAAAGACCATGTATGTTTCCTCCTCCCTCCCAAAAAAGCAGTTTTACAAAGCCTGAAATTAAGTTGCAATAGTCCATACAGCAATCTCAGCTCTAAGAAAAATATATGAAATGTGTTCCTGAATTAGAAGCTGCTGAGCAAGAATGAAACACTCAGCGTTACAGTCAAGTTAGGAAAAGAGACCACACTTTGAATCAAGTGAGTGTAAACATTATTTCAAGAGCATGCTTAAAGTTATCACTTACAGCGTCCTTTTGTTCAGTAATTCTTCAGTTCTTTTAGTAACGGTCTGGTTTTTATACACATTTATAACGCTAGCAAAAAATAACAGAGGCTTTTATCCCACATGTGCTTGGCAAGGGTGAAATAAAGAGTGACAATTCACCGATTATCAGTGTAGAACCACCCTGGTTCACTAATGAATGGGACGCAATCTTCCCTCATCAGATGCCACCTTAGCCAAGAGAGTCCTAACTTCTAAAATGGATTTATTGTACTTTCACACATCAAGACATTGATTCTGGATTATTTATTCTGCTCAATCCCTCCGACCTTCCAAGAAATGCAAGGGTGGGGGTGGAGCAAGAATAACTCAATACAAAACAAGAGTCATCATTGAAAAAAAAGATTAAACACTAGCTCAACTCTGGTCGTCTCAGGATCTGCCTAAAAAGAGAACATCTGTAGCTCTTCTGAACAGTATGCAGATAAACTTTAACTAATTAACAACGTAACTGAAGTTCTCTGGGCTTGTACCTCCAAATTCCAAAGAATACGTTGTTAATTAGTTAAAGTTTATCGATTAGTCAGTCAACCATATCCAAAACACCAGAATGCAGGAACACAACCCTCAGTTGACAAAATAAAAGAGGTACAGATGTGCAGGATACACAGCAGTGTATATTCAATGGCTGTTGTGGGTCTTCCGGACTGTGTGGCCGTGTTCTGGAAGTTGTGGTTCCTAACGTTTCGCCAGCATCTGTGGCCAGCATCTTCAGAGGGCAGGAGCACAGACAGAAGCGAAATCTCTGTGCCCAGGTAGAGTGGCAATGTTTTGTTTGTTTTCTATTTATAGAGCTAAGTTATAGGACTCCACCTAATCTCCTATAACTCCACCTAATCTCCTATAACTCCACCTAATCTCCTATAACTTAGCTCTATAAATAGAAAACAAACAAAACATTGCCACTCTACCTGGGCACAGAGATTTCGCTTCTGTCTGTGCTCCTGCCCTCTGAAGATGCTGGCCACAGATGCTGGCGAAACGTTAGGAACCACAACTTCCAGAACACGGCCACACAGCCCGGAAGACCCACAACAGCCATCGAACTCCGGCCGTGAAAGCCTTCGACAATACAGTGTATATTCAGTTAAGTGCCTCACCTTTACAAGTTAACCCAGTCTTTTTGAGATCATGGATTCTTAACTGAGCAGACTTGATTATCAATTTGGCAGTTCTGCTAACTGTATACATTCATGCCTCGAAGGAAGTAGGTTCCCTCTTCAGTACAACACTATTTTGTCTCGGTTGGAACTCACATCCAGGTTCCCTGTGCCTATCACTACCTTTGCTCTAAAACAGGGCTTTCCAAAGTTTTTCCCGCGGTGACACACCAACCGCCGTTGGTGTGTCGCCGCGGGAAAACCCGGAAGTGCCGTCCTTGCGGCAGCGCGCAAAAACCCGGAAGCGCTGATGCCGCTTTTGGGTTTTGCGCGCTGCAGTTGGTGTGTCGCCGCGGGAAAACCCGGAAGCGCTGATGATGATCAGCGCTTCCGGGTTGTGTGGCGACACACCAGACTGTGTGTGGCGACACACTTTTGTGTCGCGACACACAGTTGGAAAGCTCTGCTCTAAAAGATGATCAGCCTTTGAATCTGCATACTGTTCGGAAGAGCTACAGACATGCCCAATTTATGTTTGGTCCAGGGCTATCTTGCAGTTTTCCACTGCATGAAAAGGAGGAAGCCATATATGTCAGCAGGATCTATTTAAGAACCTAGAATGTAGGTCAAAGTTTGCCCCAGATCAGATCCTCCATTCTGGGGAGCAAAAGGAGAAGACCCTGGTATTCTACAACAGGTGGTAATCCAGCAATTTACCAGGAAGGAAAAGGTTCATATGTAACTACAGAAAATTCAGTTTTAAATTCATGGTAGGTCCCAAATTGGCCCAAACTGTCTGATCCATCACATTAGAAGACTGAGCAACTTATAGTTTTTCTGATGTATTTGGTCTACAAGTCCAATCACATTGGTCATGAGATTTAGGGCTTATGGAGTTGAACAAGCCTCTTTAAAAGTTCACAGGTTGTCATCTTCAGCTCTCACACTTACAAAGCACAAGTCCTGATTTCTCCAGCACAACCTTTGGTGGAAAAATCACTTTGCAAATACCTCTATTTATGTAGCCCCACGGTGAAGGAACATTGGAAGTCAGATCACATTTTATTTAACTTAAGAATTTATATGCTACCCTTCGATAAACAGTATTTTCAGGGTGGCTTATAAATAAAATACAAAGTAAAATACATAATTAACCAACAATGAAATCCAAGGACATGAGAGAAAACATCAAGGGCAGAAGTGACACCCAAACATAATATTTAGGCAAATTTTAGAGGGGAAAATATTTCGGTTTGATCTCTGACCATCTCAAATGGATCAACATTTCAAGGTGAATTCAGAGGTCATGTGGTTATTATAACATTTGAACCCGAGTTTATGGCTGAACGGCTTTGAGATACAAAGTTTGGTCTAGTGGTTAAGGCAACGGGCTAGAAACTAGTAGGCTAAGAGTTCTAGTCCCGCCTTAGGCATGAAAGCCGGCTGAGTGACCTTGGGCCAGTCCCTGTCTCTCAGCCCTAGGAAGGAGCCAATGGCAAACCAGGAGACTGAGAGTTCTAGTCCCGCCTTAGGCACGAAAGCCGGCTGGGTGACCTTGGGCCAGTCCCTGCCTCTCAGCCCTAGGAAGGAGCCAATGGCAAACCAGGAGACTGAGAGTTCTAGTCCCGCCTTAGGCAGGGAAGCCAGCTGGGTGACCTTGGGCCAGTCCCTGTCTCTCAGCACTAGGAAGGAGCCAATGGCAAACCAGGAGCATGAGAGTTCTAGTCCCGCCTTTGGCATGAAAGCCAGCTGGGTGACCTTGGGCCAGTCACTCTCTCTCAGCCAAACTCACCTCACAGGGTTGTTGTTGTGGGGAAAATAGGGGGAAGGAGTATTAGGTATGTTCGCCGCCTTGAGTTATTTATAAAAATAATAAAGGCGGGATAGAAAATAAATGAATGAATGAATGAATGAATGAATGAATGAATGAATGAATGAATGAATGAATGAATGAATGAATGCTGTCAACAGCATCAATGTGGTGGTGATGGAACGGCTGTTCCTAAAAGGGCTATTTCAGAGGTGGGGAGGATCCATGGGAAAATTTGGGGGAAACCCCTCTCTCTGGCAGAAGGATTTTTGTAGAATTGTCACTCTCACCAGTGAGAACCAGCATGGTTTTGGATAAGTGGGGAATCAGCAAGACTGTTCTTCAGCCTACTTAAGATTCTTCCGTAAATCTACCAGATCGATGTGTTGGGGTGGGAGTGGGGAGATTTCCTGCCAATTCCCTGGAGAAAAACGTCAGATTACTGTTTATCTAAAGGTACTTAAAGTACAATATATTTCTACGATGTAACTCTCTCTAAGACAGACCTGACTATCGTGCCAATGGTTTTCTTGGGAAAGGGGGAAAAAAACTTTTGTTTTCACATAGGACTGGCTGCATATGAAAACCTATGAATCAATGGGATTTGGGAAATGCCAGAATTACCGTACGTTTTCAGCTCTTTTACATTTTCTAATAAAACTGTGTTCCGGGCAGTCTAGACATCTCCTGCCTATTACAAACTTTCCTGAAAACTGCCTTAAGATGAAAAGACATAGATATAAATATGCATTTATATCTATTTAGTTTAGATAGATAGCATATATTATTGTGATGCATATTTATTTTTTTATTTATTTATCAAATTTATCACCGCCCAACTCCCCGAAGGGGGTCTCTATACAAGATGCAGGGGCGTGGTGGCTCAGCGGGTAAGACGCCAGGCTTGTCGATTGGAAGATCGCAAGTTCGGAGGTTCGAATCCCTAGCCCCGCGTGATGGAGGGAGCTCCCGCACTAGCTCCAGCTCTTGCCAACCTAGCAATTCGACAGCATGCAAATGCAAGTAGATTAATAGGTACCACTTTGGTGGGAAGTTAACAGTGTTCCGCGCACATCATGCCGGCCACATGACCGCGGAAGCGTCTTCGGACAACGCTGGCTCTTCGGCTAACAAATGGAGATGAGCACCGGTCCCTAGAGTCGGACACGGCTGCACAAATGTGTGGGGGGAACCTTTACTTTATACAAGATGCATCAGAAATATCATTTCACAGTGATGGATATGGCTCCCCGTGCATTTCGAGGAACATTTTCTACAACACCAGTAGGCTACTAAGGTTTATAAACAGCAGCAGCAGCAGCAGCAACACCAATTCAGCTTTAACTTACCAGCAACATTGCAGAAGTCCCATTTGGCCTGGAAAGGTGAATAGACATCTCAGGAAACATTCGGTCAATGCGGTTGATCACGTCATCTACATAGCTACAAAAGCAACATACAAGTTACAGTGACAGCAGCAACTAAATATTATACACTACACACAAAAGAAAAAGTTGGCCGGGGGGTCCATTCAGAATTATTTTTGCCAGGAACTGCTCAGTGGGGGAACTTGGGCTCTTTCTGATGGGGGTTTAAAATGCAACTACAAGTACCCAATGGGGTGATCCTCATCCAGAGCTCCAGCATTTAAGCTGGTATTCTTTCAAATAAAATGGCTCGGTAACGTGGTAGCAATTTACTTCCTAGCATGCCTTGCATCAACATGCAGATTATGCAAAGACATATTTTGAGAACCTCAGCTGGAAGATCTTTCACCATCTGTCCCATCAGCAGAGACAGAATGTCAACTAAAAGATGGAAGTGAAAATAAGGATTTAGAAAGATTATGGAGTTGTCAGCTTGGAGCACAGTCCCCCAGGGGCAACGGACCAAGAAAACACATACCGTTGCTAGCCTACATTTTGGTGTTTATTTAAAGAACTATCCAGCGATCCTAACAAAATTCTTAGGGATCCACTCAGCCAGTTATTCCCTTCAAAGATGGAAAGACCCCAGGAGGAGTGTTTAGAGAGACCCGCCAATCAATTACAAAAAAACAACAACAGAAATTTAAGTTAATTAAAATTACAGCTAACAAGGGGAGGAAAGGTTTGGTAGCCACCCCCCCCAGTTTTTGCCCAAGAAAAAGAAAGACAGGAAGCGCTCCTGCATTTATATGGAAGGCTTTGTTGGGAAGAAACAGAACTTGTTCAAGGCCCGCATTAGACTAGACGTGGATTTGCTGAAAGCACCCACTCATCTGTGCAGAAAGATCTGTAACCCTTCATAGGGACAACGGTGTAACGCCGCATCTACAGCAGCCTCTGCATCCCTAAATTGATTGTAGGAAAGCAACACAGTCTCTACACTGATGGTTTTCAGTTCTACACTGGACAGATGGCTCCGTTCTCAAGCCTGACCTGTTTCAAAAACGGGACCTCCTCCAGCGATCTAGTGGTAGCGTTATGTTTAGCAGCCCAGGCGCCGTTGAAAGCGCATTTCTCCCACACAGTTTGTAAGATACATGCTGTTCATTTTTTAACTCCACGCATGGAGCTCAGAAGCCCCCCCCCCAAAAAAAACCACACACAATAATATAAACTCAAATCTTTATTTTTTCAGAAAGGTAGAGAAAAAGGTAGAGAAGGGAAAAACTGATGTGGGGGGTCCGTAAGTTCTCATCCTCCCCCTCTTGAGGAATTCTTTGTTAATTAAAAGAACAAAAATGCTAAAAAGTGCCGTGGAGCATGGTACTTGGAATGCAACCAGGATATTTGGCAGAGAATGACAATTATTTAAAAGCACGTATTCTGGTGTGTGTACAGTGTGTGTATGTGTGTGTGTATGTGTGTGTGTGTGTGTGTGTGTGTATGTATATATGTGTGTGTGTGTGTGTGTGTATAGCGCCATTGTATTGCTTGGGCCCAAAGAATGTTTGCAAATAAATAAATAAATGCATACATACACACACACACATACATACACACACATGCATACACCCACATGAATACACATACACACAGAGATGCATACATGCATACACACACACACACACAGTTTGCAAATATATATATATACATACATACATACACATATACATACATACACATACACACACACACACACACATACACACAGTATGTATGTGTATGTGTGTACGTACATATATATATATGTGTATATATATATACACACATATACACACACACATATATACATACATATATACACATACACACACACACACACACACACACATATATATGCGAAAAGGGATATACATATATATACAATATATCCCTTTTCGCACTGAAGAGGTTGCCTAGCCTGGCAATGAAACGTCTGCAAGAAAACAACAAGGCTCAGAGAGCACCAAGGACTCCACATATATATATCGGCCCAAATAATGTTTGCAATTATTTTTCACCCCCAACTCTATTCTATTGAGAACACAAGAATCTTGAAAGGGAGACCAGATATATGCGGGGCCAAATTTGCTCAGTTCATTCAGGTCCTCATTTGACCTGAACTGGGTGCCTGACCTTCAGAAAACTGCTTTGAAGAAGGTCCCATGTTTATTAGTAGGGGACTCTCATGTAAAGGTTTTAGGGTAAAGCTTAGGGTTACCCCTACAGGTTCATGGGACTTTACTACTGAATGTGAAAATTCATTGAGCTGGTCCAGCTTGGCGTACCTTCAAGATGCATCAGATGACAATGTCTCTCATCTTCAGCCAACATGTAATGAGGATAAGAACTATCACTGGAGTGCACCCTTGGGAAATGCTGGACTAGCTAGCCATACATTCAAAGACACAATGAAATATTCCAAAAATACTTGGATCCCAAATGCTTTTCCATTCATCACAAAAGGTACTCATGTTATTGCTCAGGTAAGGTAGGTGGAGGGGAAAACAGAGATCTCAGACATCAAACAAAGAAGAGGATATATATATATAATATTTATTTATTTATTTATTTTTCAACGTCTATCACCGCACCATCTCCCCCAAAGGGGACTCTGGGCGGTTTACAAATACATAAATATTCAGTTTAGAGAGAAAATATTATGCAGGACATTAAATCGAGATACTGACCTGCAAAGCTAACCTACCATAATTTGCTCAGAGGTAAATGATTAGTTAGGTAGATTTTCTCTGTAGAGTTTGAACACACAGGCCCCATTCTAAGAACCTCCCTAATTTATTCCAAAATAGTGGAAAACAGAAACATCAAATCTGGCTCAATGACAGCACCATGGAATAGGCCCCAGGGATTACAGAATCCTTCATACTATTTTCTTAAAGGTAGAAAAACAAATCAGTCAATCCTAAAGGAAATCAACCCTGACTGCTCATTGGAAGGACGGATACTGAAGCTGAAGCTCAAATACTTTGGCCACCTAATGCGAAGAGAGGACTCACTGGAAAAGACCCTGATGCTGGGAAAGTCTGAAGGCAAAAGGAGAAGGGGACGGCAGAGGATGAGATGGTTAGATAGCATCACCGATGTAACGAACATGAACTTGAGCAAACTCCGGGAGACAGTGGAGGACAGGAAGGCCTGGCGTGCTATGGTCCATGGGGTCACAAAGAGTCGGACACGACTGAACGACTGAACAACAACAACAAAGAAAAGCAAAACTAGTCTCTCTGAACTTATAAAAACAAAGCTGTCCAATTTTAAGTACTTTCACTAAGCGACTGTTACGCATTTTGTTGAAGATTATTTTTTCTGACAAACAGCTAAAAAAAAAACTAAACAAGTTACTTGTAGAGATGAAGGCATCACAAGACTTCTAAATTTGGTTACATAACAAATGACAAAATTATCTGCTTCGGGTTTTTCAAACGGTTTGATCTCCTCCCCCAACCTCCAATATACCAGTCTTAATTATAGAAAGGGTTTGTGCTGTTCAACTCTCGCAACTGTTTACAGTAAAGGGGAGGGGGGCGTATACGGAAGACATGGTCTTCTGAAAATGTTCCAATAGAATATGATAAAAAAACTACTTCATTTATTTCACTAAAGCAGGTTTCTTTAATTTAAGCAATTTCTCCCTTGCTTTTCAAGATAGCTGTAATGACTACAGAACCTTTGTTGCACAAAAATAGTCTCACAAGGTATTCTTGGAAAAACTAATTTACTGCTAAGTTACTGTATACAGAGAAAGTTGCATCTGAAGAAAGCGCGGGCTTTCTCCCCTTGATAATATCCCCCACAGTCCCTCCCCCCTGTTCAGGCCATTTGAGATCTTGAGTGCTCTGCTGTAGCTTGAATCATGTCAACTGGATTTCTATTTTCTCAGTGGAAACGTTTCGCTCCTTATCCAAGGAGCTTCTTCAGTCTGAGCAAAGTTGGTAAGGGAATCCTAAATATGTTTCTAGGTAGCTGTGTGACCTTACACCTGGGGTCATGGTTATATTGAGATGTTATTTTAAGTCCTTTTATCATCTAAAGGAGGATCGTTAAGATCACTGTGATCTGCTCTTCTCACACCTCCTTGGGACCTTGGTCCACCGGCTGGCAGATCACTGTCCAGGAATGCGGGTCCGGCCTCTTCCCCTTAACTCCTTCAATGCATGATCCCTGTTGCAAAGGTCTGCAGCTTTACAACAGGGAACATGACAATAGCCAAGTTGCATGGCCAACATTTAAACGGCAAATCACTGCAGATCAGTCCAATTTTCTATCGGAAAATAAAACAAAGGGGCAGGGTTTGAACTACCCACTAGGACCGGCTCAATCGATAACGTGTGATTCAGGATGCTACGAACACTCGGCCTTTCAGTTCTGTGTGTTGTTTGATTTCGAGTTACTATGGATGGCTTTACTGTGGATGTTTTAATATTTAATGTTGCAATTACTATAGCAGTTGCTATTTAATATTTATTGTGGACTGGGGTCTGTTTCACACACTTCGCTGCAACCAATTTCTTAATTATCATCATCATCATGAGCTGCTGCAAGTCTGTTTGGTTCGGCGATATAACAATTAATTAATTAAACTAGGCCATTCTGTAATATAACTTTACAAGTTTGGGGCATGGTCTGTTATATGAACAGTCTCACCATGCTTCCTTAAGACGGCCTTAAGAGTTTAACAACTACATAAACCCAGCCAAAGAACATCACACCTGCAACTGGTGTAATGCCCCTATAATTTATTTATTTTTAAGTCAAATGTCACTGCAATCATGAGTCAAGAAAGCATGAATCTGCTCTGCAGCCATTACTGGAAACTCATCTGAGCGTGCAAAACATTTTCAGCGCATTGACTGAAAACTGACACTAATTCCTTTTGAAAAAGAACTTGAAAAGAAACATGTCCTATCCTGGACTGTCAACTCTAGGTGGTAATGGGATTTTAGGAGAACAGACTATCATGCTGGGATTCATGGTATATTAAATTGCCGGTTTCTTGAAGTAGGCTGTGTTTACAGTTAACAATATATTTTTGGCAGCGGTCACTCATGCCACCTCTGAAAATAGAGGGGGAAAAGGCAATTAATAAACATTTTAGATCCGTCCTTTAGAAAGTATCCATGTGGCAGGAAGTTGGATCTTTGCCTTGAATGGATTAGAGGACAAATATTGATAGAGGGATATTTTAAACATATAGTCTAAACCTCATATAAGGCTATACTTGTAAACCTAACCTCAAAGCCAATGTAAACTCAGGCTAAGATAAATGAGAGAGCCAGTTTGGTGTATTGGTTAAGGCACTGGACTAGAAACTGGGAGTGTGAGTTCTAGTCCTGCCTTAAGACACAAAAGCTGGCTGGGTGACCTTGGGCCAGTCCCTGTCTCTCAGCCCTAGGAAGGAGCCAATGGCAAACCAGGAGACTCAGAGTTCTAGTCCCGCCTTAGGCATGAAAGCCAGCTGGGTGACCTTGGGCCAGTCCCTCTCTCTCAGCCCTAGGAAGGAGCCAATGGCAAACCAGGAGACTGAGAGTTCTAGTCCCGCCTTAGGCCTGAAAGCTGGCTGGGTGACCTTGGGCCAGTCCCTGTCTCTTAGCCCTAGGAAGGAGCCAATGGCAAACCAGGAGACTCAGAGTTGTAGTCCCGCCTTAGGCATGAAAGCCAGCTGGGTGACCTTGGGCCAGTCCCTCTCTCTCAGCCCTAGGAAGGAGCCAATGGCACTTCTGAACACTTGCAAAGAAAACTGCAGGGACATGTCCAGGCAGTCGACAGGAATCAACAATGACTTGAAGGTGCACGCACACACACGTTCCAGGTATGGTCTGACCAATGCAGCATAGGATAGAATTATCACTTTCCCTGATCTCAACATTATACTTTTGTTATATGCTCGTATGTTAAATCCTTGCATTTTGGCTAAAATTTCAGAGGTGATTCTTACAGCAGCTTAAAAATAAGTAAAAGCCTCCCCACTATGTCCATGAAGCCACCAAGAGTTGAGCTTGATTTGAGATTACCTTGACTCCAGCTTCTCATGCATGCAATCTTTTTATTCTGTTATTAGTTGGTTGTGAGTGTGCAATACTCTCATGTCTCAACGTTCACCACAGTGCCACCTCCTTCCCATGGCTCCCTTGAATCACAGTAAGAGATCATATTTCTGCAGCACGAGCATTTAACTCACACATCCGGAACTTCTCCTAGCTGTGGTTGATGAAGGAATTGAATGAATCTTTATTATGCTCCTAGACAGCACAAGGACAAAGACAGCGATAAGCAGAATATATATAATGCTGTCTTGACTTCGGCTGCCAATTCCAACAATGGTTTAAAAACAGCTCTGATTACAACAGGAGTCCCGCCTTAACGTTAAGAAATGCAAGTACTGCTTTCAACATAACACAGCTTTCAGTTTTATACCACCTTTAAACCTAGCATGAACGTGGGGACAGGAGGAGAGGAAATGGAGAGCATACGGGGGCCCACAGCTCACTGTCTGATTAGCCACAATTAGAAAATCAATATCATTAAAATGAACTTGGTATCGGTTGATCGGATGGCTCAAGGACTGAATTTTAACACTGATGAGGATTTCGCTTGATTGAAACATAGGACTCCTTAATGGTGGCTGGAAGGATTCTCATCTGCTGTGACCCTTTCAGACAGATCAGATTAGTAGGGAAAGGAATTCTGCTGACAGGTGAATTCAGACCATGTTTTAGCAATTTGGCACTTGAACAAGGAAGAGTTTAAGAGAAGCCCAGCTAATTCAGTAGACTGCAACCGAGAGAGCTGCAAGAAAGAATACCCATTAAGCTTGCCCTTACCTTCTCTCCATAGCATTCCACATTCATGTTGGAATACAGCACCCATAATCCCCCAACTGTATAGCTGACACACCCCAAAGGCTGGGTTAGCCCCTTGGCAGATGTCCCCCTATCTTCAAAAGCAACTTTTTGTGAGAAGATGACAGCCAGCATCTCCTTTATGAGAAGGGCTCAGCCTTATTTACTTGAGGCTTAGATGGCCGTCCATCTTACAGTATATGTCATAACTCTGGGCGGCTCACACCAACAGCAATAAACATTTAAAAAAAATAATAGAAACCTTGCTGTCTTAGGGTGACAGAGGACTATGCCTTTGTAACCAGCCATTCCGTGTCTGGACACTGACTCTCCCTGAATCCTCTTCAATACGATGAGGCAAGCTCCTTCCTTACTTTGGGGTCAACTTAGTTGACCCTGCTATCTAAATACAAACACTGTTTTATGAGGTTCCTCTTAGTTCAGCTGTGATGCTTGGCGCTATAGCTGAGCAACATCCAATGAAGCAGAACAAGGAGACAGGAGAAAAATGTTTAGGGAGTTAGGATTTAGGGAATTAGGGAGTTGGACCTCCTCCTTCTTATACCCATGTGAATTAGGGAGCTGTCTATCTGAGCCGCTTCTGAATGATACCTCGTTTCTCTGGACTTAGAAAAATGTTTCGCCCCCTTTGGCCTAAGCAATGGTTCCTGCACATCCTTGTTCAGGCTCCCTGTCTCCTTGTCCATGCAAGTCCAGCAGTTACTCAACTGTCTACACTTGGGCCATGCCAACTTCCAAACCATCTTGAGTTAAGGTAGGAATCACCACCTAATGATCTCTGCCCACTTCTAGGAATCCAGTGCGGAGGGAAGGCTAGATTCCTCACACTTGCCTGGCTGGAAGTAGCATAACACGTTTCTAAGGTTATTACCTTTACAATCCAAGACCAAACATGACCAAACATGTTCAAAGCATACACACCACACAAATCAGTCAAACAATAATTTATATCAAGTGGGAAGGCTCATGATTTTGCCACAGTCTTAGAGGTACTAGTGGTCTGATCACTAAGTAGTAGAGCTGTGACCTCCTGGTCCTGCAACCAGGTAAAGGGTAGAAGCTATACAAGCTTGAAAAGCTCCAATAAGGACACAACTGGTTGCATAGTACCTCCTACTAGTCAGTAGCTAATATAACAACCAGGTAAGGGGCATAATGATGGGTGCTATTGATTCCATAGGCCACTGAGTATATCATGGACAGTGAAGTAGTACATGGAAGACAGATTCAATTGCTGAGTCTTCAGTCTTTCACTCTGTGCCAAAGCTTGGATCCACTCAGGAGTTGGCAAGGGATTCTGGTTGCTTTTCAGCCTCTCCAAGCCAACACAGAGCTACAGGAACGGACACCTTCTCATTCTCAGAGAACTTCAGGGGAGGTCTTTTTTCTTCCCATCCAGCTTGGAAATAGAATTCTTCTAATTAAATTCTCATTAAATCCAACCACTGAAGAACTTGGAGGACAAGGGCATCTGTGTTGGACACCTGAGTGGTTCTCACACGACCCAGGTGGGCGAGGCTTTCCACCGCATGCTCCTCAGGGTCTGGGAAGCTCTAAGGCAGGGATTTCCAAAGTGCTGCCGCTGGCGACACGACAGCGGTGGCGCGCGCGCGCACGGCGACGGCGCGGGGGGATGTGCGGCGGTGCGCGCACGGTGATGGCGCAGGGGGGGCGTGCGGCGGCGCGCGCGTGCATGGCGGCCGCCGTGCACGCGCGCGCCGCCGCTTCCGGGTGGTGTGGCGACACACCACGCTGTATGTGGCGACACACTTTTGTGTCGCGACACACAGTTTGGAAAGCTCTGCTCTAAGGCAACTTGTAGGAAAGTGGAATTCCAGCACACAAAAATCAGGAGTAATTGCATCAAGGTTAATAAAAGGAAGTATAATTAATAGCCTTTTATGTGCAATCCGATTAGAGTGAAAAATGGTACAACAATCTAAAGCAATATATGGCTAATTGGACAGAATCATCCAATTAGCCATATACTGCTTTAGATCGTTGTACCATTTTGTTGTACCATACCAACAGCAGCTCTGATGCCTCCCAAGAGGGAAATTGGAAGAACGGGGACGGAGAGGATGGTTTTTTCAAGGCTCTCATCAATCATGTGTACTTCACGGTGATTGCTAGGCTGGCTTCAATTCAAGATCTTCAGAATTGGCAGCTAGAACATACCTGGGATGTTACTATCCTCTTATTAAAAACCATGGTAAATGGTAAATAATGAACCTTGAAATCCCGCACAGAATATAAAAGAAGAAGGATAAGGCTATCAGGGGAGAGAGAGAGAAGACTTGCTTATTACACCACTAGGGAAAAAATGGCACTCATCGAAACCAAGGCAGGCAGGAATCAAATTGAGGATAATGAGGCTGCCTGGATAAAGCGAGATTTGAGAAAAGGGAAATGCAGCCACACTTGGGAACTGGCTTAGAATGACTCTCTAAAATTTTAATATTGTTTCCCAATTTCCGGCCAAACTAAAATATCCAAGTACAGTCTGCAAATCCACCCCACAACCTGCCACCTCAAAAGACGTTCTAGTTCTCATGGATGCTCGACAAAAAGAGCTCTCTAGTTTCCAAGATTCTCTAACTTGCATGTGGGGAGATTAACATCAATGCCAGCATCGGCACTAACCAAGATTCAGGAGTCAGTTGCACATTGTACCTATGTTTACCTGCTTCCCAAGACTTGGGAAGTCTTGTAATCACCAGGATAGATTAGCTGTGGCAGGAAACACAGTTCAGGTGACATGGTATAATGGGATGCGGGAATGACCTTGGGAGACAGGAGGAAGAGCTGCAGACTAGGCAACAGTCAGATAAGAGGCAGCTGAGCCCACAGAAGCAATGGGGGAATAGCAAATGCTCAGAAGGGACCCTCCCTAGTTTCTTGGACTGTAAAGGCGAGGGGGGGAGAGATGTACTTTCAGACTTGCAAGATTGATGTCAGCCTTGCAAGGTAATCCAGACAAGAAGCACACCCAGAAGTACTAGCTCTAACTTTACAATAACCTTTATTGTAAGGTTATATTAGTAGAATCTTGCAAGTCCACAGGAAGGCTAAAACTTCTTTTATTGAGACTGGCTACTATAATAGCATCTTGCAAGTCTGATTGTGCTGGACCTCCTCCTTCTTATACCCATGTGAATTAGGGAGGTGTCTATCCGAGCCAGTTCTGAATGATATCTCGTTTCTCTGAACTTAGAAAAATGTTTCGCCCCCTTTGGCCTAAGCAATGGTTCCTGCGTATCTCTGCCAAGGCCATCTTCCTTACACTCCATAGGGCAAGTGCAGCAAAAGAAAAGTTGTCTGAAGGTAATGGGGGGGGGGCAGATTGAAGAAGTCTGACATCAATATTACAAAGCAAGTGAAGCAGAATTTCCTCTAGTTCTTACAGGAAGAAAATTGGGCCTGGCAATTTGGGAGGAACTAATTCCAAGGAGAGGATGCCACAAATGAAAAAGCTCTTACTGATAGCAAAAGGTGAAAGTGGGGAGAGAGAGACACACAAACATCTTTGTGGGGAGAGACACATACACGCAAACACCAAGCCAGGGTCTCCAAAATCTCAAATAGTGACATTTCAGTATCTTGACCTTGTGTGGTCTTTGTATGTTAGCACACACACAGACACAGACCCCCCCCCCAACAAATAGATGCTCTAGTCCAGGGCTTTCCAAAGTTCCGCCGCTGGCGACACATGAGTGGTGGCGGTGGCAGCGGCGCGCGCGTGCACGGCGGCGCGGGGGGGCGTGCGGCGGCGCATGTGTGGACGGTGGCACGCACGCGCCGCCGCTTCCGGGTGGTGTGGCGACACACCACGCTGTGTGTGGCGACACACTTTTGTGTCGCGACACACAGTTTGGAAAGCTCTGCTCTAGTCAAATGACTTGAATGAAAAAATGCTGACCAATATCTGTGTGTTGGATAAAACTAACAAGCCAAGCCAAATCACCAATTTTCTGTCAGTGGCCAGCTGCAAAGAAAATGACAGAGGAAGAGCCTTTTCTTCAAACCAGACGCACAAAGAATTTGAGCTGGCAATTTAATTTTAAAAGTAACTAGCTGAACTGGCATCCAGCACGGACGTTTCTTGTCTGAATAATGCCGGCTACTCTTGTTTAAAATATACGCGGACAATTAAAACGTTACTTAACTTTCCATTAAGTAACTTTAAAGATAGATCCATAGGGACGCTATCATAGTTTGAATCAGTCCTTTGCCGAAGCCACGTCAACCATCTGTTAATCGATATGGCAGAGAAGTAAAGTCGTACTTTTCTGATTTTTCACAAGCTTTTTCACAAATTGTAACCAAAATGCTAGCAGGCTGTAACCTTTAAAAGAGGGGAAATCTCCCAAGAATGCAAAAGAGTGTTAGCAGCTTAAAAGGTTTAGAGCTCCTGCTATCGATTGCAAAATCATTTTCTGAGAAACTGACAATTTATCGTCTGTGTGTGTAGGATGTGTGTGTCTTTCCTTGGAAACCAGTATGATAAAAGGCAGAAAATGCTGTTACAAACACAGGTTGACTGCTGAGTTTTGAAAGCCCTGTTTTCCATTCAATACAGGTAGTCCTCGCTTAATGACCACAATTGGGACCAGAATTTTGGTTGCTAAGCGAAGCAGTCATTAAGCAAATCTGACCTGATTTCACCACATTTTTGCGGAGGTCGTTAAGTGAATCACCATGGGTGTTGAGCGAATCATGTAGTCGTTAAGCAAATCATGCGGTTCCCCATTGATTTTGCTTGCCAGAAGCCAGCTGGGAAGATCGAATGGCGATCACATGACCACGGGACACTGCGACGGTCATAAACGCAAACTGGTTGCCAAGCACCCAAACCGTGATCATGTGACCATGGGGATGCTGCGATGGTCATAAGTGTTAGGACCAGTCATATGTTGTTTTTTAGCACTGTTGTAAGTCTGAACCGTCACTAAATGAATGGTTGTTAAGTGAGGACTACCTGTAAGAGTGTCTGAATATTATCTTACTAAGATGGGCATTAGGGCTGTGTATTGGTTCAAATCCACTTCTGAAAAGGGGCTGCAGGCCAAACATAGCAATCCTAAGAGAAGGATGTGGCAGCATTAATGAGCCAACAACAGATGCAGCATTGGTGCTCTGGTGTGCTCCTAAGAAACTTTGCAGAATTGAATCCATACCTCTGCACAGCCTCAATGGACAACGCTACATCACAAACTGTGTGCCAAGTATCCTCAATGAAGTAGTGTCCTTCAATCATGGTGGGATAAAGCCCAGATTTACCAGGTACCATACCTGCCACCAGGAATTCTGGAAGTTGTCTCACCATGATTGGAGGACAGCAAGTTGGGAAATCTGTTTCAATGAAGGTCAAATTGCTCAATACAGCAACGCACACAAATATCTGCTATGGCTGGAGATCGCTTGGTATCTTCCATTCTGCTGGCCACTTGACAACTTTAAAAAAAGGTTCCTATAGAAATACCGCTCGTTTTCCTCATCATGCCAGACATAACCACTCTTCTAATTCTTAAAGAAAAGTATCACTTCTTTTAAAAAATGCCACTTTGATGCCTTGCAGCAGCTATCCACTTCTGGTTATCAATCACAAAGGAGAACCCGAGGAGAATTTCGGTAAGGTCAACGGTTTATCCATCTCATCTTTTGCTTGCTTCACCTTCTAGCAAAATGGGATCAAAGTGCAATGGAATGCCAAAATGTTAAAATAAAAGGGGAGGAACTGATTTAAAATGCCCTGCACCCTACAGAGAAAGAAGGGATTTAAGCCTACTAAAGTATCATTGGGTAATTAAGTTTGCCCCAACCTGGCCCCATCGTTCTGGAAGCTGTAGGACATCTAGTAGACACCAAGCTGGAAAAGGGGATGTCACTGATGGGTGCCACAGATTGAGGAAAACGGTACCTCCTTTACAGTTTTCCAGGCATAGTAACAAACGTGATAGAAAAAAATCTACCTGGTTCTTCCATCTCCTTCCCTACCCCAGTCCTAAGCTTTTCCCATACACCGTATCCAAGTTCTCTTTCAGGATCATTCCTTGTCCCCTTTGTCTCCTTACCAGTGTAAGACTTGACACAAGTGCTCAGAGATTAAAAATGTCTCCTCCACGAGCGCCGAACCGCTCAACTCAAAAGATGCCATTAGTACATTTGCAATTCCAAAAGGTTCTATTAAGACAAAAAGACTCAGCTCTCCAGATGAATGATTTTGTTCCTGAGAAATTGCTGATACAGCTGGAGCTGCCAGCCAGACAATTTTATAAGTAATAATTCAGAGACATATTTGCCCACCCAAAATAAATAAAAGCTTCTATAGTAATACTTCCTGAGACCGTAAGAGTTGAATAAGAATCTGTCTTATGACAAAGCTTGTAGAGAGGGACAGAACTGTAAATAGTCAACAAAGATATAATGTCCTTGTGGTTGTCTGGGGAATTCTTACCCTAATTATCCCAAGGATTGTCTTGGAAAAGGGGCAAAATGGATGCCTAGTTACTCTAGAATTATTCTCTAACCCATTCTCACGAGCTCACATACTACCTATTATCAGTAGCTGCTGCCAAAAAAGTATACAAAAAAGTATAGTATTTGAAGTTTCCAAAGCCAGTTAACGCCTAACGTGCAACCTACGATTATATCCCTGCGTTTCAATAACCGTCCTCTTGTTAAAATCTCTGGAGTCTATTAGACACGTACTGGGGGGGCGGGGAGAAGTTACTGAAAGTTCTCTCTTTCAAGCTTTAATGGCCATGCTGGGAAACGTCTAAAAATGCAATCAAGTTGGTGGGGGAAAGTTATAATTAGACTTGTGGCTGGTTCTGTCAAGGTGATGTTCTTCTTTTGACTTGGAGGTGGGGGATGCAGCACCAGAATCAGCATTTCTGTTGGCTTTTCCACCTCTGTTTTAGCTTGCTGGATACTAAGCTCTGGATATAACACTTAGCGGACGAGCTGAATGGTGATTTAGAGACTCGAGTCGGACCCAGACTGAGAGGCTCCATCCAGGCTTGCTGTATCAAGATTATGTTTGCACTCTGCCTTTCCGCTCCTGAAATCGTACCTACGGGCAAAATGGCAAGGCACGCGGAATCATACATCACAGTGCAGTTATCAGGAAGAGTCCTGACAGTGAGTAGATCACCTTCCCAATAAGAGACTTTAAAACACGAGGCGGAAGGAGAGATTCCTTGCCTGTCCCTAACGTTCCATGAATTTTGAATGCTTCCTAGCCATCTGAATTTTACTCTATTTATATTCTATTTTTTATCTGGAGCCATTTTAATGTATTAGAGTTTATACTGAATTTTAGATTTTATTTTTGTTGTAAACGGCCCAGAGTCCCTCCTTGGGGGGGGAGATGGGCAGTGTTAGAAATCTGAACAATAAATAAATATAAATAAAAAACTTCCCTTGAAGAATCACTCTCTTATCGTTCACGCTCGGATCTCACCCAGGATGCACCGGCGCTTGGAACCGCCCTACAATGCAACCTGATAGAAGTGGAAAACCCCAATTCCTCCCCACCTCCTCCTCCTGCCTTTTAACCCACCCTTTACACAAAGGTGAAATATTCTATCTGGCCTCCGGCCAACCGCCCTGGAATTTAGAGCACTTTGCTCACATTCCCAGGCAGATGGATCTAAGATAGAAATCCTCTTTAATCCATGGAACAAGATGCCAGAAAAACCAGCCCATTCCCGCCAGCCCATTCTTTATAAGAAAATCCCAGCGAGATCCAATGGGTCCACTAAAGGCCTTGTTTGTATCCCAAACAAAGAAATAAGATCTCTGAAGGCAACGAGGAATGCCAGTTCCTGCAAGCAGGAAGTAGTATTGAGGACATACAATTGTTGTTGCTGTTGTTTAGTCATGTCCGACTCTTCGTGACCTCATGGACCATAGCACGCCAGGCCTTCCTGTCCTCCACTGCCTCCCGGAGTTTACTCAAATTCATGTTCATTACATCGGTGATGCTATCTAACCATCTCCTCCTCTGCCGTCCCCTTCTCCTTTTGCCTTCAGTCTTTCCCAGCATCAGGGTCTTTTCCAGGGAGTCCTCTCTTCCCATTAGGTGGCCAAAGAACATGTATTGTCCTCACTTAATCCTTGGCCTAGCAGAACACAATGTAATTCTATAAGGAACCCCTTCTCTCACAAATACAGCATCTTCTTAGAAGCCACCTATTCATGTTTAATAAAACACGATGCTGTGGTATTTTCACAGTAGAAGCAAAGGCCTGTCTCCACAACCTTTTCTCAGGTTTCTTTCTACTGCTTTCTAATGGATGCGGCTATTCTGCCATTTTTTTCTCTTGTATTCTCTTTCCTTCTTCTGTGGACCTCAATTAGCCATCCATAAACTCTTTCTACTTTCAGCAGCCTCATACTACCCATTCTCCCTTCCCTGTCCTTGATGAACGACAGGACCCCATTTTTCTGTTAATTCATGCTGGCATACACATTGAGTACCCCACCATTTATCCGGGCACTGCATTAGTAAGGTTATTTATTGCAACAAAAATACTTATCATATAAGTGCTTTTTTTCCCCCCTCCCTCTTCTCGCCCCCATCTGGCTAATGACAAATCTCTTTTAGCGGAGCTGCCGCTACTGTTGCAAATTCCTTGGCCATCAATCTGGATCGATCAGTTCCAGCTCTTTAGCGGGGGGAAAATGCATTTCTAAGAAAATCTGCAGCAGCTCAATACGTGAACAGAAGTGTCAAAACTAAATCTCAATACAGCCGAAGACAGTTTGTGTTGTAGAATAAGATAAAGAAGATGGAATGTGGAAGACGCGACTTTCTCCTCCAACGCTTGACCCAACAGAACACAACTTAATTCTACAAGGAATCGTTTTCTGATCGATGACAGACGTTTGGCTTTTCCTAAAGAGGTGAGACATTTACATACCAATCTGCAAGATCAGATGAACAGAATTCTCAGAAAGCAAAAGAAAGTTGAGCTGGAGTGGGGGAAAAAACATGAAAAAAAGCCACAATATCACAGATACATCATTGCCATGCTGAGTATGTGAGAGCAGTGCAATCAAAGAAATGGCTACAAAACGCATCTCTTTTGTATGGGTTGGCACTTGCCAACATTTAAAAATAATATTGACTCAAGTCTTTTTGATTTCAAGAGTATAATTTTGGGCTGAGGACGAATCCTCTTCTTACTGTGGTTAAACCATTCTTGCCTCTGTAATGCAATGCAAATGCAATGAACGGGTGTGTCTAACACCCCCCCCCCCTGAAAATTATTTAAATTGCTGGCTACCCCCACATCAGGTAGCAGCAAGTTCCATAGGTTGATTATGTCGTATGCGTTGAACAGGATGCAAGAGGCGTGCCTCCAACTTTTACCGTCTTAGAGAATCCACCCTGGTTTTGCACTTGCTAATTTAATACCCTGAAAATGCAATTCTCAAGGAACCGTGCGATAAGCCACCACGATCGGATATCAGATATATCTTCTTTCATACCGAAAGTTATTGGAAAATGATCTCTTCCTTATTAATGCAATTCCCCTTTTGTATAAGAAAGGAATCTCAATCTTGAAGAAAGCACACAGTATTTTAATCTTTAATTATATTAACTCTTCTAGGGAGAAGCACAGACATAGGCCTGTGGATTATTTCTTTATTGCATATTATCTCTGCGGTGCTTAATGAATATTGTTACTTAATGCAGCATTTGCCAGTAAAGGGGGGGGGGGGGGGAAGCATAAGTCAGTGTTGCATTTGGAAGAGTGGAAGTTATTACTATATGCTTAGCCGTTCTCTGTCTCTCTGGAATAGCAGTCTTTGATTTGTCACATATTATTTGCCACTTTTTTTGACAACAGCAAGTGCCAAAGCATTGTTGGCGCCCACGGTTAGGATTGTCAAGATTCCCACAAAGTTGTACAGATGGGGGGGGCGGGGGGGAAGGCTTGATACAAGGCAAAATCTGTCTGTAAGTTAAGGCACACAAGAAGAAATTGAAGAGAATATTTGTAGCTCAGGGTTGAACTGTGGAGTCCTTGGTGCTCTCTGAGCCTTGTTGTTTTCTTGCAGACGTTTCATTGCCAGGCTAGGCAACATCTTCAGTGCGAAAAGGGAGTGGGACTTGCTCTCTGTCTATATACCCTGGCTTGTCCTGCCTGTGTTGGCAAAGATTAAATAAATAAATAAATTAACAGCAATCAAACAACACAATAGACCCTAATCAAGGAACTATTAACTCAGTCAATCACCCAAACAGCACACAACAGCCCAATCAAGGAACTACCAAGGAGAGTACAACACCCCCACCAACACAGGCAGGACAAGCCAGGGTATATAAACAGAGAGCAAGTCCCATTCCCTTTTCGCACTGAAGATGTTGCCTAGCCTGGCAATGAAACGTCTGCAAGAAAACAACAAGGCTCAGAGAGCACCAAGGACTCCAGAAGAGGAAATTCTCTAGTTTTCTACAGACGAGCACAGCCCGCTTTGCAAAAACAGAGCTAACTGTATAGATTAATCTACTTCAGTTCGATATGAGCATGGAAAGCACAGAGAGATTCTTTATTACGGCCAATGACACATTACAGACATAAAACTAGCATTAGTTGTGAAATTAATTAAGCATGTCAATCCGGCTGCTGCACATCTTGCATATTACATGACTAAATTTGGCTACACTTAAAAAGATAGTCATTTGAATCCGGGAGTTATAGTTGCATATAAAACTGATCAGAATGACCGGGGAGTTTGATTAAGCGTGGGGCTATCCGCTCAAGGTGGATGTCAACATAAAACAGACGGCATAAGAGGACGTGTCTGCTGTGCATTGAAGTTGGTTTTAAACCCTTTGCCACGTTGCAATCAGGGGGCGTTGTGGCTCAGCGGGTAAGACGCCAGGCTTGTCGATCGGAAGATCGCAAGTTCAGAGGTTCGAATCCCTAGTCCCGTGTGACGGAGGGAGCTCCCGCACTAGCCCCAGCTCTTGCCAACCTAGCAATTCGAAAGCATGCAAATGCAAGTAGATGAATAGGGACCACTTTGGTGGGAAGGTAACAGCGTTCCGCGTGCGTCATGCCGGCCACATGACCGCGGAAGCGTCTTCGGACAACACTGGCTCTTCGGCTAACAAACGGAGATGAGCACCGGCCCCGAGAGTCGGACACGACTGCACAACTGTGCGGGGGGAACCTTTACCTTTACCTTACGTTGCAATCTGAATTGGAAGTGGCTTCCCCCATCACAGCACTCTGCAGACTAAGCCAAAAGACAGAAAAGGGTCACAGCCATTTGAAGGGTTTGGGGGAGAAAGAGAGAGAGAAAAAGAGCAAAGAAGGGGAAACCCCCCCCCCATTTCAAGGAACTACATTCAATCACAGCTGACAGCGTTAAGGTTGCTACCTGTCCGATTTCATCTGAAACCTCCATTTTGCCTTTCGCAAATAAAGCAGTTATCAGCTATATAAATTGGTTAAATAAATACATCAATAAATTTAAGTCCAGAAATCGATAAATATATATGGGGGAGGGGGAGGGAATGAATCTAGACCTCATCAGGAAGATATGAGTCAACTACATGCCTTAGATATGAGCTTAATTTATTCTGCAACTTGCAAAGAGGCCCACAGTTAGCCCAAAAGTTGGGGTGGGGGGCTGATTCAAGAATTGGAAAGTCTGCTTGCCTGGGCCATGTTGTTTAACCCGAAAATGTGGGTTCCCCCTTCCCCCGACACTGGCTTGCTTTCCAAACTGTGACTGAATCTGCTTGTGCGGGCTATTAGATTTCAAGGTCTAGTCATGGACATTCCATAATACCGGAAAAGCTTTGAAAAGGGGGCTGGAAACCGAAAAGCTGTACAGCAGAATTTCCTGTATTTCATCTTCTCCCAGCCTCTCTTCCCCCAAAGTGCTGAAGCCTCCTTGCTAAATCACGTACCGACTGGAGGATTCCGAACTACACAAAACCTATTTCCTCGCAAAAGGGAAGTCCGGGGGGGATGAGCGGCTCATCCCGAGTTTTAAGCAATTATTTAATTTCAGCCATCGTTCCATTTTTCTTGTCAGCCTGATGGAGAATAATGAGCAAATTGGAGAGACGGAGAGAAACTGGTAACAAAGTTAGCCAGTCACGGAGCCTACTTTGTCAAGTTTGGGAGGACGGCTGAAAAATCCCCCCATTGGCAATTCCTCAGCCTGCAAATGATGGCAGCTTAGTGGAAGTGTGAAAACAAATGCAAGCTGTCTCCTTGAACGCCCTCGCTCATCCCTTCCCATCTCTACTTTTCCAGGGGGTGTCTCCATCCTTTGCAAGGCTTTACCTGGGCAAATGATGTAGCAAGTCCCTCAATTAGTAGTGTGGACATCTAGCTAAGGATGTCTTCATTGAGCCCCCAAAAGGTTGACCCGATTCCCATATTGCACTAAGCTATAAAGAAGCTTCAGTTTGGCTTAAGATGTTTTCTGAATCCAAACACGGTGGCTTGTAAATCTTAGTTCATGGCTTATTGCAGTGTTTCTCAACCTTGGCAACTTTAAGGTTTGTGGACTTCAACACACAGCTTCAACAACCGAAGAGTTGAATGAGTTCAACAAATCATGTTAAAGAAACTCCCGATATACAGTATACCATGACACCTCATTTTTAGCTGACTAATATAGGAAAGGAAGGTAAAAGTAAAGGTAAAGGTTTTCCCCTGCACAGTCGTGTCCGACTCTAGGGGCCGGTGCTCATCTCCGTTTCTTAGCCGAAGAGCCAGCGCTGTCCGAAGACTCTTCCGCGGTCATGTGGCCGGCATGACGCGCGCAGAACGCTGTTACCTACCCACCGAAATGGTACCTATTGATCTACTTGCATTTGCATGCTTTCGAATTGCTAGGTTGGCAAGAGCTGGGGCGAGTGCGGGAGCTCCCTCCGTCACGCGGCGCTCGGGTCTCGAACCGCCGACCTTCCGATCGACAAGCCTGGCATCTTAACCACTGAGCCATCGCGCCCCTCTTAGGAAAGGAAAGGTTGGTTATTTCCCCAGAAACTGAGGAGTGTGTCGTCTTGGTGACATAAATCACAGCATCTGCATCATTAGCACAATGACGCTTGTGTGAATGTCATAAGCGGATGTAAACTGCAATGGAATTTGCTAAGTTGCATGCAAAATCCATTGTGGGTGAACTCTGCAAAGCTTTGTTGTGCAGATGGGGAGTGCCTGGGTCACCAGAAACCAACTCCTGTTCCAGAAGATTTACTTCCAGAAAATTGCACTGGACAATTTGGTGTGATCTGGAGGAAGAATTGAACATTTCACATCTACCTATGGTTTACCATCAGGGAGAAACTTCCCTCTAAAGCAGTGTTACTCAAACATTTTGCTCTCAGGACCCTTTTACATTCTTAAAAATGACTGAGAACCCCAAAGAGCTTTGGTTTAGGTGGGTAATAGCTATCAATATGTACTGTATTAGAAATTAAAACCGAAAAATTTGAAAATATTTATTTATTTGATTTTGCTGATCCCCTGAAAGGGTCTCGGGTGTTGGAGTCTGGAATGTAAGTAACAGAACTCCAGGCAGCGCTTAGCAATTATTAGCAGAGGGGAAGCGTCCTGGAAAGGCTTGCACATGAGGCTTAATTACATTCAGGAAAATAAAACAGTCTTCCCACATTAGTTAGTGAAAAACAAAATAAAGATTGGTTACATTTTATTCAGCAGATCTTGGATAGAAGTAGATTTCATTGTAGAAAAGCTCCGGTGCATGTGTGCGAGGTATTTTCTGACCAGACCCACATCGCCATGTGGGCCTGCTGTTATGCACGTGTGCTTAGGAAGGAAGTAAGATGGAGAGTGGCCACGAGGGGCCCAAAGAGAAAGAGGAAACAGGAAGTCAGGTGACAGGCACCTGTATGTATATTTGTCATGCTGCATAATATATTATACGTATGCATCCATTCTTAAACATTGGGACAGTGAAGATTGTGACTTTCTTCTATAACATGTACTTTAGGGACCTGAACAGAACTCTCATATTTGTCCCCCAACCTCAACAATCTTCTCTTCTCAACACTAAACATATGTAATTCCTTGTAATGGTATGTGGGAATGACCTTGGCAGATGGAGGGAAGAGATGCTGCCGAGGGAACAGTCAGATAAGAGAGGGCATAGCCCACAGTTGCATAATGGGTGGAGAAAGAGGCTCAGAAGGGACCCTCCCTAGTTTCTCAGGCTGTAAAGGGGGGGGGGGATTGTACTTTCAGACTTGCAAGATTCTGTTAATGTAACCTTACAATAAAGTAGAATTATCTGGTTGTGTCTCCTTTCTGGTCTCCCTGGGAAGGCTGACATTCCTTCTCTCTTTCCTCCAGGACTTACGTTTCCAATCCCCGTTGGCTTTTCTGAATTGGCTCCATTGGCTGGACTTCTTAAAGAGCGAGACTCAGTCCTGAATGCAACACTTGAGATGGGAAAGGGAGGGGGATATGACCTACAAAGAACAGGATTCCTCTGCTAAACCAGATTTCATTCATCTACTCCTCACAAATGCACCCTCTTGACACTTACTGAGGTGGCAACACCAGGGTGGTTGGCTGGGTTTTTGGTCTTCGCTTGGCAGATACCCCCATTTGGTTGGCGGACCTCTTCAAAGACTGCTGGTTCAGAAGACCAGATGCCAGGCCGGTGTGGTACTGCAACTAGAAAAGTAGGAGAAGAAAGAATGATTGATCTTCAAAAACCAACAACCCCAAAGCACCTTTTTATTTCATTCCAACGCTTCCTGAGCCAGACGTACAGGATGAAGATTTTAGCCCAGAACCCAAGGTTTCCTTCCATAAAAGCACAGTTTTATGCCACCCAAAGCACTTCCCCTATAAAGCATGGTCTTTGGAAGGAACAGACCATGATTTGCCATATGGTATTTTGTGGTCTTTCTGGCAAACCTTCCCACGCTTTGTCTGGAGATTACGGCACTTTCACAACAAGCGTGATTAGGCCTCCAACATCAGCAAGTGACTGAGATGATGACAACTTACTATTTCACCAGGACTCATCCGAATGTTCTCTGGAGGTGTATTTATCAGGAGATGGCTTGCAATTTTATTTGTGAAAGACAGTCCTTTTATTTTGAGACAGTGAACTTCCACTGGGTCTGGGGCACAAAATTTCTTTGCAATCAGAGACAACAATTAAATGGAGAAAAAAAAAAGGAAAAACTCAATGTTTGCCCCAGGGCCCACGGTGGAAGGGCAGTGATATAACACTGAAAAACACTAAAAAATGAGATATAAATTTTATAAGCAAACAACTAAGTGATGGTACCACCAGGAAAGGGGATTTTCATGCTCGTTCCTCCCTTTTTCTTTCATTCTACTTCACTTTTACAGATGTTGGTTTGTACATGCACAATCCTGGTTTGATCTATCAAGAACTTCCTCTTCTATCTCTTCGGTCCCAACTTGGCTTGAATCACCTTAGCAAAGGTCATCTTAGCAAAAAGCGAGTCTGCTTTTTGAAAGAACGGCCAGGTTCTCCATAAACTAAGGAACAAACTAATTTGTGGAAATTCATGTTCTTTTGGCTGCCATAAACAACCAATAGATTCTCAGTTGGTAATTTAGGTGCCTTGGAGAAAGTTAATGACTTTGTCCCCTCCGCATCCACTGCTTCTGGCCAAAAGTTTAGCAGAAAGGAACACCCCAAAGATGTCTTTGTTCCAATTTTTAGAAAATCCAGCCAATTACAATACAGCACACATCCCACTGAAAGTGCATAATCTTTTAAGGGACTTGGAACTTGCACATTGGACCAGTCCAAAGATGATAAATTAACTGGTCAGGTTTCTTAACTATATGTACCACATAATCAGAAGCTCAATTAAGGTAACGTGCAGATTACACATTTGCAATTACAATTGGGAGCAGAGAACAGAGAAAAGAAATAACTATACCATTAAAGTAATGGATCATTATTAGTCATAGGCATACAATTTTCAGAAAAGGTTGTTTAAAGGGATGGCAGAACAGGAGAGCGTGGAAAGAAGCTTATTGGTGCTTATTATATGTTGACTGGAAGCAATAAATGGAATACCATGTCTTAATGTGAATTTGACAACCAAGTTGAAGAAAGACCTGATTTATACAACAGGGTTGGTTATAATGTAGTTTCTTTGGTTTTAGCTTAGTGTATTGTGTGAATAGACTACCATGGATTGAAAACTATGATCTACAGTTCAGACTGTGGCATGAACCCAAGCTTGTTTGGGCTTAATTCTGTAAGTGAGAGTAAGCACCAGTCAAAATTGGTCTAGTGGTTAAGGTGCTGGGCTAGAAACCAGGAGACTGAGAGTTCTAGTGCTGGGTGACCTTGGGCCAGTCCCTGTCTCTCAGCCCTAGGAAGGAGCCAATGGCAAACCGGGAGACTGAGAGTTCTAGTCCCGCCTTAGGCATGAAAGCTGGCTGGGTGACCTTGGGCCAGTCCCTGTCTCTCAGCCCAACTCACCTCACAGGGTGGTTATTCTGGGGAAAATAGGAGGAGGAAGGAGTATTAGGTATGTTTGCTGCCTTGAGTTATTTATAAAAAATAATTAAGGCGGGATAATAAATTAATATAATATAATATAATATAATATAATATAATATAATATAATATAATAATAATATAATATAATCCAGATGAAGTCATATAAGCCAACAAAGAATGGGTGCAGGAAGGGAACAACCAACAAAATACTGAGAGAGCTATCAGGGAAGACCTGCTGAATGGATGCTTGATGGAGCAAGATACACTTGATTTGTTTATACTTGGAACCTAGTATACCATTTTTAGAAAAAGGTATCAGTGATTAAGAGCTGTTGAAAAGTCCAATGTTATAAAGCCAATGTGTGACAACCGAATGTTACAGACCAGATATCTGCACGCTAATACTGGGCTACGGTCAAACTCTATACATTAATTACGGGTGTATGGAGTTGAAAATAGATAGGCAAACTTTATTTCAAGCTACAGGAAAGCTTTGCAGCAGCTACGGACGATGGCACCAACCAAAATACTTATTTTGCAAAAGGGCAACGAACTTTAAAACAATGTCAATTAAGAACATGCAAACATATCTGTAGAGAGATCACAAAAAAAAGTTTTCAAAACCGTCATGCATTTTGATAGGGAACACCTCCAAGAATAGGCCCAATTTGTTTAAACCACTTCCACTTTTTTCCTCAAACGTTATTGCCTTAGTTTAATCTTAAAAATCATCTTGGCCAACTCTTTTTAACTGTTGCCCTGCCGGAAAGGAATTAGCGTTTTGCAGGATGATTTTTACAGATGTGGGCTAGAGGTGAAGGAGGTGTACTCTGGAATGGTTGCTTTACCCAGGGGGCCAGCATACTACAAAGAATGATCATGCCACAGCCAAGTCAAGAGATTAAAAAGGAGAACCACACTTTTCACTGTTTAAGTAAAATGTCATGGTGGGAAAGGGAGGAAGGGAGAGAACTGTATGCAGTGTCCAGCAGATGAGCCTTCAAATCAAAGCAGTCCTTAGGATGAGGCCACCACTGATCACATCTTGGGAATGAGAAGGTCTTGGAGGTTGAGAGAGATCCACTTCTATGTTTGCTCAGCCTTGCATCATCCTGAGCAGTTGTGCGACAATGTTTTGCAAGGGTTTTTTGGCAATATTTTTCAATAACCTCCCTATAGAAATAAGGTTGTTCCATCCCTTCTAAGATTCCAGAAGCTCCTGAAGACACCATGTGGAAAGTAAGGAAGATGACCTTGACAGAGATATGCAAGCTCCATTGCCAAGGTGACAAGGAATAAAATATGGTCTAAGTCCAGAAAAACATTTGGAAGTGGCTCAGACAGACACCTCCCTAATTCACAGGAGTATAAGAAGGGGGAGGTCCACAACAATCAGATTTGCAAGATGCTGTTATTGTAGCCAATCTCAATCAAAGTAATTTTAGCCTTCCTGTGGAATTGATTTCCTGGTCTGGTCTACCTAGGGTGACTGACAGGACTTTTCTGAAGAGCATTTAATTGAATCATTTGATCTCACCACCTTTATTTCACACCGAATGACTTACATTGATCATTGATATTATTGTATTTGGTTTTATTTATTTATTTATTTATTTATTTATCTATCTATCAATCAATCAATCATACTTATATCACCGCCCATCTCCCCCAATAGAGGGGTTTTTGTTAGATTCTGATTTATTTACTTCCCCTTATCCTCATTATCATAACTCATCCTTGCATTATTGTAACTTGAGTTATTGGTGATTTTAATTTATTTACATTTACCGTAGATTTTTTTTAATGGATTGTTTTTTAATGGATTGTTTTGTAAAGTGTTTTTGCACAATTATGGATGTTGTGGATTGTTTTGTAAACTGCACTGATTTGGCAGTAGAAAAGTAAAATAAAGTTGTTAGCTCCTTGATCTGGTCTAGACACCAATGTTATGTAAAACATCAATGAGATCACCCCTCTATATCTTTAGCCTCAACTTGATTCACTAGTGCACGGCTGTACCACACACAGACACATACTGTATATCTCTACATGTCAAGAAAATACCTAATTACACAGCAGCATTTTGTATAAATGATGTCTATCTTTAAGACTGAGAAAAAACAACAACAAAGGAACTGATCAAGATCACACTGGGAATTCCAATTAATCGCATTCTACTAATACCCAGCAAATCATATAGTCACACCGAAATCTGCAGAATAAAAATGGAGACAAGACCCCCAAATCATGTTTTTTGAGACTGCTGTAAAAATGGATGAAGAGATGAGAGTGAATTGGCAGGGCTCACAGAAAAACACGGGCTGCTTCTTAACACCTTTCTCATTTACGCAGCCAATATATCACGCGATCTAGAGGGCCGTCCAAAGACATATCGTATTCTTAATAAAAATGGAGTTGTTCTCTACCAGAGAAGGGGAGGGGGTATCACTTCACCCTAACACGCTCCTCTGAGGCTGAAGAATTTTGCACAAATCTGTTTTTCTCACGCAGACGCCTTAAATGGGAAATCAATGAATGCAGGGGACAGTAGAAGTTTGAAAGACAATGCTTCAAGATGTCAATTGCTCCTGTTTCCCATCTTCGCTGCTAGAATTTGCATTAAGAACCAATATGTCTCTTTCAGGGAATTAAAAACACTGCTGACTTTCTCCTCTCCTGCCCAATTCAAGCCATGTTTCTTTCTCTTCACTAAGTACTAATGGAGGCTCAACTACAGGTGGTCCTTGACTTACGACAATTGGGACCAGAACTTCCATCACTAAGCAAGGCGGTCGTCAAGTGAGTCACACCTGATTTTTACAACCTTTTTTGCCACGGTCGTTAAGCGAATCACGTGGTTGTTAAGCTGTTAGAAGCCAGCTGGGAAGGTCACAAGTGGCAGTCATGTGACCCCGGGACTCTGCAACTGTCATAATACATGCGGGTTGCCAAGCGCCTGAATTTTGATCACGGGACCGCAGGGACGCTGCGACGGTCGTAAGTGCGAGGACTGGTCACAAGCCACTTTTCCCAGCACCGTCGTAACTTCGAACAGTCACTAAACGAAGGTCATAAGTCGAGGACTGCCTGTACTAAGACCTTGGGACCAACATTCTGATACTGGAAAGACTACTCAACCTTAGGTAGGCTGCACAATTGAAAGGACATCAACATTTGCACCTATCCAAGCCATGGGGTGAACTGCATCTTGAGTCATCCTGGTAGAATGTCTAATTTGGAAGGATTTTCAAATTGCAGGGGGGTCTGCTATTTCTATTTAAAAACAGAAGGCACTGTTCGTTTTGGATGGTCAACCCCTTTTGATTAAACTATGTTCGTTAAACGTGCACAGACCCCGTCTTCTGCTTCCAGGAACAGAGATTCCACTGTCAAGATCTATAAGAGCCCATTAAATATTTACCAAGCTATCTTTATAATGGGAGAAAAGGTCAAAGTTAATAAAACTGATAGGCAGCTCTTGTCCAACCTGATTTATATATTATTTAAGTACCACACACACACACAAACACACATACTGTATTGTACAGAACGCGTCCTTCCTTTCCTGCTGGAAACAGTTTCTTAGCCCTCGCAACCAGACAAACCCCAAAACTACGACCAATTCAAAAAACACAACCCATAAAATAGAAGGTTTAATATAGAGAGCAAGAGGCAAAAGTATTTAGTGATGTTACATTTCACAGTTGCTTAAAGATTTCCATGACATAATCATTTCCCAAATGCTAATATTCCGTATTTATCGATATCTATTGCAGAATTCAGACACAGCTCTAGGACTGGACGAAACTGTAAGCAGCAAGAAATCCGCATCCGGAGCTGAACTAGTTAGGTGCACCTCTAAACCATGGCTTATCCTTGAGAAAGTTGCTACAAGCTTCCAACCCACGTGCTTTGCACACTGCCATGGTACAGATGCTTTCACTTATTTGTTGTGTTACTCGTACTTCTGTAGTCTCATCAGGATACAGGCAAACCTTCCTTTCTGCACCACTTTTGGGTTAGAAAAGCTATGGCTAAAAGCTTTCTAGATCTGCCCAGTGGTGCAGCTTGCAATAAACGCAGGAAGAAAAGAAGAGATACATTTGCCCATTTCACTGGAGGTTGGGAGGAAATTATTTATAAGGACGGGAGTTGGTGCTGGAGGGCAGAATGCCCGACTGAGCAGTTTCAGAAATCTTTGGAGGTGTGATGGAATGTCAGGGTGACCTCGGAAGATGGGAAGGGGGGGAGGAGAGATGCCACCTAGGGAACGATCAGATAAAAGAGAAAGGAGCCCGCCACACAGTAACGGCCAGAGGAAAAACTTAGGAAGGACTTGCCCTTCACTCAGGCAGTAAATGGGGAGGGTGGGAGATTTGTACTTCAGACTTGCAAGATTGATGTCAGCTCTCCCAGGTAAATCAGACAGGAAACACAACCAGATGAGTTAATTCTACTTTATTGTAAGGCTACATTAACAGAATCTTGCAAGTCTGAAAATACAAATCTCCCGCCCTCCCTATTTACTGTCAGAGTAGTTACGGCGGGCCCTTCCTACGTTTCTTCATCTGGCCATTACTCTGTGGCGGGCTCCTCTCTCTTTTATCTGATCGTTCCCTAGGTGGCATCTCTCCCCCCTATCTTCCAAGGTCACCCTCACATTCCATCACAGGTGGGGACCTGCCAACTACAGAAGCAGCTCATGAGGCTGCAGGTAGAAGGGTCACAACTGGATTTAGGTTTGGTTCCAGGAAGTGATGGGACCAGATACCATGATCTGGGTTTTTTTAATGTTGAGTTTCAAGACAGCTTTTGCACTCTCCTCTTTCACCCTCATCAAGAGGCTCTTTATACGACAAAGGTCCGTATAGTTAAAGCTATGGTTTTTCCAGTAGTAATGTATGGCTGTGAGAGTTGGACCATAAGGAAGGCTGAGCGCCGAAGAATTGATGCTTTCGAACTGTGGTGCTGGAGAAGACTCTTGAGAGTCCCTTGGACTGCAAGGAGGTCAAATCAGTCAGTCCTAAAGGAAATCAACCCTGACTGCTCATTGGAAGGACAGATGCTGAAGCTGAAGCTCAAATACTTTGGCCACCTAATGCAAAGAGAGGACTCACTGGAAAAGACCCTGATGCTGGGAAAGACTGAAGGCAAAAGGAGAAGGGGACGGCAGAGGATGAGATGGTTAGATAGCATCACCGATGAACATGAATTTGAGTAAACTCCGGGAGACAGTGGAGGACAGGAAGGCCTGGCGTGCTATGGTCCATGAGGTCACGAAGAGTCGGACACGACTAAATGACTGAACAACAACAACAACCTCAGTTGGGCTGGGTGGAAAGTACAATGAAAGAAGTTTTTGTGGGCATGTCTTTGGAGATTTTAAGCAACTCATGACATTGGAAACTGTTTTTTCTTTGCCTGCCCTGTTTCTGTAGCTAGCCAAAGTAAGACAACCCATGATGTTGAGAGGGAAAGTTCTTGATAACTGCAAAGGACAACAGCCATGCATCTGGGAAGGATGGGGAGGAGATTAGCATTAGGTGAAACCAAAGACTTTCTTTATGGTGGCTTGTTCAAGCACTGATGGATAAGGCGAACTATGCCATAGCATTTGAGTCACTTGTTGTGAGATGGGTGGCCATAGAAATTTGATATATAAGTAAATAAATAACATCTGAAAACAGAATGAGTAATGATATGTGGGAATGACCTTGGGAGACAGGAGGAAGAGCCGCAGACTAGACAACAGTCTGATAAGAGGCAGCTGAGCCCAGAGAAGGAATGGGGACGTGGGAAGCATCTCAGAAGGGACCCTCCCTAGTTTCTTGGGCTGTAAAGGCGAGTGGGGGGAGATGTACTTTCAGGCTTGCAAGAGTCTGTTAATGTAACCTTACAATAAAGACAGAGCTAGTACTCATGATTGTCCTTCTTGTCTACCTCGAAGGGCTAACAGCATGTGAGCTTACCAGCTCATTATGCTTTCAAGGAAATATTTCCAGATTGACCCAGAAGAGCTTTAAATAAAAACCAAAGGATCCTGAGGTAGAACTCCACTGTTTGTCCTGCACCTATTCTAGGTGAAATAATATTTCTCTTCCCTCTAATTATTGCTCCTACACTCATGTACAGGAAGTCCAATTCATAGAAGCAGCAAGGACTGAAGGAATTCTAATCATTCTGCCCGGGATTCTGTTAAAACTATTCTTCTTGCAGTTCAAGAATTGGCATCTTATCCCACACTTCCAAGCCGTTGCCATGTCAATTCTCCGCTGTGCCGTCACCTCTGAAGCAGATCAAAAAGAGCTCAAGTAGAGCAATTTACGGGTTGTCTTGAACCATCTTCTCCCAATAAAAACCAACCTGCACGCCATTCTTTGTATATCTACAATGTCAGACGGTGCTGCCGTTGACCTCAAATTACCCTCAACCTTAAATTCGACGTTGCTTGCAAAATGCTAAACAGTGAAAGGTTCAAACCGCAATCTGCCTTATACAGTACCTTTACTCAGTCCCATTGTTCTGTATCAGCCACAGCAAACGAGATCCCCCAAGGAATCTAATTATAGCAGGTTTCCGAGGGAGAAAAACGTTTTTTGTTGGGGAATTCCCGAACGCCTGCTATGTAATTCTCTATTGCTACTGCCATCTTCAGAATAAATGTAACCTGAACATCTATAGTAGACCACACTATTTATTAGTTTAAATGGGCTTATTGGCAAATGGATTACTCTCTTAGCCATTGTTGGTCTGTCCTCCCAACCATAAAGGAACAAACGTATTCCTCATATGCGGCATGGTAAATTGCACCACAGGAAGGAAGCACTTTGCCCAGACCAAAGCAAATAAGCAAGAAAAGGGAGGAAAGAAATCTTGTTAATACGTGAATAAATGTGATTTAAAGTTACTTGGAAGCCAATACAACCTGTGGCCTTGCTGGAAACAAGAGCTCTTATTCTTTCTTAGGGCCTTGTCTCTAAGTTCCTGTCAGCCTTGTGAGGTAATCCAGACAAGAAGTACACCCAGGAGTACTAGCTCTGTCCTTACTGTAAGGTTACAGTAACAAAAACTTGCAAGTCTGAAAGTACATCTCTCCCTCCTCACCTTTACAGTCCAAGAAACTAGGGAGGTCCCTTCTGAGATGCTTCCCACACCCCTTTTCCTTCTGCGGGCTCAGCTGCCTCTTATCTGACCGTTGCCTAGTCTGCGGCTCTTCCTCCTGTCTCCCCAGGTCATTCCCACAGACCATTACAGTTCCTTACTTCTCCTTGTCAGATTGTAGGCTGGAATCTCACAGGGCCAATATCTGCTATTGTGCAAACCAAAGGATTAGCAACACAGACTTTTCAAAACAACACATTTTGGAAAGTGGCAAACGCTTGATATCACCAAATCTCATAAGGGTTAGGGAATCCACATCTGAATTTCTTGCAAGAATGTCTCACAAGGTTTGGAGTGAGGACCACTCAGTCCTACAAGATATAGAGAATTTGCAAGATTCTCAGAGTTCTTTTTTAAAAGAAAGCTTTTCAACTTTTTTTTGTGGGGGAGGGAGCCCAGGGCCTGAAAACGTGACTGATCCTGCTGTCAAGTGTCCTTACGAATCTTCTTTTCAGGTTACTTTTACTACAAGCTACATTTTCACTCAGCAAAAAAAAAAAAAATACAACTTCTGGATTTGGTTGGAAAATTGCTTCAGATGCAGGTCACAAGACTGTCGTTTGTCTAGCGCGGCAATTTTAATAAAATTTAAAAATAGCATTGTCCAGCAGCCTCACGTGAGATCAAAGGGACAATCTTCTTGTGTAACTCAGGCACTGGAAAACACTTAGAATACTAGTAGATGGCAACACCTGCATAGGAACAGCAATATCTGCAGAAAAATCCTGCAATAATAAACACTTTTGTTTGGTAGATGCTGCAAAAATTGGGTAGCAAACCAAACTGCAAGCAAGGAGAAGCAAATGAGGCTATCAAAGGGTGTGGTGGGGCTGTTAATTCAAGATCCATTTATGTAGATTAAAAAAAAAGTTCTTTGGATCCTAGTGAAAAATCTTAGAGATGCTTTTCTCTGGACTACAGAACAGATAACTCTTCTTCCTTTCCCATGCCTGCATCTTCCCCTCTTTCAGAGATACACATTTGCCCAATGCCACTGAAGGAATGCTCCTTTACGTGCACCCTGAAATCACAGCTGGAATGTCACAACCATCAAAATCCAGAAAACTGTCCGCACTTGCAAGGTGATGACATTAAACCAGCAATAGGCATAAAGTTGTCTCGCGTGATTAGAGCTCGAACAAACACACCTCAATCTGTCACCTCCCATCCTTGTTAACAAGCAAACCAATACATAAAAAAGGATTAGCTGCACCTAGTGTATATTGCTTCTCCTAATAAATCATACCAACACACCCACAGCATGACTGACTTGCAATTTCCCTTCTCAGCTGGGGGAGGGGGGGAGGAAATGATCCATTACTATACTTTAGCCAACATGGTACAGCGAGAGGTTTTTGCAAACAGCCCCGTCAATGTCATTTACAGAGAGTTGTCTTCATCTTCCTCTGTGCATCTTTTACCCTGTTACTCTGCCAACTTCGTGTTCATTTCTCCACCGTTAATCCACGAGTGAAAAATAGCGAAAAGTAAGGCAGTGTTTTAGGCAAATGAGTAACATAAATAGGCGGTTGCTTGGGAACTGAATGTCTGAAGGACTGCCCCTTCCCAAGCTGAGAATCTGGTAGTAATGACCTCCTGACTGAATGAGAGACTGGCCTGTTGAAAGGAAAAACATTCTTTGGGACGGGGGCTGCTACTTGGGGTCCTCGGGGCCATCGAGAAAATGAATGTGTGAAAGGTGGATGCAGCCTAGAGGGTTCCTTGGAAGCATGCTCTCTTGCCCAGAGAATCAGGAGTTGGTAGCACCTTTTCCGACCAACAAATCTGATTAAAAGGCAGAAGCTTTTGTGAGCTGTGCTCACTTCATCAGATGCCATACCTTATAGCACAAAACTGGTGCCTTTTAATAAAATCTGTTAATCCAAGCAGGTGCTACAGACTCCTCCTGATTTCTTGCCACCATAGACTAACACAGCCCTCCTCTCACTTGCCCAGAGGGAGGGAAAAAGAAAAAAAACCAAGATAAGATGGGCATCGGAAAGCAATCTGGCTACTTTTCCATCACTTGAATACACAAATTCATTCTCCATGACGATCGCTAGAAGGGTTTGTCTCCAACCCACTTTTAACATTCCAAACATGTCTACTGGCCAAAAAGATGGAGAAGAACTGAGTACCTGACTCAACATAGATGTTCATGGAGATTCAGTTTCATCCAATCAGAGGCGTTCTCGTCCTACAGAAGCGCATGAAAGCCAAGCGTGTTGCCAGAATCGGACTGGATTATTGAAAGGAAGACGCTATGCTGCGTACTCAAATAATACCAAAAATGATGCACAGGAAGTACTACAGCAACGTCACCACAGTGAAGAATTTGACACGATCCATTCCAACCTAGCAAAATGATGAAGTAATCTCCCATCCACATGTTTTTTACAGTACGTCCTTAATTGCAGGGGCAAATCCATGGCAATCTTCTTGACAACGCTACGAAGTGCCCATTATACCATTGCCTCTTCTTCTAGAATGTTTTTTCAACTTCCCAGCATGGTCATTGTACAGATCAAGGATCCCAGCACCATTTTGATGAGAGTGAAAATAGTAAGAATTGGTTGGATGCAGCAATTCTATAAACAATCCAGAAGGACCTGCTGCATCCATATCCACCTGTCTGTGGTGGATTTCGAGGCTGCCGCTGGTTTTCAGGAAGGAGGGAGCGCATTCCAAGGAGATAAGAGGTCTTGCAGTCTAGAGCAGAGCTTTCCAAATTGTGTGTCGCGACACGTTAGTGTGTTGGCTGCAGTGTCTGGGTGTGTCGCGGCTGCTGCCGCCTCCGAGCCCTGCCAGGATTCCACGCAGGTCCTAGTGCCTGCCTTGTGCCCTGCTGCCTCCAAACCTGCTGTGATTCCGCGCAGGTCCTAGTGCCTGCCTTGTGCCCTGCTGCCTCCAAACCTGCTGTGATTCCGCGCAGGTCCTAGTGCCTGCCTTGTGCCCTGCTGCCTCCAAACCTGCCCTGCCAGGATTCCACGCAGGTCCTAGTGCCTGCCTTGTGCCTTGCTGCCTCCAAACCTGCCCTGCCAGGATTCCACGCAGGTCCTAGTGCCTGCCTTGTGCCTTGCTGCCTCCAAACCTGCTGTGATTCCGTGCAGGTCCTAGTGCCTGCCTTGTGCCCTGCTGTAAGAGTGTGTCGCGAAATGATGCATGTCTAAAAAGTGTGTCACCAACACAAAAAGTTTGGAAAGCTCTGGTCTAGAGTATCTTGGCAGGGAGTCAAAGAGAGTCAGAGTAACCCCGCCCTAGACTCTCCTAGGTTATTTCCCCTTAGGTTAGTTAGGATAGCTTTAGTCTGGCAACATTCTGCCTGTATGGTGGGAGCAATAATGAACTGGAGATTTGGAATACACTGACTCGTTGTTGTTCTTCAGCTGTCCAGCTGTTGGGGCCATTTTCAGAGTGGGTCCCAGTGTGTGGGGTGAGCAAATGGGATTGGGGAGACCGAATCCAAGCTTTCACTTGGACAGGATTTATTATTTATTTATATTTATATCCCGCCCATCTCCCTCACAAGGAGGGACCCTGGAACTGCCCAACAACAGGCCATTCAACCTTCCTTTAGAGCAGGGGTAGGGTAGAGAGTAGAGGGTAGAGGGAATGGCCTTGAAGGAAGGAGGAAGAGCCTCTACCAAGACATCAGTCACATAAGCGGGACTTGAGCCCGGGTCAAGAAGCTAACTTGAGAAAACATCTCAAACAAGCCCCTCCCTAGTTCACACGAAGATAGTGAGGGAAGGGGGAATCGCATTCAGACTTGCAAGATTCTGTTATTATAAGGTAAAGGTTCCCCCCGCACATTTGTGCAGTCGTGTCCGACTCTAGGGGCTGGTGCTCATCTCCGTTTGTTAGCCGAAGAGCCAGCGTTGTCCGAAGATGCTTCCACGGTCATGTGGCCGCATGACGCGCGCGGAACGCTGTTACCATCCCACCAAAGTGGTACCTATTCATCTACTTGCATTTGAATGCTTTCAAATTGCTAGGTTGGCAAGAGCTGGAGCTAGTGCAGGAGCTCACTTTGCACGCAGGGCTAGGGATTCGAACCTCCGAACTTGCGATCTTCCGATCGACAAGCCTGGCGCCTTACCCGCTGAGCCACCATGCCCCTTTATTATCTGTTGTTATATTATCTTTATTACCTGTTATTATAGCTGTTACAATAAAATTAGTCTTGACCTATATGGCATTGGTTTTTTTGTTCAGTCTAACATGTACAGCTGATGGGTACAAAGACCATCGTTTGCTGGTTCTGATAGTACTCGGGATTTTTTTTTAATGACAAGTATGGTTTAAAAATGCTTCAGAAGGATAAAGAAAGGCCATGATTTCTCAGCTGCAGATATTTATCATTTTACCAAGCTGTTCTTTTTCATTGAATGGGGTTGGCAGGAGAGGGACTTACGAAAAAGAGTAAAGTTCTGATCATAAACAGTTTGATCTCTCAATGGGGCGAGACTATAGAAAAAATGACTTATTGGTTTAGACCTAGCACAGAAAACTCATGGGGCTGCTGGAACCGGGGAAAGATCACTCTTATTCCTTCCTTCGGCCATCTCAGCATTATCAAATTCCAGGATACGATTTGCCTTGCAGAGTTGTTAAAGACAAGTCTGCCGGAAATGGGTTTACATTTAGCACCGATCCATTAAGCTCCTCCAAGAGTTAGAACTGTGATTTTTTTAAAAAAAAAAGCAAACAAAATCCATCACGTCTGATTGATAAAATATAGGTTTTAACTGCAGCTGAAAAAGTGAAGATTGGCAACATTTTCCTCCCCAACCTCCCCCCCGCATAATTTGCTTCCTTTGCTTTTTTTCCCACTGTAGAGGATATAAATCAAAGAAGTGTTAAAGAGATCCATATATCACCAACTGGCGTTTCAAAACTATTTACAGAATCTATAATATTCTCAACATGAAACAAGCAGCCTAAAAAAAGCAACGGCAAAAGATGAAAAAATTAAGAAGCAATTCCCCACGCCCAAATGGAGTTAATTAAATCAAAATCTTCACCAAATACATCCAGATGTTTAATAAGAATGGCACTAGCAGGTCTGAAGTTACAAACACCCAAGGCAATCTATTTCTTGGCACAAAACCAAGTGTGCACCAGGACTTTTTTTTTTTAAAGCAGATTATTATCTAAAAATCCAGAGGTTCCCAACTTTCTTGAGCCAATGGGGATAAAATTTGGAGTACATATTCCAGGCAATTTCAAAGTATGATTGCCAGATAGGTTGTGCCTAAGGGCTACTAACCAGAAATCAAGATGGTAACACTACTTCACATCACCCATCCTATAAGATGAGCTCTATCACCTTGGCTAATCTTTGTTGCATTAATCAGTTGGAACTGAAGAGCAGTTAAAGGTCTGGGCCCCCCGATTCCTCCTGCAAGATGAGAAAATCAAAGATTTCCAACAGAGGTTCCCTGAGCAACAGTGGTAGGTAAAGGTTCCCCCTGCACATTTGTGCAGTCGTGTCCGACTCTAGGGGCCGGTGCTCATCTCCGTTTGTTAGCCAAAGAGCCAGCGTTGTCTGAAGACGCTTCCACGGTCATGTGGCCGCATGACGCATGCGGAACGCTGTTACCATCCCACCGAAGTGGTACCTATTCATCTACTTGCATTTGCATGCTTTCGAATTGCTAGGCTGGCAAGAGCTGGGGTGAGTGCGGGAGCTCACTCCGTCACGCGGGGCTAGGGATTCGAACCTCCAAACTTGCGACCTTCCGATCGACAGGCCTGGCATCTTACCTGCTGAGCCACCACGCCCCTTGAGCAACAGTGGATTGATATGAAAAGTAGGTATTTTGAAAGCAGTTGTTCTCATGCCATGTTCTTCATCTTCCAGGCAGCAGATAGATGGCTGTTCTTTTAAGGATTTCCAAGAAAGAGAAAACTGATTATCAACCCAACTGTATCATGCAACAGGACAATTCTGGGCCTCTCCCATTTTTCGTCAATCAAGGCTAAACCAACTTCTTATAAAATGATACTGTTATAATACATGCCTTATCACACAGAATATATGCTCTGAATATTTCGGGGGGTTCCTTGGTACCTGGGCCTAGGCATGCGGAGTATGGTCAATGACTCCAGAACCCCAAGCGATCACTTCAGAGAGTTGATCTTTAAGACAAAAGGAAACAACTGTGGGTCAACTGTGAAAGACCCACACACTTTCCTAGAGAGTTAGGATACTGCGTTCTTCCATTTTGTGGGAAAGCCACCTAGTTTAAAAAATTCCATTCATACCAAAGTAATTTAAGCTGAATAAATGGAAGTTCTGGGTAAGACATACAGCAGCATGTCTATTATAAATGTTTACTTTGGAAAGGAGGAAGAGAAACACCGCTAGGATAGAGAGGGAGCTTCCTTGTAGCGGGTGGGGTGGGGTACCAATGTGTTTTGCTTGGGGTCAACTTCCTGGAACTCATCTTCTTTTAGGATGGTCTTCTGCAAGCTGAGCACCCTTCAGATCTGTGGATCCACTTGTTAGACCTCCAAGGAAGAGCCACACTGGTTGGGAAACTCTGGGTTGAGCTCCATACAGCTGGAAAATTCAAGGTCTGGGGATCATAGGGCCAAACAAAATAGTCACGACAAATGCCTAGGTTGCAGGATCCAGCCTTGTGGCCTAACACGGCACCCTAGCAAATGGACACCCTTTGGGGTCAATTCTACACCAGCTTGGACGCTCTTCTTCATAATCCAGGCTCGGCCAAGGAGCAATCCGCCATCTTTTCGTTATTATAATTAGCTTTATTTCCCTTCTTCTCTTCTCAAAAGAGCCCCTCGTGTGAGATCAATAGGATGAAGCAGAGCTGTTTAAGTAGGAATAACCCTTTGGTTCAAAACAGAAACCATTCAATGGAATCTATCACAATCCTCACTGCGAAGCTGCCTTTGTGCCCAACGCACTCATCCTCCACCGGAGCCAACCCGAGACTGTGGGTGCCAAGTCCGCCTTGCCAAGAGCATTTAATCAGACACTGTTGTGTACAGCAAAGCTTTGCTTGCCTCTTGATTATGGGTGAAGAGGACAAATGAATTAATCGGCATGGGCTCTTAGCGACTGACCGGGCTGCGGGTGGCCACACTTCCCTTTTCTGTTGATCTAGCGGCCGTGCATATTTTCACATGTCGCCTACACTTATCTACCCCCCCCCCCAACAGCTCTGCTTTGCCACTAGAAAGCATTCAGCATTTCATTATCTCTGTAACCTGAGTGCATTTCACAAATTAATTGATGTGTGGGAGGAATGGCATCTGCTATTGTAAAAAACGTTTTAATTATTGCAGCAAAACTCGAAATTAAAAAAACAAAAAAGCACGATAAACTGACAACAATTAACAGGTGGGAGCAAGCTTTTGGATAGATGTTCTTTTACAACCCTTCTTCTCAAGTTCCTTTAGTAATGTGGGTATTTTCTTCCTTCCCCTTCAATAAAACAGGGTAAATGCTTACTGTGAAAAAAAAAATTGGGACCAGAGAGAAACAGAATTCACTTACTCGGGTAAAATAAATTTATTTATTTATTTATTTATTTATTTATTTATTTATTTATTTATTTTTCCAACTTATATCACTGCCCATCTCCCCCCACAAACGGGACTCTGGGCGGTTTATAAAATGCAGCTAGGGTAGGAAAAAATCTGAACGGTTCCCAATGGTTCTTTTGCGTACCACAAATCACTCTATCAGTTTTTTCACCCTAATAAGGACATTTACATGGATTTGAGACATTCTATTATTATACTGATCATTTATGGCAATTTATAATTCATTTGCAGCAATTTATGAAAAATCTGCATTCTATCTAGATTCCTTCTGTCCCCCACCCACGGCAAGCAAGTCACCGGTTGAGGACTCTTGATTTAGAGAAGTCCACTTCATGTTCTCAGGATAAGTATTCCATTCTTGCGAAGAAATAGCCAGGAATATCACAACTGTGTGGAAAATTCTGGAGGAAAATTCTGAGAGTGCCTTGGACTGCAAGAAGATCAAACCAGTCCATACTCCAGGAAATAAAGCCAGACTGCTCACTTGAGGGAATGATATTAAAGGCAAAACTGAAGTACTTTGGCCACATAATGAGAAGACAGGATACCCTGGAGAAGATGCTGATGCTGGGGAAAGAGGAAGGCAAAAGGAAGAGGGGCCGACCAAGGGCAAGATGGATGGATGATATTCTGGAGGTGACGGACTCGACCGTGGGGGAGCTGGGGATGGTGACGGCCGACAGGAAGCTCTGGCATGGGCTGGTCCATGAAGTCACGAAGAGTCGGAAGCGACTGAACAAATAAACAACAACAACAATCACAACTGCTCCGTGAGATTAAAACACAGCAACAAAGAGAACAATGTATTGTGCGTAATGGCTGCAGAGGAAGATCAGCACCAGCGAATGAAAAGCGTTGAGAACGTTGCGTATTGATCATCACCCTGGGAAGCTTCTACGGAACTGCAGCATTCCTTGGAATACCATCTTAAAGACGCGATGGTCAGCTGGCAAGGTTAGTTGCCAACCTGAAGGCCCTTGCCTTGCTAAACAACCTCAACGTGTACAAGTTTTTGTGCCAAGAATTTCGCAAACTATCAATCGAAACTTGTTGGCAAGTAGTCACTTCTATGTCCCTGGATGGTAAACAATTTTATCCTTATAAATATCCTGTCTAAAACCTGGACTCCACCTACTAAGGAGTCATTTCACAAACTATTTCTAACTCCCTCTCTTTGGGACGGTCTTCTCTGAATCTGCTCACCTTGGGCTTTCTATCCAAGGGGGACAGTCCTGATATGGTCCCCCATGAAGTAAGAGTGACCGGCCCAAGGTCACCCAGCCGGCTTTCATGCCTAAGGTGGGACTAGAACTCTCAGTCTCCTGGTTTGCCATTGGCTCCTTCCTAGGGCTGAGAGAGAGCGACTGGCCCAAGGTCACCCAGCCAGCTTTCATTGCCAAGGCAGGACTAGAACTCTCAGTCTCCTGGTTTGCCATTGGCTCCTCCCTAGGGCTGAGAGACAGGGATTGGCCCAAGGTCACCCAGCCGGCTTTCATGCCTAAGGCGGGACTAGAACTCTCAGTCTCCTGGTTTGCTATTGGCTCCTTCCTAGGGCTGAGAGAATGTGATTGGCTCAGGGTCACCCAGCCGGCTTTCATGCCTAAGGCGGGACTAGAACTCTCAGTCTCCTGGTTTCTAGTCTGATGCCTTAACCACTACCCCAAACTGGCTCTCTAAACATACATTTACCAGAAAGTAAACTGGTGACGTGAAAGGGAAATCAATTTGCCAAAAGATCTAAGGAGACCTTCTAAATTAACAAACTCGATTTTTAAATTAAAGGAATCTAAAAAGATTAAAAAGGGGCAGAAAGCTTCTTGTGCACCAAAGGACATGCTTCAAGGCACCAGCTTGGTGATCTGAGATCTAGAATTTTGAGTTCCGACATCTAGGGTTTTGAATGTGGAATGAATAGAGTTTATTGTGCTTTATTCAACAGGCCAACATTAAATACATTTTGAGTTAGCCTTCTGTGCCAACCTATCTACAGAAAACATACGTAAATCAACCATGTAAAGATTGTGCTGTAATTTTAAAAGCCGGGGGGGGGGGGGGGACACATACTTTTTAAAATACCTTCCTGTTTTAAATTACAGGCATTTCTCAGAAAGCCAAATGTCCAAACCAACCATGTGCCGTTAAAATTTTTATATCATCTTCAGTTTCAATTTGAGACTTTCCCACAAGGCAACCGAAACTCCTAATCGTCTGTCCTAAACTGCAAGATGCTTTCTCGGCTTGTCCTGTTATATTAATAATAAAACAGTACAGATCTCTCACAGCAGCAATGTAACATTAACAGATACAAGCCAACCTGAATGGAAATGAAATTGTATATATTATCAGAGCCTTTAATATGCCGGGGAAGGGGAGAAAAGATCTTACCAGCAAAGACCAATTTCAATCTCATTTTATGCCCTGCAGGCACGCAACCTTGTCATCCCTAAAGCAAAACTTTAAAAAATAAGCAACGTGCATTCACACTCAACCCCAGCTTTTGGGGGCCAAGATCGTTAAGTGCATGCCATTTATTTGGTCCAAGGAAAAGCTGGAAGGGACAAATGGGAAAAGGGGGTATTCAAGCTTACAAAAATACACAGTGATCAATTTAAACCGGGGGGGGGGGGCTGCTATACCCTAAAATAACTGGTGCAATATGGTTTTCCACCCTGGGTTTTGTTGCAAATGTGTTAATGTGCACATAACTGAGTAGGCTGCCTCTAGTGGCTGTTCCTAATAGGAGAATGTGAGCCACGGGAGGGAAGACCAAAGCCTCTCTTGTCTGGCCCCTGTGGAAAGAGGGCCCAAAGGTTTACAGGTAGTCCTCGTTTAGCAACTGACTTGTTTAGCGACCATTCACAGTTATGACGGATGACGAAAGAGTAACTTTGTGACCAGTCCTTGCATTTACAACCTTCGCAGGGCTGTAAAGCAAAGGAAAGCTGAAGTAAGATAGTAAAATCGTGATGTTTCACTTAGTGACCACTTTGCTTAATGACAGTTGCCGGTCCCAATTGTGGTCACTAAACAAGGACTACCTGTACTTGGTTCTACCTCATGGATCTAACCAGAAACATAAGAGGACAATAACAAACCATGACTCTTCAAGTTCTACTGAAGAAGGAGACAGAATGGACATCCACTACATTACAAGTAAATAATTTCAGCTCCTTCTTCTCAGAGTTTGTCCAGTCCCATGTATGGACTGGACAATTTCTCAAGGAACAACATAGGATGGTCAAAAGCAAGGATCATCAAACCTTGCTTGATGGATGGATCCAGAAAACAAGTGTTATAAGTACAACAGTGTGGACCACAGTACTGCTTTACAAGAATCGGAAAACAGATCACCGAAGAGTTTAAGCTGTGGGAGATTGGGACACCTGGATATTAATCAGAAATGCTACGTGGTCTATCACTGAATCTCACCAGTACAATAAAAACCAAAACTGAGAGTCAACATCACTAAAGGAAGTCAAAATAAAACTTGGATGGGATCAAAAGGAGGAGATGCAAGATAGGTAAAGGTAAAGGTTCCCCCCGCACATTTGTGCAGTCGTGTCCGACTCTAGGGGCCGGAGCTCATCTCCATTTGTTCGCCGAAGAGCCAGCGTTGTCCAAAGACGCTTCCGCGGTCATGTGGCCACATGACGCGCGCGGAACGCTGTTACCTACCCACTGAAGTGGTACCTATTCATCTACTTGCATTTGCGTGCTTTCGAATTGCTAGGTTGGCAAGAGCTGGGGCTGGTGCGGGAGCTCACTCCGTCACGCGGGGCTGGGGATTCGAACCTCCGAACTTGCGATCTTCCGACCGACAAGCCTGGCGTCTTACCCGCTGAGCCACCACGCCCCTCAGGAGATGCAAGATACGGGGGATAAAATTATTCTTGTTAACCTAAACAGTCTGTAGAGGGAGACCACCTTTGCAGATAAGGGAAAAGAGAGCAAGAGATAAAAAAACATGGCAATCATGTTGGGCACCCTCAACTTGGTAAGAGTCAGATACCGAGAGGAAGGAATGGGAAGACGAATTGAAAAGATAGTGATCTTAAATGTTTAAAAAACTTCCAGAAAAGCTGAGCAGATTTCAAATGTGTGCAGTTGCCCCCCCCCCCCCCCCAGGATTCCTTTTTTTCATGACCGACCAAATATCGTATGATATTAAGCTGGTAGACAGAGAACTGAAAACAAGGATGAACAGCCTTTTGTTTATTACCCCCTAAATTAGACTTATCAACACACCCTTCATTTCATTTGATGGGGTCCAGATTCATTCGGTCATTCATTTTAGTAACTTAACGACCCAAAAGTCCTCCAATAGGGACAGTACAACTCAAAGAAGCCAGGCTAGGTTCTCTCTCTCTCCTCCCCATCCCATATTACATAACTAGTAAATTTTAAGTCAATGACACAAAGAGAAAGGAAAAAGGAAAGGACTTTATTGTAAACCGCCCAGAGTCCCCTTGTGGGGGGAGATGGGCGGTGATATAAGTTAGAAATAATAAATAAATAAATAAAAAGGAGAGATTCATCAGCATGTCAGTCTTAGATCCTGAGCAAGCAGAGATCATTCTCATCCCACTCCATACTTCATTATTCATGACCTAAAGAGAAATGAACATTCATCTTTGCTGCAGGTATCTGCAGTGACTATTACAATGAGAGAGAGAAATCAATTAATGCGGCTGCCCTCATGGTTTCGTTCGGCACGCTTCCTAAGCAACAACAACAACAAAAAGAAATCAGAAATATTCATTTCCCCCAATGAACCTAGTAACTAATGAGATGCATCGCACGTTGTACGGTAACTAGCCAAGTTTCAATGTAGATCCTGGCCGAGATCCAACTGACCATGAGTGATTGAATGCTCATATGCTTCCAACACAGATGTACAAGCAACGTGGAATGTAACTGCATCAAGTGCAAAGTAACAGGTCAAACTGGGAACACTTTTTTCTTTTTAAGTTTTCTCCCGTCAAATATTGCCCATGTAAAACAATCTGTAGATACAGCTTTACTCCCTGCCCAGAGACTTCTATTCTACAGTACTCAGAAGAATGTTCTTTCCAAATGAAAGCTCTCCAGAAATTAAGCACAGGATGAACCCAAAACACCATTAAGTGGAGAAACTTCCCACTGTGTTTAGACTGATACAGTCATGATCCTTTGTAAATATAATATACAATTAATACAAAAAGAAGGATAATATAATATCCTTCTTTTCTGTTGGTGGTCATATTCTACATGTTGCAACTAATTATTCATTGGGTTAATTTTTTATTTGAGTAGAACCACCAATTGAATGGGTTTGCTTTAAGGATGACCAATCTGTTAAAGAGGAAAGGCTTAGATTTGCTGCTCCAAACCTAGATGGTGGCAGTCTAATAGGACAGGACTGGGAAGGGGCTCCTTAAAAAATAGGCATGGGTAGTACGTAGTACTGTGGGATGGGTAGTACTGTGTCAATGGATTTGAGGCTGCAGTGAATATTATGTCTTTGTAAGCTTAACGTTAAGAGTAGAGTACTGTCAGATGTTCTATAAGGGTCACTCAAAAATTTCCCTTGTTCAGAACATACTTAGGATTTTTTCTTTTGACAGTACTCCCTACACTGTTAAGATAAAAGGTAAAGGTTTTCCCCTGCACAGTCGTGTCCGACTCTCGGGGCCGGGGCTCATCTCCGTTTCTTAGCCGAAGAGCCAGCGCTGTCCGAAGATGCTTCCACGGTCATGTGGCCGGCATGACGCATGCGGAACGCTGTTACCATCCCACGGAAGTGGTACCTATTCATCTACTTGCATTTGCATGCTTTCGAATTGCTAGGTTGGCGAGAGCTGGGGCTGGTGCGGGAGCTCCCTCCGTCACGCAGCGCTCGGGTCTCGAACCGCCGACCTTCTGATCGACAAGCCTGGCATCTTAACCACTGAGCCATCGTGCCCCCTCCTATACTGTTAGGAGTATGAATTATACCAATGCATGGAGATCAATTGTAGCTTCCTATTTTCTTCTGGATACAATTCAAAGGACTTACTTTGGTCATATATGTCTTCATATCATCTCAAGGATAATTTGGAAGAACCATAACTCAACCATAGGATACATGCATGTTGCAGAATCCATATAGGTAGCGGTGGAAATCATTCCATATTTGAAACCCTGGAGAGTTTCTGCAACTCAGTGTAAACCAGTGCTACTCAACCTGGGCAACTTCCAGACGTCTTCAACTCCCAGAACGAACAACAGGAGGACAGTCACATTGGCAAAGGCTGGTATAGACTATGTTGACTTTGATGCAAGACAGCTGCCAATATTCTTATTTATCTGAGCACTTCCAAGAATCATTTAAAAGCTCCTGGTTTGGGCCAGTTTTTATCGCTGAAAGATCTGCGCTAAGGCTGATTCAGAGAAAATGTACTACAAGTTGTCAGTTTCACTGGATTCTTTAGAATGTGCTATGACTCATCCCAGTCTCTCTCAGTTGGAATGGCTTAAGATATAATGATCCAAAAGATATAAATAAAGATAAAATCTAAGTTCAGATCTGATCTTTTCTGCACATTATTATTTCACATACATTTATTTCAGGTTTGGTGAAAGAAAAAGAACTTAAAATAAAAAGCGTAGGGTTATACAGAGGGCAGGATCCTGGGGTACTATTAGAGTGAGAACATCTTCATATATATGCCTTCCTAATTCTCAGCAATAAATCTATTTATCTAAATTTCTTGTGTCTGCTTGGAAATGCAGAAGGGGAGAGAGTTTAATCACCACAGCTGGTACGAAGGCTTCCAACAAGTGACAAATGTTGAATAAAGGTTAAACATATGCCTTTATCTCCTCCTCTTTTAAAACTTATTTTTATTCTTAGCATGGAACTTTACTCTCTTTGACATACTCATGGACAGGTCCCAAGTGGTTTTCTTTCCATTCGTTTTCAGTAGGATCAACCCTGTTTGTTTTGAGGTCAGCCAAAGGAGGAGGCTTATGGCAATTCACCATCCCTCCTGGACTATCTTGTTTTCACACATTTGCAAGGTGGCATCTACCTTGCTCCTCAATACAAAATCAACCAGGGTTGTACCAAACGTTCTACACCAGCAGACTCAGTCCATTAGACTAGGGTTTTTCAAAGTATGTCCTGCAGAATCCTAGCGTTCCACAAGGACTTGATGGAGTTTCATCAGAGCTGAAGACCCCAAAAAATACTATTCACCAGAGCTTTGTCTCTTGATCAGGATTCCATGATTTGTTTTTAAAAACTAGCAAGTTTCATGGTGTTTGAAAACTTCTACATTAGATGGTAGCATCAAAGGATGGGACAGACAAATAAGGCCAAAGAAGAAGCAAGACGATCAAGAGATGACCAGAATTAAACCAATGCAAAGATGTTCGTGACCAGGTAAACAAAGCAGCCTGTACCTTCTCACCCTTTATAATGGTCTGTGAGAATGTCCTTGAGAAACAGGAGGAGGAGGAAGAGGAGCAGCAGACTAGACAACAGTCAGATAAGAGGCAGCTGAGCCCGGAGAAGGAATGGGGACGTGGGAAGCATCTCCGAAGGGACCCTCCCTAGCTTCTTGGACTGTAAAGGCGAGGGAGGAGAGATGTACTTTCAGAGTTGCAAGATTCTGTTACTGTAACCTTCCAATAAAGGTAGTGTTAGTACTCATGGTTGGAACGTCTTCTTTGGACTACGTCTAAGGGCTGACACCCTTACAGAGGCAACGGTGAAAATGGCAGGAACATTACTTGTTCAATTCTGAGACAACTACTAGCTGTTGAATCAAGTTCATTTCTGGAAGAGACGTTCAAAGACCACGCCTGCATCCCTTCGCCACTAAGTCATGGTTCCTGCAGCCCATGAAATATCTCTGCCTGCATCACCATCACCATTTGCTCAACCAAGTTCCCAATACATCCTATAGCCTGACAGGCAGCTGGCTTCTGACGAATGAATTGAAGTATGGCAGGACGTAAAAAGCTTACGAGGTATTACAACCCTTTCAGCATTGCATTTAAGGGTATGTAGACGTGGGCAACAGAAATATGATTTAGAACAGGAATATGCTTAATGGGCCCCCCCGCCCTCCCCTCTCTTTTCTGCAGCCATCAGAGCTCATTCAACTGCGCTTGTTCCAAATCAGCAGGGAGACACTGAAACCTGAGGAGCACATCCTACGGTAGGCTTGACACAGTTTAGAACACAAAAAAGAAACGCAACTGTCCTCAGCTGAAACAAGGGCAAAATGAAAAATGCAACCATTTTTAGCCTGCCCACCATTTTATGTAGGAAAATTAAAAGCTCCCGGATAATGCATAACATGAGACTATGTGACAGAAATCCACACTACCATATTAGCCAGGGCAAGATAGCAAAACAATATAACGCTTCTTGGATTTCTCTTCCAAGCCATAAGAATTATTCCGTCTCTTCCTGAATGCAGGACGAGGGGGGGGGGGGAGAGAAAAGATTGGAAAATCATCAAATTAATTACAAATAAGAAGCTTGTAAAAACATCTCTTACTTCTGGGCTTTAGTTTTGATTGCACTCCGCATGAACAGAATTAAAATAGATTCGTCAAAGTAATTATAACCAAGAGCATTCACAGGCCTTGGCCGGGCATGACAGCTGCCACCAGTATCCTTCTTCTCAAGAATGCAAATGATTAAGGAAGATTAAATACCTACTTTGCTTAAATACTCTTGATAATGAGCTCCTTTCCTTCAGAAAAAAGTGTGTTTCATGTTGGCAGCTGATGGAGCTCGTTCTGAATTCTTTTAATTTGTAACAGCACCATCTGTTGTTCGGATTCCCAAGTTCACGAGCGGAGTTGAGATCCAGACTCACAAACTTGGGGAACCGAGAGTTGGACGGAATGAAAAACTGAACCAAGCTCACGAAACGGAGCATACTGAACAGTGCTCTTTTCAACCATCTTTAAAAAACAACAACACGCTGGCTTTAATTAAAACCATCCTCTAAAACATGGATGGTTTTATAAGAGGGGCCACCAGCAAGGATGGAAACAAAGATGCAAGGAAAATGCCCTTGGAAAATAAGTTATACATCAGCCTAACAATATGCTGTATTATTTAGATTCTTCCTAATTATAAATAGCTGGCACCTTCTGACAGCATTAATGCTCTGCTGTATTCAGTTCTTAATGTTATTATCCATGCCATTAAAAAGCAGCTCGCTCTCTAAGAACAGCTTTTGTGTCACAGTTGAAAGCTAAAGTAGTCACATCAAGGAGACAGATGAAAGATTAGGGACGGTGATGTTTAACACAGAACCAGGAGACAGAAGAGAAGCGACTAGGATCACTGAGTTACAGGGCGGAAAAATACAGTACATCTGGATCATGCTGTTGAAAGCTTTCCAGACCGTCTTGCAAAGTGACGCAAACACCCATTCATTCCCCATCTTTTGCGCTGCAGCAGACAACAACATGGCAAAAAGATGGGCGAGCTCTGAAGGCCATTAAGAGCAAGGGGAAACTGAGTTTGAAAGACAAAGCACCCTCTCCAACTTTGCACTCAACGCACTCCCCAACGCAATTGCTTTGGCTTTCAAAAGCGGGTCACGGCCACCGACAACAAAGAAGAGCCAGAATGAGTTGCGTTGTTGATCATGTACCATTATAATTATAAGCCAGAGACGGGGAGGACAGAAACAGCCTGGCTTTTATGTCGATGAAGGTTCTCAGTCATCCAGGTGGAATTGTCTGTAGCTTGAATCATGTCAACTGGATTTCTATTTTCTCAGTGGAAACGTTTCGCTCCTTATCCAAGGAGCTTCTTCAGTCTGAGCAAAGTTGGTAAGGGAATCCTAAATATGTTTCTAGGTAGCTGTGTGACCTTACACCTGGGGCTAGGTCATGGTTATATTGAGTGGTTTGAGAGAGGGGTCAAGGAATCCATTTATGCCAACTTGGAAAATCCTTCCTTAAATAGAGGTGGGGGCCTCAGGCACAATCTTTCTCCCATCTTTCTCCCCGCATTGTCTTCTGTGCCTAGGAAGATTAAGACCATTTCACAAGCTCAACAGCAGCATGGTGATCTTAACGATCCTCCTTTAGATAATAAAAGGACTTAAAATAACATCTCAATATAACCATGACCTAGCCCCAGGTGTAAGGTCACACAGCTACCTAGAAACATATTTAGGATTCCCTTACCAACTTTGCTCAGACTGAAGAAGCTCCTTGGATAAGGAGCAAAATGTATCCACTGAGAAAATAGAAATCCAGTTGACATGATTCAAGCTACAGCCTGGCTTTTAGCTCATCTGGGACTCATGGCATATACTCCACCAGCAGCTCAGACGAAGGGCCACCTGGCATGCCGACTTGTTGGAACAGGGTGAGATGACTTGGAAGGACTTCTGGGTTTCAGCTTCACTCCAGATAGGCTTCGGTGCCTCCTCTCTGCTCCTCTGGTTTTTTTTCTGAGCAACGATGAGCGAGGAGGTGTAGGCAAATGGCCGGAAGGTGTGATAGACCTGTGGAAACTATATCCTTTAAGACAATGTGCATTAAAGATGTTTCATTGCTTTGGGAAATGGGAATAGAGCAGGTATCCCTCAGCACAAAGGCATCAATTGAGTTCTCACCGCAAGCCTCTAATCAACTTGATTGGGTTTCATCACACAACATACTAGCTTATGCTTGGAACTATGGGTGTCCCACTGCTATAGAATATTCAGCTGTATGCAAGACATAAATCTATTAGATGGAGAGCCTGTTGGATTGATTTAATGATATATCTCTTGCCTTGCCCTGTGAAGCCTCCTTACTGACCAAGACCTTCAGCACAACATAGTTGACTTAAGAGAACACGGAGAAAATAGAAATCCAGTTGACATGACTCAAGCTACAGACAATTCCACCTGGATGACTGAGAACCTTCATAGACATACGGAGAATATTTTGCATCGATGGCTTTCAAAGAAATGGGAACCACCACCTTAATTTCTGGGCAGCTTCACACATGCATGTGCCATGAGCTATCCTCAAGACAAATAAGGGGATAGAATATTACCTTATCAATCAACTGGCTCTACATCTGTAAAAGAGAGTGATTTGGATGAAGTTTCCTAGAGACAAGCAATTGGATCGGGATTCCCTCCGTACAGTCACTCATGCTCTGGTCATCTCCCATACAGACTAGTGCAATGCGCTCTACACGGGGCTACCCTTGAAGAGTATCCGGAAGCTTCAGCTGGTCCAGAATGCGGCTGCGTGGGCAGTTATGGGTGCCCCTAGATCAGCACATGTGACACCTCTGCTGCGCCAGCTGCACTGGGTGCCAGTATGCTTCTGGGTCCAATTCAAGGTGTTGGTTATGACCTTTAAAGCCCTACATGGCATGGGACCAGGTTACCTGAGGGACCGTCTCATCCCCATAACTTCAAACCGTCCCACTCGGTCATGCAGAGAGGGCATGCTGCGGACCCCGTCGTTAAGGGAATTTCACTTGGTGGGGTCCAAAAGGCGGGTCTTCTCGGCAGTGGCACCCGCCCTTTGGAACATTCTGCCCCCAGAGATGAGGCAGGCTCCATCACTCCTGGCCTTCCGGAAGAACTTAAAGACCTGGTTCGCCCACCTCACCTGGGATGGGAACGGGAACAGCTCCTCCTAGGGATGGCTGGTGCCATAGAGCCCTTTTAAAATACCATCTTATCGCCTCCTAGATTTTATATTTAATTAGTATTTTATGATGATTGTATATTTGTATGGTTTTATATTTATTTTAACTATTATATGTTGTAAAAAGCCCAGAGTCCCCTTCGGGGGAGATGGGGCGGTAATAGAAATTGAAAAATAAAAATTAATTAATTAATTAATTAATTAACGCATCAGAAATGAAACATGTTGAGGTGTCCAATACCGTAGCTGGCCAAGATGGGTTTAAAAGTGATACCCATTCTTCAGCTGTCCTGAAACGCAAATTTGCCCTTTAAATTCAGCTGATCACCAAATCAATCCTGTTGAAGAATTGGAAGGGGTAAGGGCACATTTGAGGAGCAACTGCCCCACATATGTAGCTGATTCACCCAAGCCACTCCATTTTGCTGGAGACGTTTCCAAGATTTGTCTCCAGGAAAACCACCATGCTGAATCTGTCACATCAGCAGGTGGGAAAAGGTCGACTCCTTGCAAGAGGAACGTTATGCCAATACTTATTTGGATGTTTTCATATACAGCATACGAGAGGGATGGTGGAAAAGGAGGGTGTAATTTCAATTAATCCTACAGCAACACCAAGCCAGGCATTTTAGAAGGTGGGGAAAAGCAAATGAAGGGCTGGGTTACGGGTTTCAAGATATTCTTTGGTCTTTCTGGGCAAAAGCTTATGCAGAAATATTCTAATATTAACAGGTAAAGGAAAGTTCTATTTAACAAGCCTGAGAATCTCTGTCGCCAGCTGAACTATGGTGAACCTGAAATTCTTCCAAGAAAATCGAGGAATAAAGAAATATTTGTGAACTAGATTTTTTTTCACTCTTGCCCCAATAATAGTTAAGGATGATTAGTAAGTTCTGAGGGTTTTTAAAAATTAGAAGTGGCATAAAGCATACGCGACGCTGATTATGTGCCATCAAATTGGCGTTGACTCTTAGCAACCACATAGATATTCTCCAGGAGGATCTGTCCCCAACCTGGTCCTTCAAGTCTTCCATCAGTGCACCCATCACCATTGCAACTGGGTTCATCCCCTTTGCTGGTGGTCTTCTCTTTCTTTCCATCTTTCCCAGCATTATAGACTTCTTCGGAGAGCTAGGTCTTCATGTTGATTGATTGATTGGTTGATTGATTATGTGCCATCAAGTTGGTGGTGGTTCTTAGAGGCCATATAGATAGACCTTCTCCAGGAGGATCTGCCCCATACCTGGTCCTTCATGTCTTCCAAGGGTGCCCCCATCGCCCCTGTAACTGAGTCCTTCCACCTTCTGCTGGTCCTCTTCTTCTCAGCATTATGGACTCCTCAAAGGGAGGTGGGTTTTTGCATTGATGATTGATTATGTGCCATCAAGTCAATGTTGACTCCTAGCGACCACGTAGATAGTTTTTCTCCACGACGATCTCCCCCTAACCTGGACCTTCGGGTCTCCCAAGGCTGCCCCCATTGCCCCTGTAACTGAGTCCATCTCCCTTGTTGCTGGTCGTCCTCTTCTTCTCTTTCCTTCCACTTTTCCCAGCATAAGAGCCTTTTTCAGAGAGTTGGGTGTTCATATAATGTGTCCGAAGTAGGATAATGTGAACCTGGTCATTTGTGCCTCAAGTGAGAACTTTGTGTTGATTTGTTTGATGATCTATTTATTTGTTTTCTTGGCCATCCATGGTATTCTTAGGAGTCTTCTCCGACACCAAAGTTCAAAAGTGTCAATACCCTTTTTATCCTGCTTCTTCAAAGTCCAACTTTCGCTTCCGCAGAGTGTCACAACTAATACCATGGCTTGCATTATTCTGGTCTTTGTAGGTATAGACACATCTATGCTATGTACTCAGATTACATTTGACCTTGGGCCAGTCACTTTCTCTCAGCCCTAGGAAGGAGGCAATGGCAAACCACTTCTGACAAACTTTGCGAAGAAAACTGCAGGGACTTCTCCAGGCAGTCTCCAAGAATCAGACACAATTGGATGGAAAATATATATATACTCAAATCACCCTAAGAATTCTATTTTAAAGGGTTTTCTAAGAAATGTTTCCCATAGTTTATCACCACCCTGGAATTCCCTGGGAAAAGGGAATATCTCAGAACAGTCAGCCCCCAGTGTGGAAACTGCACCTCACCCTAGCAAATCAGCCAGGGATAAGAAGGTATTCTGCTTACAACTAAACAGCATCGTACCCCCACCCTTTTTAAGGAACAGCACTTCTGAAAAGGAAGTATGGGAGGAGGGAAACAGAATATGAATTTTGTACGCTCTCAGAGTTTGGTTCCGATAGCCCAGGGGTGGGCAACGTCAGGCCCGCGGGCCGTATAAGGCCCGCGAGGCTCCCGCCTAAGTCCCGCGGGGCTCCCGCCCGCAAACCCCACCCCTTCCACGCGATTGGCTCCCGCCCGCAAACCCCACCCCTTCCACACGATTGGCTCCCGCCCGCAAACCCCGCCCCCCAGTGCTTCTGATTGGCTCCCGCCCGCAAACTCCGGCCCCCGGTCCACGGAAATCCCAGAAACCCCGCCCCCACCGCCCGGTTATAAATATCCAAATGGCCCTTGGCAGAAAAAAGGTTCCCCACCCCTGCGATAGCCACTGAAAATTTCTCAGTGTGCATTCTTCAATTCTTAGCATCCATCAACTTGATCATCTAGTTCAGGGACCTCGATTTTCTGGTATAAAAACAAAAGCAACACTAAGCAGAATGTCAGGTTTGAAGCCCAGCAGATTAGAGAATGGTCAACAAGACATACTGTATCTCACATAAGTGCCTTTCTCTAGACTTCTAGTTTTTACCCATTCGGAGGCTTCTGATTATCTTTCACTGTTGTTGCGTAGAACCACGCATTTGCAAGAGGCAATTCTACCCTTTACCGCATCAATTTTAGTCAATATCAAGTGTGATATTGTGATCCCACAGACATCAAATGATTTGTACCAGATATTAAAGAGGCGGCGTGAGCTGACTGACATCAACAGCAGCTTCTCCCATTTCCAAGAAATGTTGCATCGTCAGTATGTCGAAGAAGCTACTTGGACAAGCAGCGAAACGTTTCAACCAAAAGAAAGAAATCCAGTTGCCGTGACTCAACCTACAGACAGTTGCATAGTCAAATTCTCATCAAGTTTAATGATCTTTCAGGGCTCAGTTTTCAATGGAGCAACTACCTAGACTGTAAGACAGGATGTGTCAATCCAATCCAATTAAATATAAAACAAGCCAAGATAAAATATTAAGGGGAAAAAAGCCCTAATTCCTGTAATCTCTGTTGCAAGATATAAATATTACATTCCAGGGATACATTTTGACTAACCTCAATATTGCTTCCTCTTTTCTACTCATGCTAATCACTGAGCATAATTTACCCAAGTCAGTTTCTCCTGGACATAAAAAATACTCTTAGGCCAAACTTCTCCCTCCAATCAGGAGGGCTTTAATGATGCTTCCTATAGCTAATTAGGCCCTCCAAGGAGGGTGAAATACAGTGAAGTTGTTCTCATTGTGTATGTGTGTGTCTGTAGGTTGAGTCATGGCAACTGGATTTCTTTCTTTTGGTTGAACCGTTTCGCTGCTTGTCCAAGTAGCTTCTTCAGTCTGGGCAAAAGTTGGTGTAAAAAGGTAAAGGTTCCCCCCGCACATTTGTGCAGTCGTGTCCGACTCTAGGGGGCGGTGCTCATCTCCGTTCGTTAGCCGAAGAGCCAGCGCTGTCCGAAGACGCTTCTGCAGTCATGTGGCCGGCATGACGCGCGTGGAATGCTGTTACCTACCCACCGAAGTGGTACCTATTCATCTACTTGCACTTGCATGCTTTCAAATTGCTAGGTTGGCAAGAGCTGGGGCGAGTGTGGGGGCTCACTGCGTCATGTGGGGCTAGGGATTCAAACCTCCGAACTTGCAATCTTCCAATCGACAAGCCTGGCATCTTACCCGCTGAGCCACCACGCCCCTTAAAAGTTGGTGAGGGTGAAAATGAAATGAAATGAAAATTTTCACCCTTTTAACTATGTATATTTAAAACTCTAATAAAATTTTGGGGAAAAAAAAGTTGGTGAGGGGACCCCATCTATGTCTTCCAGGGTGGCTGTATTGATCTTACACCTGATTGGCTCGTTAATTGGGCAATTGAGGAGTAGATAGTCTTTGGGATGTCTTACTCCTAAAACCTTTATTCATCCCCAAGTGGATTGTTAAATGTGGCCTTGCTGGTGAACTTGTGAAGTGGTCTTAATCTTCCTAACCCTAACCCACTCAAGGCAGAATATAATATAAATAGTTCCCAAACCCATCAAACCCACCACTGAAAGTCACCAACACCCTGTTGTCTCTAATGGGCCAAAACAAACCAAATTCATATTTTGAAGTTTAGCCCAACAAGGTTCCACTCAAAAGTGGAAAAAGTCACATGTGTGTAAGGGTTAGCTTAGCATAACCTACACCATCTTGCTTTTGGAAACTGCTTGCTGTTAGAAACTAGGTGAAAGGAGACTGCAGAGACGTTGTTGCCTCTAGGGAGATAACGCTCTCCAAGGATTGTTTGGAATACCAGGAGACATGAAGACTGCCCCTGGAGGTCTCTAAGTATGCTTACTGCTAGCAATGCAGATTTAGGAACCTTGCCCTGTTACTAGGAGGAGAGTTCATTATGCTTTCTTACTGACCTTTGCAAACCCTATATAATCTCTGTGCTTGCGATGTGTGTGTGTGGATCTTCCCAGGCATTTTACTGTCATGATGCCTGTGGAGACCTCACCCAGCTTTGTCTTGGCCAAAATAAATGCTGTTACTTTAAATCTCCAAGCCTCGACTCAAGACTGTTATCGGTAACTTCAGGAACTTGCGTAAAACAGTGTAAGCAGGGGCCTTACATGTGCACCACACCAAACAGCTTTCAAATCTCAGTACGGCAACAGCCTTGAACATTTTAAACATCATCCATTTGAAAGCGCATAGAATAGGGGGAGATTTAAACAAAAACTAAAAACTCATCTACAGCCAGAGAAAGAGCTGGATCGTAACTCTGCTATCAAGGGAAACAAAGTGAGTTTTAGAAAAAAAACTATTTTGCAAAACCGACACCTGTAGTGTATTTCATACGAGACAAGGCCAACCAAATAAAGCAAATCCCTGTTAATGTCACCATTTCTGTAAAAATCTACTCTTTTATGGATAAACAGCAGCCATTTCAAATGGAGTTAGGCGACTGAAAAATAAGCTGTCAAGCGCCAGGTACACTTGAAACATTAAAAAAAAGCCCTTCATTTGGCATTTTTATTGTAACGGTCAGCCTTAAAATAGGAATTCAAGGAGCCTATTAACAGTTTAGACACTACAGCCCCATTTTATAAAGGAAATTTAGGCTAACTCAGATAACTAAATTACCTCCAAACATTCAGCCTCAGATATTGAGGGCACTTAACGTCAGAGCACAAGATGGACTGGCAAAGTATTGCAAATACATCTACATTTTTGCTAGTAAAAATCTTGAAGCACAAGGCAAACATCTGATCAGGAAGGATCAAGACTATCTCTATATGCTGGTACTAAGCTTTGATCTTATTTTTGCTGAGAATGCAAGCCAAGGCATTAAAGAATCAATAAGGAGAGATTTAGGATTTTTCTCACCTTTTAGATAAAGATTCTTTCTTTTTAAGCCTCTAATGAGGTTAAAGGTTTTCCCCTGCACAGTCGTGTCCGACTCTAGGGGCCGGTGCTCATCCCCGTTGCTTAGCCGAACAGCCAGCGCTGTCCGAAGACGCTTCCGCGGTCATGTGGCCAGCATGACGCGCGCGGAACGCTGTTACCATCCCACCTATTTATCTACTTGCATTTGCATGCTTTCGAATTGCTAGGTTGGCAAGAAAGCCTCTGATACCATTCCTATATATTATTTAAAATACAGCACCACCAAAATCCAGGAAAAGGCCCCGTTTTTTAGCCACAGAAGGGGGGGGGGACTACAGATTCAAAGAAATCTCTCTCCAGATCATTATCTGCCCCCCAATCCCTCCCTCACCATTAAACATCGCAATGGTACCACTCAGAACTGCCAGTTTGGTCTAGTGGTTAAGGCAATGGGCTAAGAAACCAGGAAATTTTGAGTTCTAGTCCTGCCTTAGGCCTGAAAGCCGGCTGGGTGACCTTGGGCCAGTCCCTGTCTCTCAGCCCTAGGAAGGAGTCAATGGCAAACCAGGAGACTCAGAGTTCTAGTCCCGCCTTAGGCCTGAAAGCCGGCTGGGTGACCTTGGGCCAGTCACTCTCTCTCAGCCCAACTCACCTCACAGGGTTGTTGTTGTGGGGAAAATAGGAGGAGGAAGGAGTAATAGGTATGTTCCCCGCCTTGAGTTATTTATAAAAAAATAATAAAGGCAGGATAGAAAATCAATCAATCAATCAATCAATCAATGTTAACCAAAAATTCCCCCTTTGGACCTGAAGTTTGCAAAACTTTGTTTAATAGGAGCCTTTGATTAAAGTTACCAGTCTAATTCCACAACTTTCTCAAATGCACCTTTTCAGCTTGGTACAACTGGGAAGGACGACAGCCGGCGTCAAGCATGCTAATTTTAAAACCCTTTTAAAAGATTCCCCCCACCCCACAGCTAAAACTTTAAGGTATGAATATATATTTTTAGAAGAGGGGGTTTTTTTGGTAAAGAAAAATAGCAGCCTGCTCAAGGAAATGTAAGCTTTTATTTGAAAACGATAATTGAAATATTCTAACACATGGCAATTCAATCGCTTTGCTCAGTTTGCTTACGCTGGCAAGAAAAATGAAAGACCTGGAAAAGCGAACAGGCGAGGTTGAGCAAACTCAAACCGGAATGTGTTTTCCTTACACCTAAAATGCAGATGTTGCCCCCCCAAAGAATCAATCCCAAATCATCACAACTCTGAAACGGGCCGATCTGGCGGAGATTAAATCTGTTCATCGTTTTAATAAACTTACAAGACAGAAGCTTTCTGTGGGAAGATACAGTGGGGGAAATTTTTCTACCCATCAGAGACCACCCAGGCTTTTTGAACAAGAGGTGGTGGGATCTGGAAGAAGGTGGGGTGGGGTATTTATTTAGGCAATTTATATAGTTCCACATGACCGTGGAAGCGTCTTCGGACAACGCTGGCTCTTTGGCTAACAAACGGAGATGAGCACCGGCCCCTAGAGTCGGACACGACTGCACAAATGTGCGGGGGGAACCTTTACCTTTTTTATAGTTACACAGTCACCCTCTTTGAAGTGATTCGGGGTGATGCCCAATGAAAACCACAAAGCGATAAAAAATAAGCAAACACAAAATATAATAGACCACAAAACAATGTTTGTTGAAGGCATCTCAACAATAAAAACCACCATCTCAGAGGGATTCACAAATCTTTCTGACGAGGGGGGGGATCCAGGTCTTCAAAGCATTGTGGGGGGCGGGATCTAGGTCTTCAAACATTAGGAAGGGCAGGCAGGTTTACAGCCATCAGATCCCAGGGAAACTGTTATTTCATAGGGAAGATGCAGGACCAGGGATGTTTGTACACAGCATTACAAAAGAGAGTTTGGAGAGTACAAAATTCAGACGGGGCGAGACTAGGATGCTCACAATAACAAAGAAAATCCAAATCTGTTTAAGGGCTTGATTGCTTTTAAATACTTATTAACTAAAATTGGTAGGGCTGTCACTTTCTAAAGCACAGCAATATTTACAGTGCTGTAGTAAAAATAAATACTAGCTTCACACTTCTCTTCGTTAGGCAGAATTGAATACCAATGCAGCCGATACATAGTATAGATTATTAACACTTTGGTCCTCTTAGGGAAATGGTGTCAAGGCATATCCGCTTATCCAGTAAGCGTTTCACTTGTCCCTAATAGGGAACAGGATCCTAAAATTTGCCACTGTCTTTCTTCGGCTACAGATTTTACAGATCTCTAAAGATGGGAGAATTCTTCAATATTTCCCTTGGATTAAATGTGGAAGTGCTCAAAATAGCAACTCTCTACTTCCCAGAATAGAAGAAATTTGGGTTTTTATCCAAATCAGAGCGCTTGAAAAATTCAGAAGTGTGTGTGCGCGCACATATTCACACAGAAGTTTTGCAAACACTCATACCAGGCACTGGATTATGGGGGGAAAAACATGGCGGTCATTGGGTACCAATCAGATATTCTGTTTCCATCCAAAAAGCTGGGTACAACTGATTATTAACTGACCGCTTAAGAGGAGCGACATAGCACAGCCATCCCATCCACATGAAGCTAGATGCAACATATAGAATGCTAGAATAAAATATTTCTAGAATCATAGATCCTGTCTTTAGTGTCAAGAGGAATTATTACATATCAAGTATTCATATATAGTTCGAGTTCTACTATACAGAACCACATGCATTTGCATCTGGTGTCAGGAAGGCAGAAACAAGAAATAATAAATGTCTTTGTCTTTGTCTCAGGAAATAAAAACAGACATATTCCAGGTAATTATATTCCTTCTTTAATAAAAGGTAAAGGTTTCCCCCGCACATTTGTGCAGTCGTGTCCGACTCTAGGGGCCGGGGCTCATCTCCGTTTCTTAGCCGAAGAGCCAGCGCTGTCCGAAGACGCTTCCGCGGTCATGTAGCCGGCATGACGCGCGCAGAACGCTGTTACCTTCCCACCGAAGTGGTACCTATTCATCTACTTGCATTTGCATGCTTTCGAATTGCTAGGTTGGCAAGAGCTGGGGCGAGTGCGGGAGCTCACTCCGCATGCAGGGCTAGGGATTCGAACCTCCGAAGTTGCGATCTTCCGATCGACAAGCCTGGCGTCTTACCCGCTGAGCCACCACGCCCCTTCACAAAATCCCTACCGTGTCAAAACAGATGGGTGGACGACTCCAAGGTGTTTTCTTACCACTCCAGTTGGAACTTGAGGTTGTGGGTTGGTGTTTTGCTTTGCTGAAGAAGTTTCCTAGTTAATGTTTTACGAAAAGCCTTTTTCAATAAAATCAGGTGGAATTGGGACAAGGAACCTAATGAGACATGTAGACAGACATGGGTGGGCTTGAGGCTCTTACTGGGAGATGTCTAAAATTGCTCTTATTTATTTTATTTATTTATTTTCTATCCCACCTTTATTATTTTTATAAATAACTCAAGGTGGCGAACATACCAAATACTCCTTCCTCCTCCTCGTTTTCCCCACAACAACCACCCTGTGAGATAGAAAACGAGTTTACTTATTTATTTTCTATCCCGCCTTTATTATTTTTATAAATAACTCAAGGTGGCGAACATACCAAATACTCCTTCCTCCTCCTCGTTTTCCCCACAACAACCACCCTAATTAACAGCAAGAGACAGAAAAGAGACAGATGAGTCTTAAGTTGGCTTGCAAATGATCAATCTATGCTAGAGCAGTGTTTTTCAAACTCGGCAACTTTAAGATGCGTGGACTTCAACTCCCAGAATTCCCCAGACAGCATGCACCTTAAAAGTTGCCGAGTTTGAAAAACACTGCGCTGGAGCTTAAGGGGGTCTCCCCAAGGGTTCCACAGCTGTACAACATCCCTGCATGTTTTTACACCTGTCTGTAAGACTGCGAGCTTGCCTATTCGTGATTCCTCTGCATTCCACGACGTTGGACCCGCGCAATTTCCCCAAGGAAGCGAAGCACGCCGATTCAAGACGCAGACACTGCTCACCTGCAGAACCAGAACCGACGCACTGCAGGGCACCATCCTCCACCCTCTCTGAAAAAAAGGTCACGTTGTGCTTAATTACTGAAATCTGGAGGGCACCCTGTTGAAAGCGGCTCAAATTAAGCCCAAACAAGCTGGCCAGGCAAGCAAAACCATAAGGCAGTTATCAATGCTGCTCTGTCGGCTTTGCGGATGCACGCAAGACTAAAGTGGAAAACCCAGCAGGCTTTTGTTCAGACGTCGGCAAAGCGCCCCAAGACGATTCGTTCACAAAAGCAGACCGCTCACCGAACCAGTTACGGGCTGAGAACAATGGTCCCCCATAAACCAGAACGTATTAGTGCGCCCGGTGAAAAACAGTATGCAACCATTAATGTCCAAACTGGCCCAGAGGGGCAGAGAAGAGATTTGTGCGCGCCTGGGTTGTCATTAACTCTAAGCTTTGTGCCTAAGTGGTGTGGCTCAGATGGTGACGCCATGAGATCCTAGCCTGCGTGCTGAACAATCAACAGCCCGGCCGTTTTCTCCCTTTCATAAAAGCACCCACCCACGTTTCGAGCCAGCTTTGCACTCCAATTAAGCAAATGTTTGGGGTGGTTATGAATAAAGGCCAGCAACCCCGATGTTCAAAGAAAAGATGCTGAGTTTTGACAGTGTTGGATTCTCTCCGGCTGGAAATCCTGATGAGATAATTGAATGAAGCCCTACAAGGATTCACAGGCTACAATACTGTCTCGTCGTCTTCATGTTCCATCCATCTGGAGAACTGGAAATGTTTGCTTTTCCTGCAGGCGAGGAAGATTGTATGGTCCAATATTAAACGTGACCCGCAAAAAACGGGTGAATGAAGCGACCCATGAGTGGCATTGGCAAAAACATACTGGTATAAGTGAACGCTGATTCTAGAAAGGGCTAAACCTGGTGAAGTTCTTGGAGCTCACTTGAGAATCTCTAATCCAGTGTTTCTAAACCTTGGCTATTTAAAGATGGATGGACTTCAACTCCCAGAATTCCCCAGCTAGCATGCTGGCTGGGGAATTCTGGGAGTTGAAGTCCATCCATCTTAAAATGGCCAAGGTTGAGAAACACTGCTCTAATCTATCACTGCATTTGATTTTTACCCCTGCAACATCTATATAGACTGTCCCCTGCTTGGCAACCTCCAGATGTGTTGGGACTACAATTCCCATAATCCCAAGTCAGCATGGCCAAGAGCTTCTACCTAAACAAACCATAGAAAGCCTTCCATGGTTTGTTTAATCCCACCCGCTGCGAAAAGGAACTAAATGAGAACAATCAGCTGAGGTAGACGGCTACTGCCTATTCAAAATTCTCAAATAAAGACAATTAATTATCACGCAATATAAATATTTGCATATAAACATGCAGTTTTTGAAATCATGCTCCGTCTCACGGTTTATGCTGTTGTTTTAAGCCACCATATGCCAATGTATACAAACGTTCAGGGAAAGAATATTTCGCTCTACCCAAATCCTGCAGAAGGAACCAGAGCAAACTTTTCAAAGGAAACAGGGAAGCTAAACTTGAGCAGGAACAACCTTCAAAACACACTTTGGATTCATAAATGCAGATAGTGGGGTTGCTATATCACCCTCTCCACGAATACATAAATTTTGGCCAAGTCACTGTAGGACCACCTGTTCTACAGACCACTCTATGCTTTCAGATCTTCATCAGAGTGGTTCCTGCAGGTCCACAAATATTCTTAATCAAAGAAGAACTCTGCGTTGTCCATGGGAAATCTTACCTCATTGAACAAATTCAGTTGGAGTTGAAGCTTACAGTTTAGGGGTCAAAGATGTTTCTTTTCACCTAGGCTCTGCAGAGTTCAGTTGCGATGCTGATGGAACGGTGGAGGCGTTCAGGTTTATATTTTTGCACGCCACCCACTGCCACATGCCTTGCGAAAAGAAACAGATAAAACCAAAAGGCACCCATGCTCGCAAGGTTCAACTTTCTGAGGGAAAATAGATGCATCACATTTGTACCAGCAGCCGGAGGGAGCAGCAGAGATAGGTGGGGTGTCAAATGGGCATGTGTAAATGTGTACGACCCAGGCATGGATAAGTTGGCTGACCCAGAAGCCGACATGACCCAATGCCTTCCCTTTTTTGTGCTGTAACGAACAAGATCACTCAAGGACAGAACGGATGGTTTGCAAACAGAAGACCCCACCACTGATCCTCGGCCTCTCCAGTTAAGCCAGAGAAAGGCCTCAATCTGCAACCCCCAAAAGCTGGCGCAAAGCAACTTCCTTTCTTTGCACAAAGCCACCAGGGAGGGAACATTTGGCTGGCTGAGAACAGGAAGCAATTCAGCCAATCCTCTTGCTCATTTAGCAGCTGAGGACGAGGACAACTCGTTCCATCTGCCAGCCACCACCAATTTAATGTCAGGGTGATGATGGATCCATTTCAGAAGATGGCAGACACTGCAAGAGTCCCAGGAAAGGTGTCGCTCCAAATCTCTCTGTTACCTAATCACATTCGATTAACCAGTTTTCACCCTGATTTGCTAGCAAACAATGTTGTTACTGGCCTCCGCAAAATCCATGGGAACATCTTAACTGGCACAGCCTCAGGGATATGCTGGGGCTAGAAGTGCAAAAGACACAGCAAGGACAGAAACAGAAGAAAGGAGATTAAAAGAAGACTTCGCATCCTTTCGGATTTTCCTGCCTTACAGGTAGTCCTCGCTTAACGACCACAATGGGGACCAGAATTTTGGTTGCTAAGGGAAACAGTCATTTAGCGAATCTGACCCGATTATACGACCTTTTTTGCGGCAGCCGTTAAACGAATCACCGTGGGCATTAAGCGAACCACGTGGTCGTTAACCGAATCGTGCAGTTCCCCATTGATTTTGCTTGCCAGAAGCCGGCTAGGAAGGTCGAAAATGGCGATCATGTGACCACGGGACACTGCAACGGTCGTAAATCGAACCGGTTCCCAAGCGCCCAAATCATGATCACATGACCGCTGGGACGCTGCGAGAGTTGTAAGTGTGAGGACTGGTCATAAGTCGGCTTTTTCAGCACCGTCGTAAGTCCGAACCATCACTAAACGAATGGTTGTTAAGCGAGGACTACCTGTACTACCTTGCCCTAAAACAGGGGAGGGAACAGTGTTAATTCCACCAAGTTCCCCCCCAATTTTGAGGCTAGGCATCCAAGGGTTTTCCACCTGAAAAATTTCAAGTGAAGTCAACACCAAGCCCCAAACCTACCAACACTTTGAGGCAACTCCCAACTTTATCAACCCGAACTATAAACCATCCAGTCATTCCTGAAGACAAGATCAGAAATAATGGGTTTAAATAACAAGGAAGTCGATTTTGGTGGATTTCCTAACAAAGAACTGTTCAACAATGGAAAAGTCTCAGGAGAGGGTGTGCACTCTCCTTTCCTGGAGGGGGGGGGCTGTAAACAGAGCTAGAAAGGGGGGCTGTAGTGGTGGATACCTACCTGGGGGGGAGGTTGGGAGATAGTCTCAAAGGTGTCTTCCAGCCCTCACATTCTACGAATCTATTACGAGTCTACCAAGCCTTTCAGCGAAACCAAAATAACAGGATACGTTGCTTCAGGGAAAACATAAATCTAAGCAGCATTGGCAGGTTTGAAATCCATGTATTACCCACAATGCTGATTTATGGCTTAAATTATAAGCTGGAGAGTTTCTCAAGTCTCTCAGGCTACCATTCAGAAACACCCTCTTCTGCATTTGAAAAGAATCGGCATCCCTTTACATCTTAAACTCCGGGAGAAACTTTAGCTAGCCTAAAGTCTAAAGCAGAGCTTTCCAAACTTTTCATGTTGGTGACACACTTTTTAGACATGCATCATTTCGCGACACACTCTTACAGCAGGGCACAAGGCAGGCACTAGGACCTGCGCGGAATCACAGCAGGTTTGGAGGCAGCAGGGCACAAGGCAGGCACTAGGACCTGCGCGGAATCACAGCAGGTTTGGAGGCAGCAGGGCACAAGGCAGGCACGAGGACCTGCGCGGAATCCTGGCAGGGCTCGGAGGCAGCAAGGCACAAGGCAGGCACGAGGACCTGCGCGGAATCACAGCAGGTTTGGAGGCAGCCAGGCACAAGGCAGGCACTAGGACCTGTGCGGAATCACAGCAGGTTTGGAGGCAGCAAGGCACAAGGCAGGCACTAGGACCTGCGTGGAATCACAGCAGGTATGGAGGCAGCAAGGCACAAGGCAGGCACTAGGACCTGCGTGGAATCACAGCAGGTATGGAGGCAGCCAGGCACAAGGCAGGCACTAGGACCTGCGTGGAATCACAGCAGGTATGGAGGCAGCAAGGCACAAGGCAGGCACTAGGACCTGCACGGAATCCTGGCAGGGCTCGGAGGCGGCAGCAGCTGCGACACACCCAGACACTGCAGCCGACACACGAACGTGTCACGACACAGAGTTTGGAAAGCTCTGCCTTACATTTTAAACTCCGGGAGAAACTTTAGCTAGCCTAAAGTCTAAAGAAAGCAGGGGATGGGTGGGAAGGGGGCAGAATTCCTTACATTCTTGAAGCTGCTGAACTCGGGTTAGCGTAAAACGAAAGACAGGCCAGTCAAATCTGTTTGCAACCATGCCAGAAAAGGATGTCCAGACACTCCAACCTCATTCAGACAACATTAATACATAATGCCCATTATGTCTGAACCCGGCAGGGCTCTTTTGATCTTGATTCATAATTTGGATTTTGTGGGAAGCCAAGGTAAGCAAACTCTTTCATGATGCACCGCTCTGTGACCTTGAAACCTACATGTCTTTGCTTTTGTACCCTACAATACTGTACATGTGTGCTTCCCAAATAAATATTAATATTTTGATTGCTCAGCACTGGGGGCACGATTCGCAATGCCTTTCTACAACTGGCTGCCAAACCATTATTATTAAAATTTACATAGCCACCCATCTCACTTCTGCAACTGAGAGGCTTATAAAGTTAACACACACCCCAAAAAATACAAGAAACAGCCCATAAACATAAGAACAGGAGTCATTAAAACAATAAAATCGTTTAGAAAACCCATAATCTGTGGGAGAACACCATGCATTTCCTAGAATTACAACCACGCTGCAGCTCTGTACCAACGTCACCAGATCTCGAACATCCAAGGGGGATAGGATTATTGAATATACGGGAGCAATGATATTTACCGCAATTAACTAGCTTAATCTTAATTAAATGGAAATTACCTCAAGCATCATTTTGTCCTTGCTGGCCACTTAAGGGCTGGTCCCAACATTGCCACATGTTCTTGGCCTGAAAAAGGCTGTATATTCCTGCTTTAGGGTATTAAAAGCCCCAGAGAAGGGAGCGAAAGAAAACGATTGCTGAAATTAACTAGATTTCCTTGGGAAAAAAAAAAATCTACAAACGAAGACTAGGGATATAATCCATGTTCCCATATGATCCGACAAGCAATTTGCTCACTGTACCTATATTATGCAAAACAATTTAGTGTTTGGCACGAAGCAAATGGTGCAGAGCTGCATTATTTTCCTCCCCCTTCAATTTAATGCGTTTGCTCTTCTAGGCACGCAACAGAGAAGCGTCCGCGTTGCTTATTACTGGATCTGTTTGCAAACAGCTCAAGACGAGGACGGGCGAAGTAGGATATCCTGGAACGTATGGAGCAGCCCAATTATAAACACACGGAAACAAAACACTGGCTATAAAACAGTGCTGGTTCATGGGGTTGTGCAGTGCTGTGGACGGAGTTCCAGAGAAGTGAATTGGCGTTCCGGATCATGGTCCCATTCCCAAGACCAGCTTCCGTGATACTTCCCATTTTTCACTATTTTTGTTGTTCAGTCGTTCAGACCAGTGTTTCTCAACCGTGGCAACTTTAAGACCTATGGACTTCAACTCCCAGAATTCCCCAGCCACCATGCTGGCTGGGGAATTCTGGGAGTTGAAGTCCACAGGTCTTAAAGTTGCCAAGGTTGAGAAACACTGGTTTAGACTACACTTGGCCTTTCTTCCTCTCCCTTCTCCCATTTCTCTTATTATCATTTCCTCGCCATAATCTCTTTTACCACCCCCACTAGTTTTCCAGAACCCCCTCCTATAATATCTGGATTTTGGTCCCAAGCCACTACTGAAATGCTAATGTTCTTTTCAAACTTGGAAGCAGGCTCGCTAGTCTTCACACCGTGTGTTCTCCAGCCTGGAAGATAACAACTGATCTCTCTTGTCGACATCAAATGCCACACTTTAGAATATTCCATCCCTTTTCAAACTTTTCCATCGTAGCCGGGTTAAAACAGTATTACTCCACTGGGCCTTCAGCTCAAGTGGGTTGTGGCACCCACTTTGAGCACATATCCATACAGGTGGTCCTCGCTTAATAACCACAACTGGGACCAGAACAAAGCGGTCATTAAGCGAATCTGACCCGATTTTATGACCTCTTTCGCGTCAGTCATTAAGCAAATCACCATGGGCATTAAGTGAACCATGTGGTCGTTAAGTGAATCATGCAGTTCCCCATTGATTTTGCTTGCCAGAAGCCAGCCAGGAAGATCGAAAATGGCGATCATGTGACCACGGGATGCTGTGACAGTCATAAATGCAAACCGGTTGCCAAGCGCCCAAATGGTGATCACGTGACTGGAGGGACGCGGCGATGGTTGTAAGTGTGAGGACCGGTCGTAAGTCAGTTTTTCCAGCACTGTTGTAAATCCAAACCGTCACTAAATAAATGGTTGTTAAGCGAGGACTACCTGTATTGTTGCTGTGGTTTTAATCTGTTTCTTATTGCTTGTACTCTGCATCATTGTTCACCACCCAGAGTTTCCACTGATTAGAATGGTTTACAAGTGTCGTAAAATGAGCAAAAATAATAATAATAACCATGCTCCCACAACACCATTTTATTACTCTGAGCAGCTGAAAACAACAGATGCCCCAAGATTTTGCTGTTCAACACACAGTGAGGTTGGCTATAAAATAGGGTTGACTATATTACCTAGGGGCCATATTACTACAGAGGAGAATGGAGATGGCCTTGGAGAAGGAACGCAGTGACCATTAGGTAAACGTCAGCTTTGCCCAGATAGACAAGAGAAGGTGAAGAAAAAATCAAGACTGCCCTATCTTGATTTGCTTCAGTATAAGGGGAGAAAGAGAATCTCTATCAAGCTTCTGTTATCATACCCTATAACAGAGCTTTCCAAACTGTGTGTCGCGACACAAAAGTGTGTCGCCACACCACCCGGAAGCGGCGGCGCGCGCGTGCACAGCGGCCGCCATGCGCGCGCGAGCCGCCGCACGCCCCTCCTGTGCCGCCGCCATGCGCATGTGCACCGCTGTGCGCGCACGCCGCTGCACGCCCCCCCGCGCCGCCGCCGTGTGCGCGCGCCGCCGCCGCTGTGCGCGCGCGCCTCCGCACACACCCCCGCGCCGTCGCCGTGCGTGCGCGTGTCGCCGCTGCCGCCGCTGGGTGTATCGCCAGCGGCGGCACTTTGGAAAGCCCTGCCCTATAACAATAAAGAGACGTTCCAGTAGCATCTGTTTCCTGACCAGGTCCACCTCAAAGGGCAGACGTCAACCCGCACTCCCAAAAGAATGAAGCTAGGACGAAGTCTAAAACTGATCTGTTTCAATTACAAAGTAAATACAACTCTTCTCTGTATACTTAAACCTCTTCCCCCTTCTGTTGTATTAAACATTAGAAGAATAAGTAACTTTTAGAGCAGGGTTTCTCAACCAGGGTTCCATGGCACCCTAGGGTTCCGCGAGAGGTCCCTAGGGGTTCCCTGGAGATCACAATTTATTAAAAAAATTATTTCAAATCCAGGCAACTTCACATTAAGGTGGTTTCGTTCTTTATTTTCAGTTGAAAAACACTGTTAATGCATACATACAGGCCTACCCTTGAAACGAATAATTTTGTAACGTCTGGCCTCGATTTGAGCCTGAATGTGCAGGGGTTCCCCCAGGCCTGAAAAATATTTCAAGGGTTCCTCCGGGGTCCAAAGGTTGAGAAAGGCTGTTTTAGAGGGTCGGTGGGCTGCCCCAGGTCTCTTAGAACGACAGAAAGGCTGAGATTGTGCCCAACTTGGTTGCCTGAGAGATCTTCTTCAGGGTTCAAGTTCTTGCACATCACAAACAAGCAGAGCCAGTTTGTAAATTTGGTTCTGGTTGCAATGCCTCACGGATTCCTCTGAGGCTAAGCCTCATTCCCTGGCTGGCAATGTAAAATGCCAAAACCATCCGCCAATGCCTCTCTGGGCAGATTACCAGATCCTTAGGGAATTACACCCCCCCCCGCCCCTCTAGGCCCCGATTTGATCCTGTCTCAGCCATGTGTTTAAAAGTACAATCATTAACGCAAGAACCACCCAGTCTGGAGGCACAGAAAATGCCTTGCCTCAGCTCATCAAAAATACAAGAGGCCAGCCACAAAGGATTCGAAAATTAAAAATTAAATACAGAAAGCAGTTCCACACATGGCTATCAAACACGCTCCTTTCAGGCAGTGATCACCGACTGCAAAGCGAAGGTTTGTATCAAAGAGACTTCTCAATTATTCCAGATGCTCTTATTTAAAGCAGCTGCTGCGAAGGGATGCAGCCTCGCCGCTGAAACCGGCTGGCGAAAGTGCTGCGTCATGGAACTGCATTGTGAAACAGGCCAACGCCAACCGCCAGCCAGGAGGGCACATTAAATCTCAGAGTCCAGAGAACGGCGAAGGGGAACGCTCTTCAAGCAAGCAAAGGGCTCTGAAGCCGTGGGCAGAGCCTAAACAGTAACCCGAAGTGGGGACAGATTTAACATAAATTAAACCATACTTAAGCCTCGCGGCAAAGCTTGGGTTTCAAAAGGGCTCACAATTTACGTAAAGACTTTGGTTGACTGACACCTTGACCACCAGGAGGCAGTGTTAACAGCGGAGTCCTTGGTGTTCTCGGAGATTGGTTGTTGGCTTGCAGACGCTGCATTGCCCTACTAGGTAAAACCATCAGTGTTACATCACTCAGTAGCTTCATGATGATCACGCTAATGATGTTACCTAGTGGGGTAATGCGATGTCTACAAGCAAAAAGCAAGCTCAGAGCTACTAGATATAAACAGGCAGCAAACCCCACCCTCCCTCGCACTGATGATGCTACCTAGTGGGGCGATGCAACGTCTGCAAGCAAACCAGCAAGCTCGGAGCTATTACAGGCACTCCTCCACTTACGATGGCAATTGGGACTGGAATTCCCGTCGCTAAGCGATGCGGTTGTAAAGCGTGGCTTAGCAACGGCAATCCCTGCAGTCCCGGCTGCCGCCGTTAACCGAATCCCACGGTCATTAGGCGAGGCAACTTCCTGCCGGCTTCCCACAACCCTAGTCGGCGGGGAAGCTGGCACAAAGTTGCAATTCCCAGGCAGACAGGGAGGTGAGTGGCTGCTGCTGGGTGGGGAAGGGTGCGCGAGGGTGTGGCATGCGTCAGGGAGGGTGTGCTGGGGTGTGCAAGTGCAGAGGGAGGGTGCACAGGTGGGGGACACTTGCCCCAGCGACTTGTGACCTTCCCTGCCGGCTTCCCCACTGACTTTCTAGGGAAGCTGGCAGGGGAGGCTGCAAATGGCGATCACGTGATCGCGGGGCACTGCAACCAGTCGTAAGTGTGAGTCGGTTGCCAAGCCCACAGACTGCGATCACATGACTGCAGGGGTGCTGGGACAGCCGGAACTCCGAGGACCGGTTGTAACTACCATTCGTTCAACACTGCCGTAACTTCGAATGGTCGCTGAACAAATGGTCGTAGGTTCGAGGACTACCTGCACATATAAACAGCTAAAAGTAATTAAATAAAAGTAGAATAATAAAACCGACTGTAACAATTGATATAAAAAGTTAGTTACAACCGTGGGGTGCCTAATTTTCACAGCTGCCGCACTGTATTTTGCTATTTTATAACCTGAGTTATAAATGATTTGCAATCTGAAAAAAGGACGGACGTATAAGTACGGCCATATCACCCAGGGTACGGACGCAAAAGAGACAGAACGTAGGCATTGCAAAAATCTCTAGAGATGGTTCAACAAAACAACACACGTTGGATTGTTTCAACATCTCCAATTCCGCACAGGCAAACGCGTTTCTCAAATGGGATTTTAGACTATCTTCCCTGTAGTAATGCCAAAGGCAAAATATTATGCCTTGCCCAAAGGAAAGCTTTCTTTAGCTTGGCGAACGTCAGTGACAATTAATATTAACACCCTATGGACAAAGCCATACATATATTTGTATGCATATATTTACCTTGTTTGACCATTTGTAGGCCTGGAGCAGTTGACTATAGAGGGGGGTTTTGTCCTGAACAGGATCTAGGCTCAGAAGACCACTGTTGTGAAGGGGGTGGTTCTCAGACGGCTTACCCACAAGGTTACTCAGGCGTTCCAACTCACTAAAAAACAAATTACAAGAAACACACACAATTAGAAAGCATAGCTTACACCCACAGTTTTCACAAACTCATCCGTGGTGTGATTTGATCATAAATAAGCTGCACTTTCAGACTCTCACCGTGGGAAAAAAAACAGGACTAAAATTAAATATAAAGACGACTAAACTAATGACAACAGGTAGAACGAGAATTGACGGTGAAGATATTGAAGTGGTGGAGAGCTTTTGCCTTTGAGGATCAATAGCAAAGGAACCAGCAGGGAGGAAATCCGCTGAAGATTAGCACTTGGTGCTAATGAAGGGTTTGGAAAAGATATTCAAATGCCATGATGTGCCAGAATCGTGTAAGCGGAAGTTGGACTTTGAAGAAGCAGGAGAGGAAGAGTATTGACGCCTCCAACTTTGGCGTTGGAGAAGTCTCCTGAGAAGTCCGTGGACAGCCAAGAAAACAAACCGATGGATCATCAAACACATCAACCCAGAGTTCTCACTCAAGGCATGAATGACCCGATTCAAATTATCCTACTTCAGAAACATTATGCAAAGACCAAACCCCCTGGAGAGAGAGACAGTGTAGTGTAGTGGTTAAGGCACCAGGTTAGAAACCAGGAGACCACGAGTTCTAGTGCCACCTTAGGCACAAAGCCAGCTGGGTGACCTTGGGCCAGTCTCTCTCTCTCTCTCTCTCTCAGCCCTGGAAGAAGGAGGAAAGGGCAAAACACTTCCGAAGATCTTGCCAAGAAAACTGCACGGACTTGTCCAGGCAGTCGCCAGGAGTCAACAATGATTTGAAGCAGAGCTTTCCGAACTTTTCATGTTGGTGACACACATTTTAGATATGCATCATTTCGCGACACAGAAGCTAGTTAGGAAATAGTTGTGGAATGACTTGATTTCAGCTATAACATCCGTTTGCTCCAACACTTCTGTATGTGTGTCAGCCTCACCTGCTTTATGTCTTTAATGGCAGGCCCTCAACATTTACCAACCACATTTGAATTTTGGATTCCTCTGTGTTGCACAGAGCTTTCCAAACTGTGTGTCGGGACACGTTAGTGTGTCGGCTGCAGTGTCTGGGTGTGTCGCGGCTGCTGCTGCCTCCGAGCCCTGCCAGGATTCCGCGCAGGTCCTAGTGCTTGCCTTGTGCCTTGCTGCCTCCAAACCTGCTGTGATTCTGCGCAGGTCCTAGTGCCTGCCTTGCACCCTGCTGTAAGAGTGTGTCGAGAAATGATGCCCTGCTATAAGAGTGTGTCGCGAAATGATGCATGTCTAAAAAGTGTGTCACCAACATGAAAAGTTTGGAAAGCTCTGCAGTAAGACTTTCACTGTAAGAAACTAGTAAAAGCAGACAAGCATCAGAAAGGCGAAGAGACATGATTTTGCACAGACCTGGGTTGGCTTCTCCTACTTTGAGCAGGCCATAGTCATCAAGTGACAGGCCAGGATCCACTACACAGAGTCACAGACCATCTTTCTCAGCAACAAACCTACCACAACCACACAAACTCAGTTCTCAAATGCACACCTGGATCCCCAGCCCAAACAGCTTAAAGTCCACTCAAAAGACAATACCAAGAATACGATAATAAGAATACCTTATCATCAACCATCTTGGAATAACCACCCATACAAATGCAGCCAGAAATCACGATAGTAGCAAACCATGCATTTTTAGCCATGGTTTGTTGAACAAGCCACAACCTCTGAGGCTATGGAGTCGGTGCCTCCCACAAGGACAAAGTGTCACTGAAGGTGGAGGCTGTATAGAACCCTGAATGCAGCGGCTGATTTAGTGGGTAGAGTGCAACTGGATACAGAGGTTCTATAGATACAGTACATGAACTCTGAACATGGTCATAGCACATAGACTGCAACTGAATATGGATGCTCTATAGATACATGAATCCTGAACATGGTCATATCAATTGGCCCAGTGCCACTGGACATGGAGGCTCTATAGGTACATGACCCCTGAATGTGGGTCACAGTTAGTGGGGAGACTGCAACTGGATGTGGAGGCTCTATAGCAGAGCTTTCCAAACTATGTGTCGGGACACGTTAGTGTGTCGGCTGCAGTGTCTGGGTGTGTCGCGGCTGCTGCTGCCTCCGAGCCCTGCCAGGATTCCGCACAGGTCCTAGTGCCTGCCTTGTGCCTGGCTGCCTCCAAACCTGCTGTGATTCCACGCAGGTCCTAGTGCCTGCCTTGTGCCCTGCTGTAAGAGTGTGTCGCGAAATGATGCATGTCTAAAAAGTGTGTCACCAACATGAAAAGTTTGGAAAGCTCTGCTCTATAGACACATGATCCTTGAACATGATATTTAGTGAGGAGACCACAACTGGAAATGGAGGCTCTATAGATACACGAACCCTGAACATGGCTGTATTTATTAGTAGGTATACTGCCACCGGATGTGGAGGCTCTACAAATGACTTCAGCTAGATCAGCCTGCTTCCCTCCCACCCCACCCGATGGGTTTGGACCTGAGCATGATGGCTCCTGCTGCAATGCAGCACCGAGGTCCCAGCCATACCCATGCTTTGCTGGTGGGGGATGATGGGCAACGTAGTACCACCCCCTGCGGAGCAAAGGGCCGGGCAAGGCAGCCTGGGCCCGCCCCCTTCCTGATTATCCTGCTTTGCCACGCCCCTCAGGGGGCAGCGGCGGAAGAGGAAGGGGCGTGACCATTGCCCGGGGCAGCCAGCCCTCCCTTCCCTCCCCGCCCTCGCGGGGCTGCCTCACCCCAAGTCACGGCTGACGGAGTGGAGGCTCTCCTGGAAGCTGGAGAGGAAGCCCTTCTCGCGCCCCTCCAGGGCCTCCTTGTGGCGCCGGCCGTCCTTGAGACAGTCGAAGACCCGCGTGACGCTGGAGCGCAGCGCCTGGATGGCCGCGATGGCCTGCGCGAAGGCCTCCAGGTTCACTCCGGCGCTCAGGACCCCGTCCGCCATTTTGGAACGGCGCCTTCCAGCCGCGGGCCTGGCCGGGAAATGTAGTCCGCCGGCGGAAGCGCGGCTTGGGCTTCCCTGCAGGAAAGCGGACGCCGCAAAGGAGCCTGGGAGCGGGAGGGCCGCTTCGGCCGCACGGCTAGACGGGAAATGTAGTGCGGGGCTTTCAGGTGCTGAAAAGAACAGCTCCTCGCTCATTCCGCCTTCGCTCATTAATCGCGTTTGCATTTCCTATTAATTTATTGACTTTACATGGGGGTTGGCGCTCTTGTTTTTCGCACGCTGCGTTTGTTATTTTATTTTCCGGATTTATTGCTGGAGTGCCACATTGCTTTTAATTGGTGCCTCCCCTTAACAAGTGCCAGTACTTGATCAACTTTGACCTTGGAAACTAAGTAAGATTAACCCTGCTTAGGCTGGGGAATTGAAAAATTATCCCATGAGACAGTAATAATGCTCCTTCTGAAAGGCTGATGAGAAAGCTGCATTGACTTAAAGATGTCTTTGATTATTTGCTTTTTATTTTACTGCTTTCTTTCTTTCCTACCTCTAATTTTATTTTTTTGGCTTCGTGCATTTGCACTTTTGCATTTGTTATTTTATTTGCTGTTTATTGCATTTGCCCCTTTAGTTGCATTTCTCTATTTTGCTTTCTTGTTGCTTTGACTTTTTTTTTCATAGCATTTACTGCTTCATCTTATTTTTATTACTTCCAACTTCTTGGGCATTCTGTTTGATTACTTCCAAATGAAGCAGTGCGTTGATCTTTGTTTAGGTTTAACTCGTTACGTTTGTATTTGCTATTTTATTTTTCGGTTTGCTACATCATTTGTTTTGCTCAGTGCATTTGTGCTTGGCATTTTATTGATTTAGATAACCAGCCCTTCTTTGTTACAGCAGCTCCCAAAAGAAGATTGAAATGAATTCAACTGACTTCCAACAAACACACAAATAAAACCATCTTAATCGCACCCGTTTTTTTAAAACACCCAGAGCAGCTTAAAAATCCACAGTAGAGAATGGAACCACCATAAAAAGAAAGGGCAGCAGAGTTAAGCTACATATTTGTTGGGCACTAAAGGATTGGATAGGACTAAAACGAGAGAATTACACAATTTTTATTTATTTATTTATTTATTTATTTATTTATTTATTTATTTAATTTATTCCCCGCCCATCTCCCATACAAGGGACTCTGGGCGGGTTACAATAATTAAGACTTAAAAATTTAAAATATTTAAAGCCATACAAGTAGAAGATATATAAAAATAAATCCAGATATAAAATAAAATAACATCCAAGATGGATTGGAGACCGTAGCATAGGTCTTATTGCTACGGGGCCAGCCAACCCCAGGAGGCACTCCCACCTCCGTTGTCCCAGGCCAGGCGGCAGAGCCAGGTCTTAAGGGCCTTCCGAAAGGCCAGGAGTGAAGGGGCCAGTCTCACCTCCGGGGGGCAAGATGTTCCATAAGGCGGGGGCTGTCGCAGAGAAAGCACGCCTCCTGGACCCCGCTAGATGGAATTCTCTTGTTGAGGGGGTCCGAAGCATGCCCTCTCTGCACGCACGGGTGGGGTGGGCTGACATTATCGGGACGAGACGGTCCCTCAGGTGCCTCCCTGATTTGTGGCACTCGTATCAATAATTCCCTCTCTTGGAGCCATACAGAGCAAATCTGACACTTTCAAGACCGCATACCTCTCATTCAGAAGCTCCGAATAGGCTATAATACTCCCAACTCACCCATAAATCTGTGAGGCATTACACTGAGATGCATGAGGACTGGGCTGACACAAGGCACTTACCCTGGTTTTGAATCAGTCTCTTTTCTTGATTGACCCAATCTGTTGAACCAGATACTAACCCAGTGGGTGAGGCTTACATAGCCTCTGAGTCCCAAAGAAAAATACACCAAGCCAGGGAGGCTGCAGATGGCTGGAGAGACGATTATTGTCTCTCCCCCCCCCCCCCATCTCCCCATACCTCTGCAGCTTCCTTGGCTGCCCTTCTCAATTTGAAAAAGCCCCCTTGGAGGGGTTCATCCTTGGGATAGAAGGGAAGGTGGGAAGCAAGAAAGTGTGCAGGCAGCTGAAAAGAGGACCATTTCTTCCCTACTGCTCTATCCCTCCGCAGCCTTCCTGGCTGTCCCCATTTCTCCATCTGTAACATTCCCAAAGGAAGAAGCTTCCTCTGGAGGTCTCCCTTGGGATTGAACGGAAGAGTGGGAAGCCAGGGAGGATGGTCAGTTCCCCATCTATCCCTCCGCAGCCTTCCTGGCTGCCCCCACCGCTCCATCTGAAAAATCTCTCTGGCAAATTCTCTTTAGAGGCCATTTCTTGGGATTGAATGGAAGCCAGGGAGGCTGCAGGTGGCTGGAACAAGTACATTGAAGGACATTGTGCAATGATTTACACTTACACACTCCCCTTGGGCACCTTGTAGATCAATAAATATAGGGACACCACACCCCACACATGAGAACATTGCTGAAGTTTTCTTCCCCTTGAAACAGACAAGGAAAGCCAATTCTCCAGCTAGAAAAATAGGGGAAATGCAAGAAGTTTTCTTTTAACACTAGCACTCTCTCCACCACCACCACCAATTTTTGGTTACACCATGTAACATAAATTTAACTATCCCTTGCCCCTATCCACCCAATAAAACAGCACGGTCCCCAATCCCACCACCACTGCCATCGATGAAAATAACTGAAATTCAACTAAAAATAAAATCAATAGGAGAAAACCCAAAACCAACCTATTGCATTAACACCTGCCTTCCCAACCTTGCTGTCCTATTAGAAAGTCTAGACACCCCCCCCCCCCCCTTTGTCAGATCAGGTTGATCTCACCACCACAAAGGAGGAACCTTGATTGCCTAGATCAGAATTCTGGGAGTTGAAGTCCACACATCTTCAAGTGGCCAAGGCTGAGAAATGCTGGCCTAGATAAAGGGGATGCGAGTCCAGAGATAGTGACTGAGATCTACATCTGATTTCTAGCAACTCCAATTTGTAGGATTTTAGGCTTTTCACAGAAGGAGTGCAAGTTATTTGGTGTTTTAGCCAAAAGAAAAAAAACCCACCCACCCACACATTTTGCCAGCATTCTGCAGATACACAAGGTCTTCTTTTAAAGCTTTTATCCTTAGATTAATTTTGTCCCCCTAATATTCACACCCCATTTATTTTTAGACCTTTTCCCTGGAGAATCGCTTATGTATGCTCTCTCCTCTGTGTTCCTTGGCAGAAAACATAACATGCCGTGTGGGTATAACACAATGGGTCCTCTCATCTGCTCTGCATAATACTCCCGGGAACCTTTATTCCATCTGTTGTCATTCAACGGAAGACTTCTTACTCTTCAAACTCAATGTGTTCAGGTGTGCCTCTGTGGCAGCTTTATTAAGATACAGGAATCAGTTGACATCAATTCTAGGTTTTCCTAGAGCTTGAAAACTAGACATTTTCACGGAAGTCAGAAATCAAATTGCTTAATTACTCGATCTTGCTTATATAATACCCTTGCGTGCTCACGAATTCCCTACTCAAGTTCCAATATGCAGCTATTAATCTATTTTGGAGTGTTCCTATAAAAAGTATTCCACCACTTCCAATTCCCGGTGTGAATTCTTGACATCCAGAGAACATAAGATGAACACAAATGTCTTCAAAATCAAAATATACTCATTCTAACGCACAGGATCGAAAATGCTTATAGAACTGGAGCGTCACACAACTTGAAGGGTTATTTTATTTGTATAAAATTTGCTGCAGCAGCCAGTCACAAAAGAACCATTAGCCTGAATATAACCTTCGTGATATTCTCTTACCTCTTCAAACATTTCTCTTCAAATCTCAGCTCAATTTTCATCCCAAGCTGATATGTGCTCTTCTTTTCCAAGTCTGTTGTTATCCCCAATAAACATTACTCCTGAATTGCATTGCAAAAACTAGCCGTGCAAATTTCGATTCAGAGTTTGGCTCGCGTGTGAAATTGATGGCATTCCTGTTGAGTTTCCAAGCAGGCAACATTTCCCCCCACAATCTCTATCACGTAAAATTCTTGGAGGCAACGATGGATCCCCTTGAATTGGATATGGATAGCCATTGGAGACTGAAAACTGGCAGGATTACAACAGGGAAGGAAGGTAGAAGATCTCAGCCCACTTTCTAATGTTATGATTTGATTAAATGTGTATGGTGCTTGACTCCTAGTGACTCCGGGTGACTTTATACTGAAAGGAGACCACTCGTTTTTCCTTCCAGAATAGCCTCAAAGGTGAAATCTTTTTTCCTGGACTGCAGCAGGGAATGGAAGTATTAAATAGTATATCAACAGAGGTTTATAATTACATCCATATGATCATCATTGCCATTTTCATTGGATTTCATTTACACACTTAGTGTTCACGTGTATTGGCATTAATTCCTATGTACTGCAATCCCTGTATCACAAAGAATGCTCCACGGATTGGTTATGTACAAGAAATAAAGTCTTTCTCCAAGTTCCACTCAACTTCCAGCAAGTTTCTAACCACCTTCATTTTACTTTTGTGAAGAAATACAGAATTTTTTCCATAAAAAAAACACTTTCCAGTCTATATGTCACCCTGGGATTGTCTAGTGCAGGTAGTCCTTGCTTAATGACCACAATTGGGACTGGAATTTTGGTTGCTAAGTGAAGCGGTCATTAAGCAAATCTGACCCAATTTTACCTTTTTTGTGGTGCTTTTAAGCAAATCACTGCAGGCGCTAAGCAAACCACGTGGTTGTTAAGTGAATCATGCGGTTCCCCATTGATTTTGTTTTCCAGAAGCTGGCCAGGAAAGTTTAAAAAAAAAATGGTGATCATGTGACAACAGGATGCTGGGATGGTCATAAATGTGAACCGGTTACCAACACTGTTGCAGAGACATTGTGATGGTCGTAAGGATGAGAAGCAGTTGTTTTTTTCAACACCATTGTAAGTCTGAACCATCACTAAACAAATGGTTGTTAAGTGAGGACTACCTGTGGTCTCCCATCCATGCGTTAGCCGGCTCTGTCCCTGCTTAGCTTCCCCACCCCAATGTCAGCCAAGGTTGCAGCTCTCCGTACTTCAAAAAGGGGTAGATTAAATGCAAAGCCATGTTTAATACTTTTAACTGGCTTACCCCTCTTTTGGCACCGTTTCCTTTCACAGCCACACACAGCATTTCAAAACATAAGCACTAGCCAGAAAAATTGGGCTAAACCAAACCATTTGTAAGCATTTATATCTAGGCAGCCTTCAACAGGGGGAACCCAGATCAATCGAGGTCCGTCTTAAGTAAAAGCTTGGCACTTTCAGGGGCTGCACCATGCAAACATCGGGAACAGAAAATGGCTCCTTGCCATCTGCAGCAGGAGCTTCGCACCTTATCCGCACAATCCGACACTTGCGTGAGGGATGGGCAAGTTAAAAATAGCAAAACTTTCGAAGAAATATTTGTCACACTGCTTAGGCAGGCAACCCTCCGTCCCAATATATTCGTCCATTTTTATCTGGAGAAATAATTGGCTTCACGCTCAGGCTGCAGTGCAATACAAAATGCCCCGGGATTTGCCAAAAAACAACAACAACAACAACCCAAAAAGACAAGCAAATTGTTCTGGAATGGAGGAGAAAGCTGTAGTGCCCCTCTATAAGAGTGAAATATTTTATTAGTGAGGCAGAATAACTGCTTGAAAATAGAGCTGCGAAGACGTTCGGAGGAGGGGAGGAAAAAAAACAAACAGAACTCGCAGATGGTTTGGAAATAAATCCCAATTGCAGTCAATCTACTTAGCATCTCCCCCACCCCACCCCAAAGGGGAGAAATTTTGCTTTTCTGCCTTTCCCTCCCAAGGCACTTTGCTCCGAAGCATATGCACTTTTCGTTCAACCAAGATGTGGCTTTGAGTCATCTTCTGCCCCTCTGCTGTTTGCGCACCGCTCGCCTTGAAAAATCTGCACCCGTGAATTTTATTTTTAAAATATATAAAAATATGTATTTACATTTTGTAAAAAAAAAAGAGAGGAGGTGGAAAATGGTGTCTTTTTGGAGCAGTTTCAGAAGCAGTTGCTGTGAGTAGGTTTGACCCATATCAGGGAGGGGGGAAATGAGAAAGAACAAAGTTTCGCATTTTCAAGAGCTACCACCCAGCAAAATAAAACCTCCAGTTTCAAAGGCAGTGTACCTTAAACATGAGGCAGTGGCAACAAAAATGGGCAGGCTACAGCCTTCTTGCCCTGCTTATAAACCAGGCCAAGAACCAAGGCCAATCTAATTTAAACCAGGGGTGCAGCTTCATTAAACTTCATTCCAAAAAAAACAGGTGCAATTTTTTTTAAAATATTTTTGCACATTGCATTGGATCGCTCACCTCGCACCGAAAAAGTGGACTGCTCCAGAATCAGGAGATAATTGAGCTCCGACGCCCACATTTTCATCTGCTGAAAGGTTTCAGGGTTACAATTGGTATTCAAGCAGCAAACGTTTTAAAGCGCCGCCTTTGTCGCTGTAGCAATTGGAAGACGGGCGCTCCAGATTTATTCGCCTTTCCATCAATTGCAAAAAGGCAACCCTGCCAAGAACAAACTCAATCCAAAAGGCAACATATTTGGGGAGAAGGGTAGGGAGAGAGAAGCAGCATCAGAGAGAGAACTTTTTGGCACTCATGCTTTCCCAAATCCACTGACATACCCAAGACTCGGCATATTACGATAGCAAATTTTTTTTTTCACTCCTTCAGCTTCCAAGAAGTTCTCAGCACACCAAGATTTCACAAATTACGATGACAAGTTATTTAGACATTGCTCTACCTCCAGAGGAGCCCAGAGAACTGAAGAAATAATAGTAAAAACATAGCTCTTAAATATTAACCAATTCAGCAGATCACTGTTTTGGTCTCTCTAGCCCAGTGTTTCTCAACCTTGGCAGCTTTAAGATGTGTGGACTTCAACTCCCAGAATTCATGCTGGGAAGCATGCTGGCTGGGGAATTCTGGGAGTTGAAGTCCACACGTCTTAAAGCTGCCAAGGTTGAGAAACACTGTTCTAGCCTGCTCCTCTGTAATAATACCGTCTTTTTTCAATGCTTAGCTGACAAAGCCCACTGAGCAGTAGGCAGGGGGCTGTAATATTTTCCTAGAGGAAGAATTCCATATCGAAGGAGCCACCACCAATAAGGCCATGCTGCAGATCGACCACATTGTGGCTAGACCCGTAGGTGGGACCACCAGCGGAAACAGCTCAGGCACCTGCATTCCTGTAAGCTATTGAGATCAGCATTAAAGGGCATGATCCAGCTGCCCGATTTGACAATCGATCTTCTGAATCCAAAAGGTCTCAGCAGGCCAATTTCGTGAGCTTTCGACCGGGAACATTTCTGCAGCACGCACCTTGAAGCGGCGAGGATAGTATACACAATTTCCACTGGTCCTTCTTTGTTTTCTAGCTTTGCTCAACTTCCATTGGCAAGTCTTGGGGGAGAATGAAAGCTAAGGGCCCCTTTAGCTGATTTGTTTAAACTTGCCTTCTGTCCTTCTGCAAAACTCTAAGCAGGTTGGACTTGGTTGACACTTGGATGGGACACCACCAGGAGATCCCAGGGCTGCAGCTGGAGGGGGAAAGCAACAGTGGCAAACCATTTCTATATTTTTGCCAGGAAAATACAAAACTAGATTGATTTGTCCAAGAAATCACATGATGATCCATTTGTCTTTATTATACTGAGCCACTCACTGACTGTCCAGCAAGCTTTGGCAATTGGGCAGTTTAAAATTGTTTAATAAATTAAATAAACCTCCATTTGTATGTTTGCATTCCCTAAAAGCAATCGGTTGAGCGTCCTTCTCCAAGTGGTAAAGGTTCCCCCCGCACAGTTGTGCAGTCGTGTCCGACTCTAGGGGCTGGTCCTCATCTCCGTTTGTGAGCCGAAGAGCCAGCGCTGTCCGAAGACGCTTCCACGGTCATGTGGCCGGCATGACGAGCGCAAAACGCTGTTACCTACCCACCGAAGTGGTACCTATTCACCTACTTGCATTTGCATGCTTTCAAATTGCTAGGTTGGCAAGAGCTGGGGCAAATGCGGGAGCTCACTCCGTCACGCGGGGCTAGGGTCTCAAACCTCCAAACTTGCGATCTTCCGATTGACAAGCCTGGCATCTTACCCGCTGAGCCACCACGCCCCTCCTTCTCCAAACCAGAGGGCAATTCTCTGTATGCTAAGGAGGTGAGTGCAGAGTTTTTCCCCTTGATGGATTGAACTGGAAGTCACAAGCAAACAATTTGGGAAATAAAGCAGTCTGGGAATCTTGGTTACTGCCTGGTGGCTGTGTTCACACAACATGCTTAAGACCCAGGTGCATTCACACCTGTAAAGCTTGCTTGGCTTTAATTTTGGTTAACCATTTTTTAAAGCTAAGCTTGGGTTTACTCAGGTCTGTGGCTCAACGTACTGGGTGAACCCAGAGAGTATTGTTAACTTGGTAATAGTTTATCCATATTGGATGGACACAACCATCCAGTAATAAACTCCCAGGGATATTTAGAGCATCCTAGAATACAATTTGAAAACTCTGTATCCATGCTACCATTGGCACTTATTTCTATCCCTTTCATTTCCTATTTCTTCTTTCACTTCCCACTTCTCATTTCTTGCCTAGCCCCTCCAATTAGCATTTCTGTCCCCCCAGTTTTGGGGCTTTCTGTCAAGAAGAGAAAAAGCCTTTCATTGCTTGCACCCACCACCTCTGTTTTCCACTGTTGTCCTTTAAGAAGAGGATACCACCTTCTAAAATTAAAAAAAAACACAGAAATATTTATTTTTCTTGGAAGGGTGCCCTAATCAGATGAATTCCAAATTTAATAAAGTAGCAACTTCTCCTCTTGCAAGAATCCAGATTTTTATCTGCCAGGATGAGAGCCGAGCTTCATTTGAATTTGGATGGAAAGAAAAGCTCATAACTATCCCTGGCATTTGGTATGCCTGATGTTTCACCATTTCCATTTCATAAGTCTGTAACAGTACTTTCCTTGGTGAGCGCAGCATACACACACACACATGGAAATGCACCAACTGAACAAGAACCTGGAAAGTTGCTGGAAAAAAAATAACAAGAAAAGGACATCACAGCCTCTACAGATGGCTTGAAGGAAAGAAAATTATCAGACGGTGTGGAAAAAAAAACATAAAGGGGAAAATAAGATGGAAGTTTTGCGGGACGGGGCTGGAAGAGAAAGGCTACTTTGCAACATTTTTCTAGAGCATTCCAAAACAGGTTCCAGTATTTCAGCACAAGGAATTGGACATGTTTTCACAGACTAACACCAAGTCTGGGTCCCAGGCTGAAGGCTATACTTGTAAACCTAACCTCAGATCCAATTTAAACTCAAGCTAAGATAAATGAGAGCCAGTTTGGTGTAGTGGTTAAGGCACTAGGCTAGAAACTGGGAGACTGCGAGTTCTAGTCCCGCCTTAGGCATGAAATCCGGCTGGGTGACCTTGGGCCAGTCCCTGTCTCTCAGCCCTAGGAAGGAGCCAATGGCAAACCAGGAGGCTGAGAGTTCTAGTCCCACCTTAGGCATGAAAGCCGGCTGGGTGACCTTGGGCCAGTCACACTCTCAGCCCTAGGAAGCAGGCAATGGCTAACCACTTCTGAGAAACCTTCCCAAGAAAACTGCAGGGACTTGTCCAGGCAGTCTCCGAGAATCAGACACGATTGAACGGATAAAAAAAGATAAATGAAATGAATATGTTAATCTGTTTGCCTTACATAGTTCATGGTTTCCCTCTCACCTTCCTAAAAATTTAGGGGCTAATTCTGGAGAATATTGTTTCTGTGACCATATAGAAACATCGCATAGGCAATCATAACATGAAGAAATTAAGATTGATTGCATGGCCTCCAAGAACTGCTATAGAAAGACGTGATGCAACGCATGTAACATTTAGAGTTTCGTAAACTAGCATTTACTGCTTAATAAGGTTTTTTTTAAAAAAAAGGATGATCTTTCTTAGAAAAAAAAAAGGTTATGAAACCCAAAAAGATGTTGCCGTATAACAGTGTTGCGCTACAAAATCATAGGTTCTAACATCACAGATCGAGACTTCGCTATCCAGTAACATACTTTGCATGCTTGAAAACTGGGTTATATCATTTAAAGAAACAAAACTTTCCAAAGGTTACAGAGAAACAGAAACAGATTATGAACAGACCCATAACAATAAGAAAAGTTTGTGAAGCTATTAAAAAAAAGACTAAAACAGGAAAGGTGCCTGGACCAGATGCCTCACCGGCTTACTATAAATGTTTTGAGGATGAACGTTTACAACCTTTACAAAATACAATGAATTCTATTTCACAGAGGGGAAAGATGCCAGAGAGCTGGAAAGAGGCTAATATAGCATTAATATCTAAGGAGGGACAAGATTTGACTTTAATAAGAAACTATTGGTCAATATCATTATTGAATAATGACTAAGTTTTTTACACCAATTTTGGCTGAGAGGTTGAAAATAATTTTGCAAGAATTCATTCGTGAGGATCAATGTGGATTTTTACCTAAAGGACAGTTAAAGAATATAAGAAATGTGTTGGCCATTTTGGAATACGTGAAGCAACATAATGAAAAACAAGCTGCATTGATTTTCTAAGATGCAGAGAAGGCCTTTGACAATTTGACTTGGGCTTTCCTGTTTAAAGTTTTGGAAGATATGAATTTGAGAGAATTTTATTAAATGGGTAAGATAGATTTACACTTCACAGAAAGCACAAATAATTGTTAATGGAGATTTAACAAAACCCTGTGAGATACAAAAAGGGACAAGACAAGGATGCCTATGATCTCCTCTCCTGTTTATTTTAGTTCTTGAAATATTGAATAGCGATATAAGACAGGATGAGAAAATTGTGGGAGTAAAGATTTAAAAAGAAACCTAATACATTAGGGGCATTTGCTGATGACTTGGTGTTGGTTTTGGAGGATCCACTAAAGGGAATAAAATTAAAAATAATTGTTTTTAAAAATTAAAAGAATTTGGTGCATTAGCAAGTTTTAAGATCAACTAATAGAAGACAAGATGTTAACAAACACATGAAAATAGATGATCAAACAGAATTGATGAATAAAACAGCTTTTAAGATTCAGAGGAAAGTAAAATATTTGGGTATCACTATGACAAATATGAATTGTATGCCATTTCAAAATAATTATGTTAAGACACAGAATGAAGTTTAAAAAGATATGTTAAGATGGGAGAAACTACAATTGTCATTGTTGGGGAGAATTCCTGTGATAAATGTCCTGCCTAGAATGATTTGTTTCAGACAATAGCTGTTTTGGCAACTAATGTACCATTTAAGCAGTGGCAAAAAGATATACCTAAGTTTGTATGGCAAGGGAAAAACCACAACTTTTCTATTTTTCTGCTACTCTATTTCTTTTTGCTCCTTTAGTTTTTCATTCATTTCCCCCCTTTTCTCTTTTTCTCTATTTTAGTTTGTATTAGTCTTATTCTTGTGTTTGAAATTTTCAATAGAATTATATATACTATATGTATATAACTCCGGGAGACAGTGGAGGACAGGAAGGCCTGGAGTGCTATGGTCCATGAGGTCACCAAGAGTCGGACACGACTAAACGACTGAACAACAAAAAAAATATGAAAAAAAGAAAACTGGGTTATATCAAGTGAGGCAGTCTTAAGTAGCCTTCCCCACAAATTGGTTCCCCCCAGATGTAGAGTCCAGGCAGGCAAGACATGTTGAATATCTCAGTTCGAGCAAATGAAAACCTGGATTATTCAATTGGCCACAAAGAGATGCCGCTGTCCAGGGTCCTAAAGTGAGATTTTCTTCTGTGGTGCCTGGAGGACCCAGGATTTGAACCCACAATTTTCCACATGCATACATACTGTCATTCCACTGAGCTTCAAGGAGGTGCAGAAATGATCAGGAACCTGGGGAAAAACTCAGAATTGCTGCTGGTTGGAACAGGCAATGGATTAAAGAGACAAGACGGCTCCTAATGCAGATTACAAGGTGTGCTTGGTTTATGAAATCCGGCTATGTCTTGCTTTTATCCAGGAGGAGGAAAGCTCGCAGATTGTTCAAGAAACCAACATGGGGAAAACCAAGCATTTCCCTCCACCCAAGCAAACTAGAAGGGGCCAAGAAGGATCCGGCTGGCTGGCAATTATAGGAGCTATTATACTCCCAGCAGACTAGAAAGGCACCAGATTGGGATTAAATGCATTGCATAGTACTCAGATTAATTTGCTGGCCTAAAGAATTTTATTCCTGTCAGAGTGAGCGGGTGGAGCGGCCTGTTCCTTCTTCCTAGACACCAGTGATCCACGTACTATGCAGTAAATAGAGGCTCAAACAGAGATTATATAAATATCCTATTTACTTTATATACATACATATTTACAGATCACATCCACACGGGTAACAAATGATACAGCGATGAAGTTACAGCGAACAAGAAGAAAGAATACCAGGATTCTTCTGCTTATATATACAAACTGACCAATCACCTTATAGGTCATTCTCATTATCTACCACACCCAACTTAACTCTTAGCACCTGTGGTATGAGTCACACACTGCCACATCATCCCTACAACAATGGCTGCTAATTGGGTGACTTGCAGAATAATTCCCCTCTCACCTAGATATCAAGCCTCTCCAGTATAAATTATCTAACTGTAAATTCCTGGGTATATACAAACCCCAACAATTCCTTACTTGCAATCCCAGTAATGCCACTCCATTCCGACCAACTCTGAGCAGCATGCAACATAAATAGAAAGCTAAAAAAAATTGGAGTATCACAACCATGCCAATCTCCTCCAGGGATTAAGATAGAAGCAATCTCTCCTTCTGCGCCCTGCATTTTCTCACAGTGCAAAAGGGTAAGACCATGTTTAAAAGCCAAACTCTGCCTCCCTGGAGTTGTTCAGTTTTGCAACTCTCCTACTGTCAATTTAAAAGAATAAATGGGATGTAGGCAACAGCCAGCAAACCAAACTCCATCTGTTAACATCTGTGTGCGAGGGAATGTTAAAGAGGTATACATTGTTTTATTGATTGCATTTCAACAAGGAGAATCAATCTCATTTGCTTGGAAGATGAGCAGGATCAGGCCTACTTAGTTCTTGAATGGGAGACCAGCAAAAAGAAAAAAAAATAGCTGTATTGTAGACCAAAGACCAAAAAAGTGGAAGGCAAAAGGAGGAGGGGCCGACCAAGGGCAAGATGGATGGATGGTATTCTGGAGGTGACGGACTCAACCATTGGGGAGCTGGGGATGGTGACGGCCGACAGAAAGCTCTGGCGTGGGCTGGTCCATGAGGTCACGAAGAGTCGGAAGCGACTGAACGAATAAACAACAACAACAGACCAAAGACACAACTGGGGACTTGTGCTCATGACTCAAGGCAAACTTTGCCACTTCCTTTCATTTATTAAAAAAAATCCATGTTACACAAAGTGTTTTCAGAATAACTTCGCCTCAGGTTTCCGTCACCCCTTTACAGTGGGAACAACCAACACTTCTGAAACCATTAGCAATCCATTATTTACTGTAAAACAACAAAGAACCCTTTGCATTGAACTCTGAGCTTTTTCCATTGGGGTTGAGCGAGAGAGAGAAATGCGAGGTACAAGTAACAGGAAAGACATGTTTTCCAGCTACAAACAGCCAGTTCTTTAAGATCATACTGTATGTCTGAGCCTTTGAGTTTTCAGGGCCAATGTTATTGCAGTCTTCTGACAGAAAAAAAATGAAGATAAAGAAATAAGAACTTATAGCATCCTTCCAAGATTGGTACTTTAAGGGTTTTTTAGGGTTATTGTTGTTTTAAGTATCAGTTCCTCCCCTATCAAGATTGTTGTTCAGTCGTGTCCAGCTCTTCGTGACCTCATGGACCATAGCACTCCAGGCCTTCCTGTCCTCCACTGTCTCCTGGAGTTTGCTCAAATTCATGTTCATTACATCAGTGATGCTATCTAACCATCTCATCCTCTGCCGTCCCCTTCTCCTTTTGCCCTCAGTCTTTCCCAGCATCAGGGTCTTTTCCAGTGAGTCCTCTCTTCGCATTAGGTGGCCAAAGTATTTGAGCTTCAGCATCAAGATAGCTCTCCAATAAAAAAAAAAAAAGCTCATCCTTAATTTCCCTACACAAATAACTTCCTAAGAGGAGAAACAGTTTGAAACTGGAACCCAGGATCCAAAGATGTGAGTTTTCCTTTCCCTGAATGTGTTCAAGCAGCGATTGGACAGCTGTCCACCAGAGAGATTTTCGTCTGGATTCCCACACAGCACAGCAGGGTGGATTCAATAGCCTCAGCTGTCCCTTTCCAATTCTGCTTATATGCCAAAAGAAAATTCAGGAGCAAAGCAAGAGCAAATTGAGAAGTGGGGTGATGGCAGGAGAGAAATGGAAGTATCAAAAGAAAGAAAATCATGGCTTTAATGGTGGTTTTCAGGCTGGGCTGTCTTGCTTTGTCTATGTTTTTAATGTTTTGGTATATTTTCTAAGCTACTCAGAGTCTGCTGAGTGGGCAGCTAGAATACATTTAATAAATAGAATGATCCATTACTTGAGGTTCTACTGGGTCAACCCCAACCTTCACCAGATCATTTCCAAGGGAGATAACACATCTCTGTCCTCTTGGGCGACACTGCATTTGGCCAAAACCAGAGGAAAACAAGTAGCAATTTGCTTTTACTAATTCGTATGCATTGGTTTAAACTTAGATACAGTTGCTATGATTGAAACAAAAATATGAGACACTCATCCTAGTTTCTCCTATAAACAACCAGTTAGATAACACCAAAGTCAGTTCTCCTTCCAATTCTTTAGATTTTGAACTATGTTTTGAAGAGGCTTCGTACAGCACCTCCAACTTCACTTGATGTATTTTTGTCTTTAAAACAGTGTACCTGTTCTGAGGAATAAATGCATTCCTTTCCTAAATTATGGGATTTCAAATGTGAACTAACGCCAGGAAGCTGGGTCAAAGGAGAGAAACCTTCTGATGGGAAGTCAATATCCATAGGTCCCTCTTAACCTCAGCTGTTCCCAACATGATGTCCTTCAATGGTATTGTACTTCATTTCCCAGAATCCTTGTGTTCCTTAGGGATTCTGGGAATTGAAATCCAACACATACGGAAGACACCAGGTTGGTGATTATGGACCTGCATCAACTAAAAGTAACTTATCTGGGTTTGAAGCCGACGTTTGAATGCTTGAGATTCTAACTCAAATCTTCGGCATGCAAACTGGTTGCTCTTCTAGTTAGCTCTGGACCTTTCTCCTTTTTGAGTACAGTTAATATCTATGACATTCTTAGAGATATATTAAAGGTACTCATTAAAAAATGATATTCTTGAGAGCCAGTTTGGTGTAGTGGTTAAAGCACCAGGCTAGAAACCAGGAGACCGTGAGTTCTAGTCCCACCTTAGGCACAAAGCCAGCTGGGTGACCCTGGGCCAGTCGCTCTCTCTCAGCCCCAGGAAGGAGGCAATGGCAAACCAGGAGACTGAGAGTTCTAGACCCACCTTAGGCACAAAGCCAGCTGGGTGACCCTGGGCCAGTCGCTCTCTCTCAGCCCCAGGAAGGAGGCAATGGCAAACCAGGAGACTGAGAGTTCTAGTCCCACCTTAGGCACAAAGCCAGCTGGGTGACCCTGGGCCAGTCGCTCTCTCTCAGCCCCAGGAAGGAGGCAATGGCAAACCAGGAGACTGAGAGTTCTAGTCCCACCTTAGGCACAAAGCCAGCTGGGTGACCCTGGGCCAGTCGCTCTCTCTCAGCCCCAGGAAGGAGGCAATGGCAAACCAGGAGACCGTGAGTTCTAGTCCCACCTTAGGCATAAAGCCAGATGGGTGACCTTGAGCCAGTCACTTTCTCTCAGCCCTAGGAAGGAGGCAATGGCAAACCACTTCCGAAAATCTTGCCAAGAAAACTGCAGGGACTTGTCCAGGCAGTCTCCAAGAATCGGACACAGTTGAACAGATTAAAAAATGACATTCTTTGTCTGCAGTAGCAGTCGCTTGAATCTTTGCTACTGTGATGCCCTTTGACATCATTGGCAACACAACAGCATGCTTATCTGTGGAGAGTGAGGACGACCTTGACAGAAATACACAGGTGCTGTTGCCTAGCAAAAGGGGCTAAAGCATTTTTAAGTGGAGAACATGCAGATACCACTCAGAAGCAGTTCAGACACCTCCCTAATTCACTGAACTATAAGGAAGGAAGGAAGGAGGAGGACGAGCAGCGTAATCAGATTTGCAAGATTGTTGTTACAGCCACAGGGGTTTTAGACTTCCTGTAGGGTTTGATTTATTGGTGGTGGCTCAGCGGGTAAGACGCCAGGCTTGTCGATCGGAAGATCGCAAGTTCGAATCCCTAGCCCTGCGTGCAGAGTGAGCTCCCGCACGTGCCCCAGCTCTTGCCAACCTAGCAATTCGAAAGCATGCAAATGCAAGTAGATGAATAGGTACCACTTTGGTGGGAAGGTAGCAGCGTTCCGCGTGCGTCATGCGGCCACATGACCGCGGAAGCGTATTCGGACAGCGCTGGCTCTTCGGCGAACAAATGGAGATGAGCACTGGGCCCTAGAGTCAGACACGACTGCACAAATGTGCGGGGGGAACCTTTACCTTTACTTCATGGTGGGGCTGAGATCATGACTATTCTTTTGTCAGAGAAGCAAGACATAGGGCAGAAGTACAAAATAGTAAGCCAATAAAAACAAAGGCATGAGATTAAAAGAGCTAAGTTTAGTTTACACTCTTTATACTTCATCATACCTTTCCATTTGTAATATGTTCACACACTGCCACAGACCAGGGAAGCTGCCATTACATTCACAGGACATCTGAGTTCCAGCACAAACCTATTTTGACTGGAATAAAGCAAGACCAGAGAGGTGATTTGAGAAATGCAGCCGACTAAACCCCGCTCAGGTTGAATTGTTTTCCTGTTAAAGGAAGAACCAGCCCCTTTCATGCCACTGAGCAGAAAACGTTCATCTGAAATCAACCAGGAAGCATTTCTCTGCAGGTTTACAATCCAAACTGCACAGCATAAAAGGAAAAAAAATGATGAGGGGAGAGGAAATCAACAAACCATTTGTTTGTGCCTAGCTGTTACATTATTCCTTTTGGGGCAAGCAGCATCCTTCAGAGAGAAGGAATAACTGAGAGAAAGCCAAAGAAATTAAAGGCTTAAGATAAAAAAAGGAGTTAAGATAAATCTAGTTTACATAACTGTTCACCACTCTGAGCATGTTATGGGAAGCTAGAACACATTGGCTAGATTCACACAACATGCTTAGTGAAACACCACTGGTTTTGCTAGGTGGGGAGTTAAACTCCTACACAGGAGCCTGTTATGAACTTACAGGTGGCATTCACACACCAGACCCAAGCTGGTTAAAGTTATCTTAGTCCACTTTTGGTAATTTGTTATATCCAGCAGACTTTGGCTGTACTGTTTGCTTATGAGGCAATGTAGGGGGTGAACCCAGAAAGAGAGTCAATTAACTAGCTAGGTTAAGCAAGTGATATGAAGACAAGCATCTGGAGGACATGAGATTTAGGAAAGATGGGTTATGATAGAACAACTTTTTTCTTCCTCAGCCAACCAAGCTTCTAATAGAAAAGAGAAGGAACCATAATAAACCAAGTCCACTTACTGTGTTACTTGGTCATGAAGTTACAGATGAGTTCTCCACCTTCCAGCAGAACTGGAAGGGACCACCAATGTTCAAGTCCATCCAAGAGTCATGTTTCCAGCAAACAGTCCATCAAGATCCAAGGATGAGAACGTAGAAATGATTGGAAGCAGTTCATAAATCAAGAAAGTCACATAGGCAGGAACAGGACCCATGGCTTCAAGAGACAGCTGTTCCCAAAAGTGTCCCAAGAAAGAATCAGTCTTCTGAGTCAGCCTTAATTACTCAACTCTTCGCCAGTCTCCACCCAGGGGCAGCGGAAACTAAGCAGCCTTGATTTGCTAGGTCTGATTCTGCAAAGCTTCAAGTCTCACCAGGGTTATACCTTGCCAGTGGCAATTCCTCCACCTGGCTAAATTCTGGCTTTCCATCAGTGGTCACCTGCATACCTGAGAAGAAGGATCTTGCTTTCAGTTCCACATCAGAATCCTCTCTATCAGGATCAAGAATGATAAGATCTCCTACTGGTCTTTCAGCAGGGCTACCAAATCTGAGTTGTAAACTCCAGGAGACCACTGGATGGCAGCAGAGAGAGACAGAAAACTCCTTGTTGCCCTCTAGAGGTCATCTTCATTTCTGCAGCTCAGATCTGTAACCCTACTTTCAGTGCTGGTTCAAGGAGCTTTGTCCCTCAGCACTGGAACGGCCAGGTTCATCAACGTGGTCTCTTTCGAAGAAGATGACCTTATATTTGAGACAGAGCCCAGCTGGACTTGGTCTGTTTTCTCCCAGTGGTAGATAAACCATGACCTAGTGCTTGTGTGAACTCAACCAGCTATGGTTTATTCAACAAACAATTGGTGCAAAATGCAATTATCAAGGTTGGTGATCTTGGAACACCAACCGTGAGAAGCTGCATTGGTTATGTGTTTGTTACCGGGCCAAATCCTAGCTGCTATTTCAACCCTCAACACTCCCCCCCACCCTAAGTCTTAGAATCTGGTTATCTGAAGAAATATTTATTGACCTGTAAGCCTGCCTGTGCACTTACTAGAATTTAAATGTTCTGTAATGTCACATTTTCAGGCCTTGGGGGACATTAAAATGGTATTTGGGCCCCACTCTGCCAGGAAAATAAAAACGTGGGGAGGAGGGGCCTGGACAGGGCTGGCAACTATCCACAAAGGCCGGGTGCTGGCACCAAGCTTGTGTATATCCTCGAGGGCAGTGGACGTTGGAAAGTGATTATTTACCATGGAAGTTTCTTTCTGGGGGTTCTTGCAAACGTAGCCAATCGGAGAGACATTTGCCTCAACATCTCGTGCCAACCCAGCAACAGAACAAAAATCGCCTTGCCCCAAATGTCAGGGTTGCTCTTTGGCCTTTGGGATGGGCGAGGGACAGGGGGTGGCAATCTTCGCTCCCCACAATTAACAGCCGAATCTCAAGAATTTGCCCGTTTGCAGTGCTATATTTTAAACTCTTGACGTTTCAGCGATATGTCTGCTGAATATTAACAAGACTGCAAAGATCCCAGTGCTATTGCTGGCAGGGGGGGGGGGCTCCTATTGCTTGCTTTCTTGCAGTGTTTTACTGTATTTTGTTGGAACGTAACAGTCCTCGTTTCTGGCTGCTTTCAACTGCAGGAGAACTAGGGATGAGTCAGGGAACTAAGCGAAGCATCGAGGTCTTCAGGGAGGTGGAGAAAAAAGGGGCATCCTCAGCACAGCGGGGGACTTCGAGCTAGGTTTGTTTAATTGTGGTTTGTTGAACAAACCATGACTAGGGGGCTTCACAGCCACAAATCCGTGTTTTGCCAAAGCACGGTGGCTGATGGCCCATCATTTGCTACAAGGAAGGTAGTTTGTTTCAGCATGGTGTACAGTAGAGCAGGTGTGATCTCTGACTATGTTCCTGGGTGTAGGACAACCGATAGGGACACCGTTATGCCTTCTACAGTAGTCCTCACTTAACAACCATTTGTTTACCAATGGTTCAGACTTATGGTGCTGGAAAAACCGACTTGCGACTGGTCCTCGCACTTACGACCGTTGCAGCGTCCCCGCAGTCACGTAATCATGATTTGGGTGCTTGGCAACCAGTTCGCATTTATGTCCTGTGGTCATGTGATTGCCATTTTCGACCTTCCCAGCGGGCAAGCAAAATCAATGGGGAACTGTGTGATTCTCTTAATGACCATGTGGTTCGCTTCACGCCCACGGTGATTCACTTAACCGCCGCTGCAAAAAAGGTCATAAAATCAGGTTGGATTCGCTTAATGACTGCTTCACTTAGCAACCGAAATTCCAGTCCCAGTTGTGGTCGTTGTTTGAACTACCTGTACAGTGAAGCTGTTGCTCAATTAAGGGATATTTAGTCAATCAGCCTTCTCCAGCCTGGCCCTCGAGGTGGACTACAGTTTCCACCATTCCTCCCCCCCCCAAATACTGATGGGAATTGTAGTTCATATCTGGGGCAGGGGAGGAACTAGAAAAAGTTGGCTTAAATCTCCTGCTAATTTGGTTTAGAGTAACTGAAATGCTTCCTCCCTCCCTCCCTGTTTTGATGGAAGATGAAAGAATCGTGTACTGATCCAACGGGCGAGACCTCCCTCGTATGAAAAATTCTCTTTTAAAAACATTTTATTTTTTATCCCCTTCTTTTACATCAGGCCGGAAATAAACTAGCCATAAAAGATGACCTTGTGTCTTTCCCGCTTGATTCACAGCAAATATTGCAGCATTAATCCAATTTCTGGGCTCTACCGTAATTCCAGGAAGCTGTAAAGAAATAACACCGGATTTTTTTTTTGTTATCCGCAGAGCCACCGAGTAATGAAGAAGTTCCTGGGTTAGCCGTATTCCTTACACACAGCCTTTATTATGTCGTGATACGCCTCATAACTCTGAAATAATTGCTACCCAAATCAACCACTTTTATGGTGGCTACCAATAATTGATACCCAAATCAACTGCTTTGACTGGACGCTCAACCAGGGTCCACAATTCACAGAAAGGGCAGCCAAAACAAAGGAGCGTCATTCCAACAAAACACACTGAGATGGCTGAGCATGGCACACCACGCTTTTAGACCAGGGGTGGGGGAACGTTTTTCTGCCGAGGGCCATTTGGATATTTATAACCGGGGACCGGGGGGGTGAGGGGCGTGGTTTCTGGGATTTCCGCGCACCGGGGGCCGGAGTTTGCGGGCGGGAGCCAATCACAAGCACTGGGGGGAGGGGTTTGTGGGCGGGAGCCAATCGTGTGGAAGGGGCGGGGTTTGCGGGCGGGAGCCCCGCAGGCCTTAGGCGGGAGCCCCACGGGCCTTTTACGGCCCGCGGGCCTGACATTGCCCACCCCTGTTTTAGACCATCATGCCGCACAAATTGCTTTTAATTCGGCTAATAATGATGAAGAATGAAGGAACCAAGAAAAACAGGAACCAAGTCTTAGGCTCTTTAGCTCCATTTCCCCCAATGTGGTATTCCCCAGCTGTGGCTGGGCCAAGATGACATTAGCCAGGAATCCTGGCTCACGAGGAGCACCCATTAATGAAGGCTGATTTATGTATCAACTCACCTCCTAGAATTTTCTGTTGTTTTCCAACTAAATGAACAGCTAGCAAATGTGTTGGATCAATGCCAAAGTTTGGATTGGGGTTAATGAAAAACAAGACAGAGAGTTGCGTGCAGGTTATCAAGCAGCATCTTCCATATTTTGAAACTGGTGTGTTTATTTTATAAATCTGGCAACCTATAAAGTTTTTTTTTCTAGACTTCACATATGCCAAACTCATGTTTGTTTGTTAGCCTCATTTTTCCACCTAGTCATGTTATTTTCCATTGCACACAAAATGGGTTCAGTTATAGATTGAAAGTTGAGGGGGGGAGGTGACTCTCCTCACCTAATCTCCCTTTCCATAGATCAATGATCAGTGTAGTCCTAATGGTAACATCTTGATTATCAACAATAGTAGTAGTAGTAATTAGACTATACAGGGAAGCCATTGAAATACATAAACACCAACACAGTTTCAATAAAAAAGAAGAAAGCTTAAAGATCAGCAAAACCTGGCTGCCAGTCCTGAAAAACACAGCTTGCAAAAGGTCAACGAACTCTACTCAACCACAGAAATATACAAACAACTCACACAATAGATGTGCTAATCCTACACACGACAGCACCACACCCCCTAATCACCACAATAAACCCTCTCCTAATCTCTTGTAAATGACCCACAGAAGACACACACCCTCTCAGCAGCTATAAACACCAGCAGTAACACACACCCTCCACTTGGGCACAGAGAGAATCTTCTAGCTGTGCTCCTGTCCTCTGAAGATGAAATCATGATGACAAAAAGGACAGGGAATGGAGGATGTCCACCCAGATGATGGATCCCAACCTAACCAAAACAGGATCTCATGGAGAAATGTAAGAAGAGAGGACTTACTGTTTACAGTAAAGCAGACAAGATGGTGCAGTTTCCTAGACACTGCAGCCAGATGTAACCTTAAAGCCTTTTGTGATCATGTCCCACCACAGATTGGATTCACACAACATGCTAAACCAGAAACCAGGGGGCTGAATTCACACAGCCTGCAAAGCCTTAACCAAACCAATCATGATGTTGTGGCTTGGTGTGATGGGGGACTCTGCCCAGGATATTGTCTCCAAATTGGACCAGATGTAAGGTACAAGCCTGGGTTGTCTCATCACACCTAACCCTACATTCGAGTTAAGAAAGCACAACTGAGAACATGCCCCCCCAAATAAACCATGGTAGTCTGGCTTACGCAACATGAAAATGACATCATGGTGCCCGTGATGTCACTGTGGCTTGTCCCAGATGACTTTGTGTGCGCACAGCTCGCACATCATAGCAAACGCAACTCCTTTTCACAGCTGGTCTAACACATTTGCAACTGTGAAAAATGCTTTTGAGAGTTAAGAATCCAAGAGGGAGGGGGAACTCCAGATGCAGCCTGAGGCATCTTTGATCCAGCAATTTGGATGCCCAGGAATATCCTGGTTACCAGTTCGGTTCTGGGTGCAGTTCAAGGGGCTGGTCATCCTCTTGAAAGCCCTCCATGGTTCAGGATCTGGATATCTTCAAGACCCCCTTCTGCCTTTAGTATCGGTCCACCCAGGAAGATCTGGAAGGTGGTCTCCTTCCATGTCCCTAAGGCAGAGCTTTCCAAACGTTAGTGTGTCGGCTGCAGTGTCTGGGTGTGTCGCTGCTGCCGCCTCCGAGCCCTGCCAGGATTTCGCGCAGGTCCTCGTGCCTGCCTTGTGCCCTGCTGCCTCCAAACCTGCCCTGCCAGGATTCCGCCCAGGTCCTAGTGCCTGCCCTGTGCCTTGCTGCCTCCAAACCGGCTGTGATTCCGCGCAGGTCCTAGTGCCTGCCTTGTGCCCTGCTGTAAGTGTGTGTCACAAAATGATGCATGTATAAAAAGTGTGTCACCAACGTGAAAAGTTTGGAAAACTCTGCCCTAAGGTGTAGGGGCTTTTCCATCCCTGCTCCCCTCCTCCGGACAGCTTCCCCCCAGAGACCAGGCGGCCCCCAACTCTTATCAGGTTTTCAAAAATCAATGAAGACCTGGCTTGTTCAGAGGTCTTGGGGGGGGGGGGGGGTCTGATCTGAGTTCATTGTTTCCTGCAGTGGGAATGCCTGCTTTTTATTGGTGGTTATTCCTGGGTGCTTTGACATAATTGCTGTTATATATTTTTCATTGTTTTAATCTCATTCCTGGATGGGGGACTGTTTTCTGCTCAGAGCCACGCACAATTGGAACAGCAGAGAAGCCCTCATACAGAAACCAGCAAACAGCGAAAGATGCTCTAAGAAAAGGCAAGACCCCAGCTGAATCCCAACGTTTTGCAAAACCGTAAGAAGGTTTGCAGTGCTGGTCTCAGCACGTTGACTGGGAACAGCTGTGGTGGCTTCTGAATCATATTCCATGACTTAGCATGATGCATGAACCTAGTCAGGAATGGTTTGTTGAATAAATTCAGGTCATACAAGCCAGCACAAGGTATTGCATGACATGGAATCTGATTTTGCCTGAGGACAATATATGAATGCCACCCTTAACCAGGATTTATGGCTTAATGGTTGTGTGTTTAACAAGCCATGGCTAAAGCAAACACTGGCTTAACCTGATGCATGAACCCAGCTCAAGCTAAGCAAGCCAAATTATGGTTTAAGGGCATATAGATGTGCTCACACAACAAGCTGTACCAGGGCACTAGTCCATAATGTTAAGCTCTATTTTCAACCTTGGTTAGGTGGTATGTTTGTTTGTGGCTTAGCAGATTGGGTGAATGCAATCTAGTTGGGGTATCAACCTGTGTGCGACACCCACTTCTCAGTGTCTTGATTCAAGAATCAGATTGAATGTGTTGTGCAAAGAGAGTGTCATTCATTCATTGGCGATCACTCATAGCCGAGTAAGATTGTCTTCCAAAGGTAAAATTTTAACAGTGGATCCGTAAGTGGCTATAAAGGCCAATTCTGGATCCGCACAACCTCCCACAATGAGGGCATAGGTTTCCGGGTGGGAGACGGTCATGATGAGGGTTTGCCTGATGTGCCTTCCTTTTAGCTCTTTGCTCCCTTTCGCCCTGTACTCGTGTTTCTTCAAAGTCCATAGCGCCATTAATAAAGGCTGACCTCCAATTGAAACGCTCATGAGTTAGGGCTTCCCAGTTCTCAATGCTGATATTACATTTTTTAAAATTAGCTTGGAGAGTATCTTTGAATCTCTTTTGCTGTCCACCAATATTCTGTTTTCCATTCTTAAGTTGGGAGTAAAGTAGCTGCTTTGGAAGACGATGGTCAGGCATTCGAACAACATGACCGGTCCAGCGAAGTTGATGTTGGATGATCATTGTTTCAATGCTGGTGGTTTTCGCTTCTTCTAATACGCTAACATTAGTCCGCCTATCTTCCCAAGTAATTTGCAGAATTTTTCGGAGGCAGCGTTGATGGAATCTTTCAAGAAGTTGGAGGTGGCGTTTGTAGAGGGTCCATGTTTCACAGGCGTACAGAAGGGTTGGTAGTACAATGGCTTTGTAAACAAGCATTTTGGTCTCCCTGCGAATGTCCCGATCCTCAAACACTCTACGCTTCATTCGGGAGAAAGCTACACTCACAGAGCTCAGGCGATGCTGAATGTCGGCTTTTGTAGATAGATGGCTGCCGAGATAAGAAAAGTGGTCGACATTTTCTAGTGACACACCTTTAAGCTGGATTGATGGCGCTGCGGAGGGATTGGTTCGAACTTGCTGGTAAAGCACTTTGGTTATTTTAATGTTAATTGAGAGGCTGAGCTTTTCATATGCTTCTGCAAAGATGTTTAGGATAGTTTGAAGATCTTCCTCGGAGTGTGCACAGACTACGTTATCATCAGCATATTGAAGTTCTATAACAGAAGTTGTAATTACCTTATTTTTTGCTTTCAGCCTACTAAGATTAAAAAGCTTTCCATCTGTTCGATATATAATTTCTACACCAGTAGGAAGTTTCTCTTCAACAAGGTGTATAATCATAGCGATGAAGATAGCGAATAAGGTTGGAGCAATAACACATCCCTGTTTAACGCCGGATTCCACTTTAAATGGATCGCTTTGAGAGCCATTGTTATTCAGGATTGTTGCCATCATGTCGTCATGGAGTAGCCGCAAGATGTTCACAAATTTATCAGGGCATCCGATTTTCAGAAGGATGGTCCAGAGAGCAGTACGATTTACAGTATCAAAAGCTTTAGTCAGATCAATAAACGCCATGTACAGAGGGCGGTTTTGCTCCTTGCATTTTTCTTGAAGCTGTCGTGCAGTGAAGATCATATCCACTGTTCCCCTGGAAGGGCGGAAGCCGTTTTGCGTTTCAGGGAGGATGTCTTCTATAGTGAATATGTTACCTGTTGATCTAGTCCAGCAACTGGCCCTCCTCTTTTCGTAAGAAGTCACCTAATTGGACTGAATGTCAGGCTGAATTTGGCTTTATTCTTTATCCGTTTTATCCCGATCTCAATCTTCTTTTCTCCTCCTCCATCATTCCTCCTCCTCCTCCTCCTCCATCATCATCCCTCCTCCTCCTCCATCATCAACATCATTCCTTCTCCATCTATCATCATCTATCATCATCTATCATCTTCATCCTTCTTCATCTCCTTCTCCTATCATCTTCATCTTCATCTTCATCCTCCTCCTTCTCCTTCTATCATCTTCATCATCATCATCATCATCATCATCTCTCCTTCTCCTTCTCCTTCTCCTTCTCCTTCTCCTTCTCCTTCTCCTTCTCCTTCTCCTTCTCCTATCATCTTCATCTTCATCTTCATCTTCATCATTCCTTCTCCTTCTCCTTCTCCTTCTCCTTCTCCTTCTCCTTCTCCTTCTCCTTCTCCTTCTCTCATCTTCATCTTCATCTTCATCTTCATCATTCCTTCTCCTTCTCCTTCTCCTTCTCCTTCTCCTTCTCCTTCTCCTTCTATCATCTTCATCTTCATCTTCATCTTCATCATTCCTTCTCCTTCTTTCTCCTTCTCCTTCTCCTTCTCCTTCTCCTTCTCCTTCTCCTTCTCCTTCTCCTTCTCCTTCTCCTTCTCCTTCTCCTTCTCCTTCTCCTTCTCCCTGTTTTTCCTCAGTGCACAAAAATTGCAAATCAGTATGCCTTTTTGGTCAAAATACAGATTGCATTTTGGCATGTGTTTTCTCTCAAAATAAGCATTTTAAAGTGTATCTCGGCCCCTTTTCTCCCCTTTGGGTGCCAAGAACTGCATCTGAACATATGGGAAGTGAGGAGGCTGGCCTCACACTCGGCTTCAATTCACACTTTGCTCTGGGAGGGAAGGATTGGTTCAGCGTGTGGAAGAATTCACAGCAACTGAAAGCTTAAGATACTCAGATATAAGCAGTTTCCAAATCAGATGAAGTCATAGACCATCTTCCCCCAACTGACTGGTGGTGTCTTCATAGCATCACCTGCCCATCACTGAAGTGATGGAAAGTCTGTCCTCATTACTGATCCAAAGATGGTTGGATGACTCTAGAAGATGCTCTGAGTTAGAGACTTACAGAGTTTGCGTAAATCACTCCATGGGCAAATTGCCACCATTAGATTTTCATTCAAGTATGGGGTTCTGTCCTAGGCCCCACACTTTAGAAGGGATCAGAGAAATTGGAATAGATTCAGAGATAATAAGAGCCACCACGCCCCTCTCAAAAGATGATCAGGGGATGACAAATTCTTACAAAGAGAGAATGAAGAAACTTAGATGCTTGGCCAAGAGAAGAGAAAAGAAGTACCAGGAGGTTTTGAAGACCAATACCTGTTCTCCATCATCCCAAAGTCCAGGACATGGAAAAGTTACAAGAAAGATTCCAACTAGAAGTTAGGAGAACTTTTATAACAGTAAGAGGAACCAAGGACGGAGGGAGTTGCTGGGTTCCCCTTTGCTAGATGTTTTCAAGCAAGGGATGAGCAACCATCTCGTAGGGATGCTTTGATTTGGATTAATTTGGGAGGATTGGAAGCAGACATCTGATCGGTGTCTCCAACTGGAGCCCCAATAATATTTTGTGTAGTGCAAGTGGGTCTGTTATCCACACTTACATGGTATGATATAATGTAGTCACATGGTGTAATGGCGTGTGAGAAAGACCTTGGGAGACTGGGCCAAGAGACGCTGCCAAAAGAATGGTCAGATAAAAGGCAGCTTAGCCCACAGCTGGATAGTGGGCAGGGCAAGAAGCTCAGAAGAGACCCTCCCTAGTTTCTCGGGCTATAAAGGAGACGGGGGGAGAATTGTACTTTCAGACTTGCAAGGTTCTGTCAAGGTTATCTGAGGGACTGCCTCATCCCCATTACATCGTCCCGTCCCACCCGATCTTGCAGAGAGGGCATGCTGCGGACCCCCTCTATGAAAGAGTTCCATCTAGCGGGGTCTCGGAGGCGAGCCTTCTCTGCAGCAGCACCTGCCCTATGGAACATCCTCCCCCCAGAGATAAGACAGGCCCCTTCACTCCTGGACTTCAGAAAAAAATTGAAAACTTGGCTCTGTGATCTTGCCTGGGGCAAGAGGGAAAATGGTCAAGCTTGGGGATGGCTGATTTCTTAGAGCCGCCCCAAATGTTTTAAATATGTTCAGCGTCATTGTACGGACCACCTGCCACTTGGTTTTAATTTAAATTTGTATTTATTGTATTTGTATTTTATTGTGTTTTTATTGTATTTTAGTGATATTGTTGTGGCTGTGAACCGCCCAGAGTCCCTCCTTGAGGGGGAGATGGGCGGTCGTAGAAATTTAATAAATAAATAAATGTAGCCTTACAATAAAGTAGAATTAGCTCATCTGGTCACGATTCCTGTCTGGTTTCCCCGGCAAGGCCAACAGATGGAGAGTCCTTGGTGCAACAGAGATGAACCAAAAGTAGGCTACACAAACTGCACTTCCTTGGCTCGAGGTGAGAGATGGTTCTGAGTGCAAAACGTTCTCTTTATAGCTGCTATAACTATAGCTGATTGACTGTTTAGGTGTACTATCAGTTGTCTTTTATAGCAAATGCCAGGAAATCTTAGAGGTATGGCTCTTTTAAATAGTTGAATGGTGGTGGTGGTGGTGGGGAGAATGTCTGGAAAATTCCATTGCTTGCTGGGAAATCGCTAGGCAACAGGCGGCCTTCTTTAAAGGATCAAATTGAAAACTGGTCCCAATCATTCCCTGGTAAAGGTCACTACTTAGGAAATGCTATGTGACTTCTTTGTTAATCCAGCCTCATGGCAGTGATAGGGTCCAGATCTCATCACAGGTAAGAAGTGAAGAAGAGCTTTGCTAGATCAGACCCCTGGTTCATTTTGTCCAGCCTTTGGGTTCACCCAGTGGCCAAAAGGATACATCTGGGTTGTCCACAAACCTGGTCTGGACCATGTGAGTCCCTTCCACTTCCTTGCCTAGGATCCAAGAAGGAGAAAACAGCCGTCACCCACAGAGCCTTTGCTTCGTAGGCAGAAGGAACATGCCACGTTTAGCATGTGGTATCCCTGTTTAAGAAGGACCATGGACAAGAGGTGCAGAAGACTGGTCTTTGCCTGGAACCGCGAGAAAGCTAGAACCTGCTGGAGTTGAAAATGGGCTAGGTTCATCTCACCTTGGCTGATGTGGACAAAGAATTGAACATGGACCGCAATGAATGTTTTCCCAAGCACATATCTTCTTTTGTGTGTGTGTGTGTGTGTGTGTGTGCGCGCGCGCACGCCTTCAGTCAGTGTTGACTCCTGTTGACTGCCTGGACAAGTCCCTGCAGTTTTCTTGGCAAGATTTCAGAAGTGGTTTGCCATTGCCTGCTTCCTAGGGCTGAGAGAGAATGACTGGCCCAAGGTCACCCAGCTGGCTTCGTGCCTAAGGCGGGACCAGAACTCAAAGTCTCCCAGTTTCTAGCCTGATGCTGTAATAGTATGTACAAATGACCTTGGGAGACAAGGCGAAGAGAGGCTGCCTAGGGAACGGTCAGATAAGAGACGGCATAGCCTGCAGCTGCATAGTGGGCGGGGCAAGAAGCTCAGAAGAGACCCTCCCTAGTTTCTCGGACTATAAAGGAGATGGGGGGGGGGTTGTACTTTCAGACTTGCAAGATTCTGTCAATGTAGCCTTACAATAAAGTAGAATTAGCTTATCTGGTCGTGTTTCCTGTCTGGTCTACCTGATAAGGCTGACAGATGCCTTAACCACTACGCCGAACTGGCTTTCGATAAATATCTTCTTAGCCAACTAATTCAAACGTCATTTGTAAGATCCCAACTAACCACCAAAATAAGTGCAAAGACCATTCAGAATGACTTCACTGAAATTCTCTTGTCCTTTGCAAGAAATCCTGAAATAAAATTCTTTTTTCTGAATCAACTCAAATGAGAATGAATAGGAATCACAACGGAGCATTTTTCTACATTGCACTGAGTAATATTCCAACAAAGAATATCCCCTCCTTCCCTAACTGGTTAAAGACATGGTAGTGTTTGCTGTCAGAAAGGAAAGGATGTCATTAGTACATTGGATACAAAAGAGTAGATTTGATTGCAAGTCAAAACTAGTGTAATAGAAAGCGCTGAGCCGAGTGCCAGAGAATGTGCAAATTACATTGCTTTGCAATGCCCTCAGTTCATTTTCAATTTCTCTGCCACGTATGTGAACAAACCCCCTTTGCCTCCATGAAAAGAAATTGAGACTTTTTCTTTTATGAGATCTTTAATCGACATCACCTTCATTTAATTTCTGCAGCCATAAATGGGTTAATTCAAACAGTTATTTCTTCCGCTCATGCGAAACCAAAGGATATTCTCCAGAATAGCGTCTGGTAGAATGCCACCATCCTGGGAAGTTTTTGGGGAAAGGCTGGTGCAAAATTAAAGATCCAGAGAGAAGATGGGGCTGGGGGTGTTGGATTCACAGATTTGAACTGAAAGAGTTTCGATCAAATTGAATCCAGCAAATCAAACTGAATTGCTAAATCAAACCAATTTAGGCAACTTCTGTGTAGGTGCTGAAACACTCTCCAGATGGATTAGAAACAGATTTGACTCAACAGATTCAAGTTGTATCAATTTTCCAAACTGAATTGGGACGAACCAATACAGGTAGTCCTCAACTTATGACCATCCATTTAGTGAACGTTCGAAGTTACGACAGTGCTGGAAAAAGTGACTTAGGACCGGTCCTTGCACTTACAACTGTCACAGCATCCCTACAATCACATGATCAAACTTCAGGCGCTTGGCAACTGAAATGTCCCGCCTTAGGCATGAAAGCCGGCTGGGTGGCCTTGGGCCAGTCCCTGTCTCTCAGCCCTAGGAAGGAGCCAATAGCAAACCAGGAGACAGAGTTCTAGTCCCGCCTTAGGCATGAAAGCCGGCTGGGTGACCTTGGGCCAGTCCCTGTCTCTCAGCCCTAGGAAGGAGCCAATGGGAAACTAGGAGACTGAGTTCTAGTCCCACCTTAGGCACGAAAGCCGGCTGGGTGACCTTGGGCCAGTCCCTCTCTCTCAGCCCTAGGAAGGAGCCAATGGGAAACTAGGAGACTGAGTTCTAGTCCCACCTTAGGCACGAAAGCCGGCTGGGTGACCTTGGGCCAGTCCCTCTCTCTCAGCCCAAGTCACCTCACAGGATTGTTGTTGTGGGGAAAATAGGAGGAAGGAGTATTAGGTATGTTAGCCGCCTTGAGTTATTTATAAAAATAATAAAGGCGGGATAGGAAATAAATAAATAAAATAAATAAAATTAAAATAAAATAAAATAAAATAAATGTATTTATGATGGTTGCAGCATCCCAGGGTCATGTGATCTCCATTTGTCACCTTCCCAGCTGGCTTCCGACATGCAAAGTCAATGGGGGAAGCCAGATTCACTTAACGACCATGTGATTCATTAACGACCGTGGTGATTCGCTTAATGACCATGGCAAAAAAGGTCGTGAAATTGGACATGACTCACTTAATGACTGCCTCACTTAGTGATGGAAGTTCCAGTCCCAATTGTGGTCGTAAATTGGGCTACCTATATACAGTAGAGAATAGCTACTATATATAAACACCCAGCAAACACTGATGATGTATTGTCGAAGGCTTTCACGGCCGGAGTTCGATGGCTGTTGTGGGTCTTCCGGGCTGTTGCGGTTCCACAACTTCCAGAACACGGCCACACAGCCCGGAAGACCCACAACAGCCATCAAACACTGATGATGTTACCTAGCCCGATCTTCCCTTGGAATTGAATGGGATGGGGTTTCCTGGAAGCCATCAAAGTTGCAGATCACTGGGGAAGGATTGTATAGAGAAACAGAGGACATTTACCCATGATCCAATCCAGGACATAATTCCCACTCGTGTGGACATCACCAATGTTCTCCTTTCCTTTCAAATGATGCTTGGTGGACTCCATAAGCATTCTTGGAGTCACTGGAGTTTTGACTCGCTCCTTTCGGTTGGACGTTGCAGCTAAACCACCCACATTGGAACGGCTCTTCTTCTCCTCTTCCCCCAAGTGGGGCTCCATAAGGCACACAAGTCCAAAGGGGAATGATCTGGTCCCTTTCCTGATGATATGAAAGATAGTCAACTTCAGGCAGGGTTGAGATCTTTGAGGTTGTGTTGCCAGAAGCTTTCTCAAATGGATGCCTAGTTGACTGGCGTGGCCATTGATCAACTGATCATCATGGTGGACATGACACTTATTTTCCAGAAGACAAATTTATGAGTTTGTTCCTGCCACTCTTTTGAGTTCCCCACTTTGACCTTCTTGCCACTTGACTTTCTACCAATAGAAGAGAATATCTGTAGCTCAGGGTTGACCTGTGGAGTCCTTGGTGCTCTCTGAGCTTGGTTGCTTGCTTGCAGACATTTCGTTGCCCGACTAGGTGACACTTTCAGTGCTAGGTGCCACTTCACTTTCAAACAAAGCCGTGAGTTGCAACCTCCCATCATTTTTATTTCAGCAAAGGCCCACGGGGTCTAGACATGGCCTTGGGCTATTCTTGGGAATACAGATGATGCTAAAAGCTGATGTTTTGCTTTGCAGCAGAACAGCTTTCCATGCATTATGTTCTTTAATTAAAATATTCCTTAAAAGAAATTAAAGAAAGTCAACTGGGACTGTGAATCTGTTGGGTGTAAAGAGAGAGAGATCTGTGGGGAGCATTGTCTGTTCCAGGCTTAAGAATTTGGGAACTCTAGATTACTAAACCCCCCACCCCCTCCCTTTGCCTATCCTTAAAACTCAACCGTGTTGAGCTTACATCAGCTCTGCTCCATCTTGGCATGAATAATAATTATGCAAATATGGGGATAGACTTTAATAGTGGGCCCATCTGCTGCAGTCTTTTATTATAGAGAAGTGTGAACGCAGTTGCCATGCAATACACTCTGGTACATGGAATGAAAGCAAGTTACAAGAGAAGAGAAAGACAGAGATTTTATTGGTGTTTTGCATTCAGCATTTTCCTTCCCTCCCCCCTGCCCCAGTATTTCTGCTGGGAAAAAAGTTTCAATCATCTCCTAAAAATAAAAATTGTGTAATCAAAGGCCCCATCCACCAATACGGACCCAGGGACAAATGTTTTTCCTTCTTTCCTCAGGAATACCAAATGAAGAAGCTGGATCTTTTCACTTTATAGGAATTTAAGTTGATGTAGCATGAGGCATGGGGTGTCTCTGAAGAGCACATCTGTAGGGGGTGCCCTGAATTTCTGGTTGACCATACCTGTATTCCAGATCTGCAAGTACCTTGAACAAACCATATACTGTGTAGAACGACTCTGCAAAGCCATAAAATGGTCCTGGACTAGCCCAAGCAACTCAGGTTTCTATCCTCCACCTCGACTCTATTGGCTCTTGAGTTGCACATCACCAAAAAGAAAGGGGGGAATTAGCTTTACCAACCAGGAGGAGAAAAGAGTGCAAAGATCTACCCAAAATTGATAGGGGAATCCATTGCAATAATTTGAAATAATTATTTACATTTCTTGAGTGACACCATCCATCAGAAGTTAGCATGGATGAGGTGGGGTCCTGGTAGAATTGTGGGCCAGTTGCTCACCAGGCTTCAGGTGTGGTCATTCCATCACCCTGCCTCTGATGATGCTTCCGTGACTTTTTCAGCCTACAAAAAGTGAACCCTGCACCTGCGGGAAAATGAGAAGAGGAAGAGGAAGAGGAAGAGGAGGAAGGAGGAGGAGGAGGAGGAGGAGGAGGAGGAGGAGGAAGATGATTTTGTGTTCAGGGATCTGTGATCCAGTACAGCCATTCTCGTATTCCATGGGATTAGTTTCCACAAGAAATGGTGATGGCCACCATCTTGGATGGATTTCAAAATGAGTTGGATCAATGCATGGAAGACTATCAAGGACTATCAGTCTTAAAGACTCCATGATACTTTTGGGTCAGGAGCAGCTGCCTTTAAATACAAGTTGCAAGTGGAAGAAGGGAACGTCTCTATCTCCTGCTTTATTTATTTATTTATTATATTCAATTTGGTGCTGCCCAATTCCAAACTTCTCTGGGTGTCTCACAATATACGAAACAATATGGAAAGAACATAGTAAGAAACAACAACAACAACAAAAAACAACTAGAACAGAAGAAAAAGAAACAACAAGATGATGAACCCAGCAGATACCTCAAAAACATCCCACAATCTCTCATTCAGTGGATGGGGGTTCAGCTATCCTAACCCAAGGCCTGGGAGAACAGCTAGATCTTTATGGCTCTCAGGAATGGCAACAGGGTGGGAATCATCTGGATCTCAGGAGGGACCTCATTGCTGGTGAACACCCCAGAGAAATCTAGTTGACCAGTGAGAGTAACAAAATTTTGGACTAGGATGGACCTTGTTTTGACCCAGCAGGACTCTTACGTTCTTCTGGATTCCAAAATAACTGGATTCTGAATCCCAAAATAACTTGCTGCTGAGTAGACTTGGAAGACTTCTCCTTCCACTTCTAAACTCCTCTTTTAAGTGTGGCAAGAATCAGAGCAGCACAAATACTCCATTCCATTAGGTTATCCCCCAAATGTGGAAAAGGTTAGTTCATTTTATTTGTCTGCTTTCTGATTATCCTTTTAAAAGGGCTGGAGTGGATGGATATTCATAACTGTGCCCATTATTTCAGAACTGGCGCATACCTGAAAGGAAATTGTAAGCGTGCGTATCTGTTATGACTGGTGCTTTCCCACTTTCTTACTGCAGAGTAGATCATTTGCTCAATAAAGTCAAAGTGTTTATTCTGGTGTAAAAAAAAGGGAGGGAAAGAAACAGGCAGAGAAACAGAGAGGGGATGGGAAAATGTACATCTTCCCCATCTCAGGTGAGCCGATGATGCATTTTCCACATCAGATTGTCAGCATTTATTCATTTACTTCTCCCATTTCAAGCACGTTCTTCTATCACTAACCCGAAAAATCTTCTACAATCCTCTGTTGGAACAGATGCACACCTGGGTTCAGATACTGTCATTTTTAATAAGCATATGTGTGAAGGAGTATGTGGGGAGGACAATGCAGACACGTGCGCACACACACATCTATCTATATACTACTAAAACTCTCGTGTCTGTTTGTTTGTAACCTTTAACTGGGCGAAACGGTGCATCATAGGGCAACAATTTTTGAACCAAGATACCTCAAATAGGCTAACTTACAGGATGCATCCAGAATCTGGGACCCATGACTCCCATGGAATTGCAATTTGGCAAATTTTATAAAACAATTTATGACATAAAAATCATCATTAAACATTTTATGACATAAAACGAAATGTCATAAAACATTTCCTGTGGTCAACTCCTGATGTTTGACTGTGCTATACAGTTCAATAGGAATGGCACGGGCTATTTTCAAGGCAGATCCATCTCTGAATATCTCTCTGAGTTTTTATGAACTTGTCCAGTGAAGGCAGTACATTCAAAGCTCTGCCATTGTTGAAGGCAATGATGAATCTGGTAAGGAAGTATCTCTGGAATGATGACCCAATGCATCATGGGTTATCTAGTATATACCCAAATGGGTACTGTGCAAAAAAAAATTGCCCCCTTTTTCCCCTATGCAGCCTGAGGAAAGGCAATTTGCTTACAAAATGTGTTTCCAAGCAGGATGCGTCAGCCTTGCGAGGTAGTCCAGACAAGAAGCACACCCAGACGTACTAGCTCTAATTTATTCTAAACAGAATCTTGCAAGTCTGAAAGTACATCTCTCCCCCATCATCTTTACAGCCCAAGAAACTAGGGAGGGTCCCTTCTGAGATATTTGCCCTGCCCCTATTCCTTCCCTGGGCTCAGCTGCCTCTTATCTGATTGTTGCCTAGTCTGCGGCTCTTCCTCCTGTCTCCCAAGGTCATTCTCACCTACCATTACAGGAGGTATTTGAGAGAGCCTGTTCACATTTTGCACATTGAGTGGCACGGTGACCAAAGGGTGTCAGTTATAGGGGTGTCCTGCATTGATTTTCATTGCACTGCTCTACTCTGCTGGTTTGCAGGTATCTTCCCACGCATCCTTTCAGTCTCAAGAGAAGACATCTGAAGTGAGTGAACCTGATCTAAAAATTAGGGCTGGGCCGAAGTTCAGATTTGATCTCCAAAAGATGGTTTGGCAGGTGGGGATGTAGAAATGGAGTGCTATCTGCAATGCCTTAAAGTAGTTGCAACTTATCCAACTGCATGGTGCTATGAAACATGGGGAGAAGAAGAACACACTATCACAGTTGCTTCTGACTGTTCCTTGTAGCAATAAAACAGGTCCTGGTGTAACTTTCAGCTAACATTTATGATCTTACCTGATTTTTATTCAGCATGTTTTCTTATCTTATTGTACTGGATCTGTGTTGGAACAAAATAAGCAAGAAGATTGGTTAAGCTAAGGTTGGCTGAAGAGGACAGCTACAAAAAAGAAAATAGCTAGTAAATAAGAGTAAAAGAGATGTGTAACCAAAGAGATATGATTTTGGAACATTAAAGGAGATGTGCTCAAAGATAATGGAAGGATATATATTTAAGGAAAAGAGAGACATCTACAGTGTCCAAGTATCTTCCTCAGTTGGATGCACGGCCTGATTTTTAGAACATTTATGGCTAGAAGAATAGCTGGGCTGGAAGAATGAAAAGTGAACAGCTCACTGACTACGTTTTAGAAGCAGTCCCCCCAAAATAAGCTTAGGTGCAAAGAGCATGAAATTGAGATGAAGAGACATCAGCGGTGGTCTTCAGAAGTAGAGATGAGGGCTTCAAGAACCATCTCACAAATGCTGAGTTTAGAGCTACAATACGTCCCAGCAGGACAGAGCCCACCCAACTGGTGTCAGTGCAAGAAACAAGGCTGGCCAGATATCTCAATTCCAGAGGGCACGGCATATTCGGGACCCAGCTGCAAACTCACCCCAAGCAGAGTCGATTTCATCATCCTACGCCCAAACCCTCCAAATTGTACTGTTGTTCCTTCCTTTGAAAGAGTCGAGGGTCATAACTGATGCGTTGCAAATCAAAGATCATCTGCCAGTCTATCTATCCTGGTTTAAAGGGTAGATCAGACAGAAAAATTAGGGGAATAAGAATCATCAGCATTCCATCGGGAGGCCAGACATTCCCCTAGAGCAAATAAACAAGCCAACAACTCTACTCTCAAAGCAAATACTTCCATTTTTAATAAGGAGAAAGATAAATTCCATAGCCCATAGTTTGCTAATTATTCAGCTTTTGAAATGCCCTCCTTCCTTGTTCATGAGTTACGTTTTCCCCACTGTTGGGAAAACTAAACATTGGTTCATCCTCCTCTTCTGTCCCTTTCCTCAAAAGGTAAAGGTTCCCCCCGCACATTTGTGCAGTCGTGTCCGACTCTAGGGGCCGGTGCTCATCTCCGTTTGTTAGCCGAAGAGCCAGCGCTGTCCGAAGACACTTCCGCGGTCATGTGGCCGCATGACGTGCATGGAACGCTGTTACCTACCCACTGAAGTGGTACCTATTCATCTACTTGCATTTGCATGCTTTCGAATTGTTAGGTTGGCAAGAACTGGGGCGAGTGCGGGAGCTCACTCCCCACGCAGGGCTAGGGATTCGAACCTCTGAACTTGCGATCTTCCGATCGACAAGCCTGGTGTCTTACCCACTGAGCCACCACGCCCCTTATAATTTCCCTTTCCTTAGTGGAAATTTAAAATATTCCGTTGACTTGGCTGCTCTTGAGGGGGGAGCCTTAAGATAGTGGGAATGCAGGCATCACACTTCCCAAGGTCATGCCAAAAGAACTTCTGTCTATGCCATCTTGTGTACCTTCAACATTCTTCAACAGCATGGAATTTCTACACAGACACGAAGGATACTAAATTGTATTTTGGTTTTATTTTGTTGTTCTGCTGGCGTCCTTAATGTTTTGCTTTGCTTTCCTTTGCTCCACTTGCAGAGCTCCAGCAGAATGCTGACGGATTCCTCATTTTCCTAGATAAATGTCCCTTCTCTATTCGAGTATGTTTTCCTTCCTGCACCATCTCCAAATTCAAAATTGCCACTGCCTCCGTTCTAGGCCAGGTATCATTCACTGAAGGAACTGGCCATGCTGATGTGCACCGAGCCTAACCCACTTCTTAAAATTTCATACAGCGCTCGTGACATAGAGTTTGCCTTTCTTCATCCAATGCTCCACAGAAAAAGGTCTGAAAAAAAGGTACATGATTAGAAATTGCATGCAGACAGCATGTGTGTGTGTGTGTGTGTGTGTGTGAATGAACAGCTTCCATTTTATGTATGTATTTATTTATTTATTTCAATTTATATGCTTGCCCACCTCAAGTTCATGACTCTTGGCAGCCAACAGTGTTAAAAGAAAAGTTAAAAGTTAAAAAAAACCAGGAAAACAAAAACAACACACATAAAACAGCACCCAGGGTAAAAACAGACCCATCCATCATAACATAATCAATGCATATGCTCAGCCTCACCTCCTGACTCCCAGGCTTGGTTACATAATAAGGTGTGTGTGTGTGTGTGTGTGTGTATTCCGTTCAATCGTGTCCAATTCTCAGAGACTGCCTGGAGAAGTCCCTAAAGTTTTCTTGGCAAGACTTTTGGAAGTGGTTTGCTATTGCCTCCTTCCTAGGGCTGAGAGAGAGCGACTGGCCCAAGGTCACCCAGCCGGCTTTCATGCGTAAGGCAGGACTAGAACTCTCAGTCTCCTGGTTTGCCATTGGCTCCTTCCTAGGGCTGAGAGAGAGCGACTGGCCCAAGGTCACCCAGCCGGCTTTCATGCCTAAGGCGGGACTAGAACTCTCAGTCTCCTGGTTTGCCATTGGCTCCTTCCTAGGGCTGAGAGAGAGCGACTGGCCCAAGGTCACCCAGCCGGCTTTCATGCCTAAGGCGGGACTAGAACTCTCAGTCTCCTGGTTTGCCATTGGCTCCTTCCTAGGGCTGAGAGACAGGAACTGGCCCAAGGTCACCCAGCTGGCTTTGTGCCTAAGGCAGGACTAGAACTCACCATCTCCCAGTTTCTAGCCCAGTGCCTTAACCACTACACCAAACTCCCTCCATACATATACATATACATATACATATACATATACATATACATATACATATACATATACATATACATATACATATACATATACATATACATATACATATACATATACATATACATATGGAAAATTGATGGGTAAAATAATTAAAGCAGAGTGATTTGCATTTTTTCAAAAAGGTTTGTGAGTAACTCAAGTTAACATGCAACTCAAGTTAACCCTTTCCTTGATTATGGAAAGTTTTATAATATTGTAGATATCTTGTAGGGGGAAAAAAGTCAAGCTAGAATCTTGCCCACCAGGGGCTATAAAGTGAGAAGTACTTTTATCAAACTACACATTCACACATTGCCTTATCAGGCAAGCTCAGTTTGTCCTTCAAACGTGGCTTGCTGCCAAGAGAAACAGGAATTAGTTAGATGCCACCAAGCGGGCTAAACTTCAGGTGACTACCATGGGCATCATATAGTCATAATGCTTCATAAAGGGGCGCGGTAGCTCAGCGGGTTAAACCGCTGATGCTGTGAAGACTGCCGATCAGTAGGTCGGCAGTTCGAACCTCCGCATGGCGAAGTGAGCTCTCGTCACTTGCCCCAGCTTCTGCCAACCCAGCAGTTCGAAAGCTAATTGCAAGTAGATAAATGGGCACCACTTCACGTGGGTCAATTTGCTGGTGCCCTGGCGGGGGTCGCCTCCGGAGCGAAGACCTCGCGAATGGCGGCAGAAATGGAGAGCAGAGACGACGGATCCCGAAATAGCAACATCCAGGACCTCAGCAGCCGACTCTGAAGCAAGGTATGCTGGGACATGTAGTCCAATACTTCAAGAGTTGGTTCCCTTACCCCTTTCCTAAGCGCGCGGTTGTAACCTTGTTAAAATAAATATGAATTGTTAGTAATTGGATTTGTGATATTGTAAGCCGCCTAGAGTCCTCCGATAGGGAGGGGATAGGCGGGGTATAAATATGAAAAATAAGTAAATAAGTAAATAAAGTCATAGCTTCCATCCCACCGCTTACACACTTGTGTCTGACATCATGATGCAATTTGCATCAATGCTTCATTTGCCCAGTGATGTAACGGAACACATGTTATGATTTTTGACAGCATTGTGGATTGTTACATATGCCACTAACTAATGCATGGACAAAGGTTTGCCATCTGGCTTTGTAGGACTGTTTCACCAACACTTCAAGCCATGATGTGGTTGGGGCTTGAATTAATACAGTGACTGAAGCTTGCAAACCAGGGTTTATGGTTCTGCAGTGTTATGAGAACTCAGCCAGTTGTGGTTTGTTGGCTAAATCGTGGTTCTACCAACCAGAGCTTTGCCTCCTCACAAACCTCTTAGGACCTCTTGTTCTAAGAGCAAAAAAGAACTTCGCGATTCTCACAATAGATCTCATTTAAGCATAAATAAATAATTTCCTGCAAAAAACACCACAGAGAGACTTCTTGAGGTTGTGTTAGATGACTGGAGCTAGACTTTGCCTTTCCAAGAGTGAATTATATCAACCACCTACTTAGTATTCAGTGTAGGTGCAAAGGAAGGTCACTCTTCATCATCCTGATTTGGCACATCGACTAGGTCTCAATCTGTCCAGAAGCTACCTCCAAACCGTTGCTGGGTAAGCAATATTGGATACCTTTCCCCCAAGGAATTGCTAAGTATTCCATCTATTCCAGCACTTTGTGGAACGGGGAGGAAAGAGGAGAAGGCAGTCTTCTTCCAAGTTCTCTTCGGATGTATTCAACCACATCTCCCATCAACTCCAGCCAACGTGACTCATAGGCAAAGGTGGTAGAAACCACCAGGACGACACCAGACTGCAGAAGGTTGATTGGACCAGACTGGAAGCAGGTCTCCTGGTTCAATAGTAAGGGTCTCCTGGGTTAATCCTGCTCAACCCAGCCTGGAGAAGAGAAGGATCCCAGAGATGGAAGCTAGGACTTTCCACACGCTGGACAGTTCCATTCACACCTCTGGCAGAAGTGATCTGAAAGTAGGAAGGGGGGTACCAGGAAGATGGTGAAAAAGAAGCTCCACCTGCCACTTTGTTCTTTGTCTCCACCCTGTTTGCTTCAGCCCACCCCACATACTGTATTTCTCCTGGGCAGAAAAAGGGATAGTCACCCCAGCTTTCAAAAACCTTGCAGTACATTTAGATAGAAGTCAGCCTTCCCAGGTGGACCAGACAAGAAACACGACCAGATGAGCTAATTCTACTTTAGTGTAAGGTTACATTAGCAGAAACTTGCAAAAAAGTACAATTCTCCCCCCCCCATCTCCTTTATAGCCCAAGAAACTAGGGAGGGTCCCTTCTGAGCCTCTTTCTCCGCCCATTATGCAGCTGTGGGCTCTGCCCTCTCTTATCTGACCGTTCCCTAGGCAGCGTCTCTTCACCCCATCTCTCAAGGTCTTTCTCACATACCATTACAATGTAAGAACAGCCCATCTGATGCCCACTTTTAACATCCTAGTGGTATTGGGCAAAACCTTTTCACATCATTTCAAGCGCTGGATATTTATGGTTGGTATTATTAGCTGGAGACCCATATTATTGTACTACAAATCCCAGCAGCCCCAAACAGGAGGGATGCTGGGAATTGTAATTCAGCCATTTGACGCTCTCCTGTTATTTTATCAATTTTAGCCAAATGGTATTCGCTGCAGCTCTCGGTGGGTGATATGGCAATTTAATTGCAAAGTGATTGCATTTTATAGTCAGTGCTGGTGCTGGATTTTAATGTGAGAATACTTTATGGCATTATTTCATGGTTTTATTCCGCAGCCTTGTTTTAAATTGATGGACGTTGCCAAGAAGACTCTGTGGGGAGAATAAGAATGATAACAATCACTATACCATGACTGAATCATGTATGGGTCATAGCAGAGACATTAACAATAAAATTATGCTATTTAATCAATAAAACTGAATCCTGCCTCCCACCTTGACAAGTATTTTCATATTTGGTTGATAGGTAAGTAATAGATGCATCAGTTTCAGATTTCTTTTAAGTAGCCTATAGATGCCTTTGAGTTATTTATTATATAGTTAAGCCACCTAGTCACTGAAATTCTTACTTGAGATATAGCCTACATAACATTAAAAAGATTCACAGGATGCATGATTATGTTGAGGAAATCCTTGCTAAAAGGTACAGGTAGTCCTCACTTACCAATCGAAGAGGACTCGAAGAGTCCTCACTTAATGACCATTCATTTAGTGATGGTTCAGACTTACGACGGTGCTGAAAAAACCAACTGACAGCTGGTGCTCACACGACCATCGCAGCATCCGCATGGTCATGTGATCACGATTTTGGCACTTGGCAACTGGTTTGCATTTATGACCATCGCAGCATCCTGTGGTCACGTGATCGCCATTTTCAACCTTCCTGGCCAGCTTCTGGCAAGCAAAATCAATGGGGAACGGCATGATTGCTTAACAACCATGTGGTTCGCCTATCGGCCGCAGTGATTCGCTTAGTGACCACTGCAAAAAAGGTCGTAAAATCGGGTCAGATTCGCTTAATGACCACTTTGCTTAGCAACCGAAATTCGAGTCTCAATTGTGGTCGTTAAGCAAGGACTACCTGTAAGGTGATTCAGATCTTCAGGAGGAAAAGCCGTTTTAATGAACAATTGAAGCATCCATGTGCAGGGGCAGCTCATCAGGAAGCATCAGTTGCACTGGAGGGGGGAATAAGCCTTTAATTTTTTAAAATTTAATATTACTGGATTATACCCATCAAATTTAGAGCTGATACACTGGAGTCACCATGACTTGTTCAATTGATTTCAAGCTCAGTGAAATCAGAGTCAACTCCTGTATAATGGATTTCCTTTTTCTACTATATATATAGTCTATAGTGCTTGGAGACCTTCACATGGACAAGCAAACAGACATTTTCCATAAAAACAGATAGCCAGGATCCCTTCAAGGGGGGTCTAGAATCACATGACCAGCCAGGGTCCCCCCAAGTTGGGTCAAGAATGACAAAAAGAGTCCATCTAAAGAAGCAAACAACAGGTCTGTTTAAGCGTGAAGGCCAAAAGTACAAAACGTTGGAAGTTCAAAAGCTACAGATGTTCCAGTAGGGCGGCCAAGCCAGCCTGGGTATTTTGTTGGGGTGGCTTTTCAATCACAGGGTCTCCATGCTTTGTTCACCAGACATTACATTTGGAAGTCTGGGCTGGCAGGCAAGGTCCATCTAGCCCAGACTACCTGGTTGGGGGTGATGGGGAGTTTGTTGTTTGCCTTTTGTGGGGGGCGGCAGGTGGAGAAAAACCAGTCTTCTAAGACATAATCTAAAAAAAACATTTGGATGCTTCTCCTGGGCGGGCGACTGGAAGACGTTCGAGCAATAGCAGGGAATTCTGGAGAACCTCTCTGGAGAACTAGCTCTAATCACACAGTGGCTGGAAACTGGAGGAGAACCATAGTTTCCAGTTGGGAGAGACACATGGAAAGTGGTGTTGTAAGAAAAAGGAAGGGAGGGAGGGAGGGAGGGAGAGGGGGAGGGACGGAAGGAGGAAAGGAGGGAGAGAAAGAAAGAGAAAGAAAGAAAGGGAAGGAGGGAGGGAGGGAGGAAGGGGAGAAAGAAAAAAGGAGGTAAGGAAGGAGAGAAAGAGAAACAAAAAGGGAGGGAGGGAAAGGGAAAGAGGGAGGGAGGGAGGCAGGGAAGGAAGGAAGGAAGGAAGGAGAAAGAGAAAGAGGGAAGGAAGGAAGGAAGGAAAAAGGAAGAGAGAGAGAGAGGAAGAGAGAGAGAAAAAGAAAGAGAGGGAGGGAGGGAGGGAGGAAAGAACGAGGTAAGGAAGGAGAGAAAGAAAAAGAAAGATCCGAAATGTATCCCAAATCCTGAGATCCCCCTTCCCGGAAATCCTGCCTCCCCTCCCATGCTCGGTTATTTCTCTCCCCCCACCCCAAACCTTCAGCCCCTCGCATCCCCCCAAAGACTCCGGGCCCCTCCCGGCCTTGAAGCGGCTGCCTCGGACGCCCCGCCCGCCCGCCCCGCCTTGCGCGGCCGGCGCTTCCTCCGTGCTGCTCCTTTAAGAGCGCCCGGGCCGCGGGATGGCCGCAGCCGGGCTGTGCCTGAAGCCGGCGGAGGAAGTTGCGCAGCCCGGGCCAGGGGCGGCGGCGGGATGGCCGGCGAGGTCGGGCCGGCTGGGACCCGCGGCGGTGCCTGAACTTGCGGAGGACAGCCGGACGTCGCCCCCGCGGCGCCGCCCTTGAGCAGCCCGCCGTCCTGCCGGCCCGCAGGCAGAGCCCCTCTCTGAGCAGGGGAGGGGGCGCCGGGCGGGGCGGGGCGGGGGGGATGCGGGCCAGCGGGATCCTCCCGCGGGGCGTTTCCTTCGAGAAGGAGAAAAGTTGAACGCCGCCCTCCGCGCCTGCCCCGCTGCCCCCTCCCCGCAGACCTCTGCCCCCTCCCCTCCCCTCCCCTCCCCCCTTTTTATACTTTTGGAAGGCGGCGGGAAGTAAGGAAGAAGGAGGGAGGGTAAGAAGGAAAGAAAGTAAGAAAGTAGGAAAGGAAGGGAAGGAAGGAAAGAAAGAAAGAACAGAAAGAAGGAAGGAAGGAAGGAGGAAAGAGAGAAGGAAGGAGAAGGGAGGGGAAGAAGAAAAGAAGAGAGGGAAGAAGGAATGAGAGAGAGGCGGCAGGGGAAGAGGAAAAGCCGCCTTTCCTTTCCAATTCCCCAACGCTTCTTCTCTTCTCCCCCCCTTCCCCGGCGCGTTTGCTCCTTCCACAACTTCGCGGTGGGGCAGGAACGGGAAGGCCCACTGCCCGGAGGTGGCTGGCGGGCGGGCGGGACGTGCAGCCGGCTCCTGCGGCGCCCCCTCTCTTTCTGGCACCCGTCCCGCCGCCCGTCCGGCCCCCTCCCCGCGCGCTCGCCGGGGCTCCTCCGGGGTCTCCATCCCGTTCGCGAGGCGTCTGGACCGAGGACCTGCCCGTCGCCGGTGAGTAGCGCGGAGACTCCCCGCGGCCCCCCTCTCTCCCCAGCGGCGGGCGGAAAAGTCCGCAGGCGCCCCTGCGCCGGGAGCTGGTCCCTCCAGCTCTGTCTGCGGCGGCTGGTTGGTGGGAAGGCTGGAAAAGTTGCGAAGAACCTGCTCTATCAGATGGAGATGCTGGGGCGGGGGGGGGGGGTGAGTGTGTTGTCTGTGCGCGCGTGTAAGTATCTACACATGCACCAATATATGGGGGGGGGGAGGTTTTTAGGGCTGTCATTGCAACAAACGTTCCAGATTTTTACTGTTTATTTGTACATCATCATCATCACCCTCTTCTTCCCGTTTCTGAAGCTTGTCTCCTTCCCCTCCAGGCGAAACGCTAAAGCCCTCCAAACAATTTGTATTAATCCCAGATTTCTTCTCCCCCACTCCAGTTCTTCCTTCTGCTCTTTCCTCTCCTGCAAAGCCTTTTAATGGCCCCTTTCTCTTCCCAAACACGCTTCAGAATTCACTTTGCCCTTTAAAAGGAAGACGAAGAAGAGAAGCCCATACGTTAATCTGATTTTAATATTATGATTATTAAGGGGGGGGGGAATGAGAGATATCTCCTAACAGGAAATGAATAACAACCCCCGAGATTTCTTTCTGTGCTCTTGGCATCCTGCATGTTTCCACCCCCCCTCTTTCTCTCTCTCTCTCTCTGTATGTGACTAAAATGTACTGGTGTGAATCACTTTCCTCCCTTTTTTCGGTACGGGATCTGCTAGCAGCGGATTAGATCATTCCATGTATTCATTTGGATGGCGAGGCAGCCCTGCCCGGATTCCTCTCCCCGCCGCCTAAAGTTCGAGGGCTGAAATTCCTCCTTTCTATGGCTATTTACTCTGGAGTAAACTCCATTGAATAGGTGTTGGGTGGCGTAGTGATTTGCAAAATTCCAAGGCCACCGAGAGAGCAATGTAAATCTGCTTGACAATGAAACAACAAGGAGGTCATATTAATCAGATTGCTTGGCACCCAACTTTCTGAAATTCCATGCCTGGGCATTTTGCAGTGCCTGCAGCTTCTTCTTCCCCTCCAAAACTTTCAAGGACACATTCTCTCTCCCCCCCCCCCATTTCCCCCCTCCCCTGCCTTGATTTCCAGATTACTTTTATATGCACATTTTCTCCTCTACAGCTTCGACCTTATTAAGATTCTTCTTAGGCACGTCTCTTGCAATCAACCATTCCCTTCTCCCAGCAAGCGCTTCACCCCATCTGATTTTGGGATTCCCCCCCCCCAAAAAAATAATAAAGTTGGTGGGAAGCTAGAGTTTTGTTGCCTTGCATCCCGTCTTTCTTGTCTAGCCAGAAATATCTTTTCAAAAACATCTTTGGGAATCGGACCGTGGATTTGAAAGAAGGAGGCAGGTTAAACCAGACCTGTCTCTGATGTTTTGAGCCTGTGACTGTTTTTCTGGAGAATGCAATTCCCTTTCTAAGCCATTTAAGGTCTTTCTTGCAGCTTGTATGTTTCTTCCATGCAGCAAATTTCAACTCTGTCTCAACTTCAGCAACCAGTAACACGAAAGGGAAGAAAAGAAGACCATTCATTTGGATGGTCAAACCTCCAGGATTGATCCTTTCCAAACATCAAACCAATATTCTTGTACCATCTCTTTTCTGTCCAAATTCACTCCCCCCCCCTCTTTTTTTTTCCTTGTGTGTTTTTTTTTTCTGGGAAAGATTGCATTTAATTGCCAAGTGCACAGTCAAGTTGACTTCTTAATTCCCCAGTAGGGTGTTGTAACCACTGGGTTTCCTCTTTATTTCAAAGGCATGCTAATCCAATAAAAGAGAACAAGAAAGCTCAGTCCAGATTCCCAGATAAAATCTAATTTTGTGAGGCCAGCTACTAGTCTCAGATGACTGCGCTGGACTCTTAAAAGAAAATCAAGGCATTGATTCCACTTGTTCCTGGGAAGCGAAGTTTCTTAATAATAAAGATTTATCCTTGTGTGGTAAGAGAAGGAGTCTAACCGTTGCCACGCGTTTGTTGCATAATAATAATAATAATAATAATAATTTTTTGAGAACAGTGGCAAGTAATTTCTCTAAAATGCCCATCAGGTTCAGATATTGAACTGGCGGATTTAAGGGGAATACTTTGTCCTGCGTATTTGCTCCCTTAACAAATGCCACAAATGACATGACAGATGTCTCCCCAAAGCCAATGTGGGTTTGGTACTTTGCGCCTCTTCGGTTATTAACGTCAGAACCACCACCGTCAGAACCACCACCGGGTGACAAATCTGAGGTGGTTAAGGAAGCAATGGAAGAGGAGAATGCTTTACGGAAAAAGTCAGATCTGATGTAGGAAGGGGTCAGAGAGTAATATCTGCACCGCTCCCTTCCGCCACTTCTGGGCTTCCTCCCTGCCTCCCCCTGCTTAATCCTGACTTCAAAAATAGTAACCAGGTCTTGCCTTTCTTAGGAAGATTATTTTCAGCCGGAGGAGCAGGGAGAGAGTTCTCTAATGAGCTGGAACACAAAGGGCGCTGGCAGATCTTGACCAGGTTAGCCTTTCGCCTTTTTATTTTCTTTAAAGGGCAAAAAAGCTAGGGAAGCAGAAACAGCTGAGTCTCCTGGAAAGATGGGTCTTAAGAGGAAGATGGCCCTGTCGAAGCAGCCGGGGAGCATGCCGGCTCTTCCGAACACATGGTGGCACTTCCCAGAACGGGGCCAGGAGATTCTTCCCAGCTTGGGTTGCCTTTGGGCCCCGTGGCTCCTGATTTGGGGTGGAGGGGCGTCCCGGGGTCCCCGCCGGTTTGATAAGAGCAGGATTTGGAAACGGAGCCAACAAGACTGTCAGAATTGGGACCCTCACCTCACAAATGCCCAGAAAGAGTCACAACGTAAGTTTTGGGAACTGCCGTGAATCTTTCAAGATGCTGATATTTTGTTGTCCAGATGAATCATCTTGGCAGAAGCTGGGCTGAATTTTCAGTTGTTGGATACATTATTTATCTGATTTGTCTTCCTCAGGCTTCTGTTCGGACATAAGATCCCTGCTTCTCCAAGCACTAGTCTCTTTTTCTCCTTTTATTCTTAAGGCACCACTTTTGGTTTTGTCATCATTCTCTTGACCGCAGTGTGACCCGGATCTAACAGTAGGGAGAGAGAGAGAGAGAAAAATACATTTTGCACACCGGTCCTTCAGTGTAACACTAGAAGGCTCTTTCTGAGAAGATGCTCTCCTTTAATGCATTCTCTGGGGATCTCTTTCTCTCTCTTTTGCTGATACAAAACTTTATTTTTTTCCCACCCACCAGCTAATCTGGCTTCTTTTATTTTAAAAAAAATCTCTGTTGCAGGCTGCGGTGCCAAAGGGGTGAGCTGCTTTCCCTTGATCATCCTGGAGAAGCTGGACATGTGGTCCTCGCTGGGAGCTTCAGATGCTGATGCGTCCTCCAAGGGCGTGCAACCAGCAGATACTTCCTAGTAGCATCTCCGTTTCCTGCAAAGAAGGAAAAAAAGGCACCAAATCCATGAATTAATTTTTTTTTTTAAAAAAAAATAATCATAGCCAAAATTGTCCCCTCGAACTTTATTGGCAAAGGAACTGTCTTCGTGAAGATTCGAGGCATGCCTTCTATTTTTTTTCCCTCTCTCTTTTTAAGCCTGAAGTCTCCTTTGCCTAAAACAAAGTGAAAGAACGTGTTTGGCAGCTTTGAAAGCCCTTTGCTGGGTAGCAGATAGCACAGGGCAGGACAGGACAGAAAACTTAATTATACTCGACCACATAACTTTTTTAGCTCTTCTTCACACACACACACACACACACACACACACACACACACACACGTCCTACCACCACTGCCCTCGACTGGTCAAATTTCATCACAAAATGAGAATTTGATAGCTCTGTTGATTGATCAAAGAAAGTCACCTCTAGCTATCTTCACATCCAGACTCCTTGGCCAACAAGAGGAGGGAATGAAGTCGAATAAGACTTGATTGCTGATCAGTTGGTGCCCATCGTAAAGCTCTTCCCCATGGCTAAAACAGGGAGATAAAGGACGGTCACCACCATCATCTGGACCTCTTCAGGGGTTGTCTTCAAGGGGATGTTTCCATGCTGATCCGGAGAACCTCCCCAAAGCCGGTCTCGGACTCGCCCAAGATTCCAGGATCCCTTGTGCTTGGCTTCATCTGCCATGCTTTACCACGCAGCATTCTTAGTGCACTGTCTTCCCCTGGTCATGGGACAGTATGATATCTGCAAGTCCTGGGTGACCACAGACAATGGGCCAATGTGGGAGTTTTACGCTTGCCAACCCAAAGCTGTGGCCATGAAGGACTTTGCCACCGTCAGGGTGGAACCATCCGGCATCACCTGTGGGAATCCGCCCGAGCGGTTTTGCACGCACGTAAGTAAACACCTGTGTCTGTTTCATTGCATCCTGTTTCACTCTAGCCCAGGAGTATGATTTGCTCTTCTCCCAAAGCCTTGGTTGCCATTTTTGCATGCAACAGCAACCATCATTCGTGGGTGGGAAACTACTCTTAACAATATGTAACTTTTGTCAAGTTTCGACGTCAACCTAGTCCAATTTTGGTTTTGATCTGGCCCCAGCCTTTTTGTCAAATGCCAAGGGTGCCCCCTGGCCCAGGAAACACTGGTTATCCACAACTCTTGGGGATGGCAATGCCGGTGAAGGTGCGACAAATCAGAGGGATGAATGTTCAAAACAGAATCGTATGTTGAGAATGGGGGGGGGGGTAAGGATGTTGGGAAGGAAGAGCAGCAATTCAGTCTGAGTTTGGTCCTTGGCATCTCTAGTTTTTTTTAAAAAAAAATATTCTGTATGCAGAAAGCCCTCCTTTCCTTCAAAGATTTGCAAATAAAGCTCTGTTCAGAACAAACTCTAAAGTCTGAGGATGTGTCTTCGCTTCCTTGTCCTTGATAGAGTGCCTGGGTTAAATGTGAAAGGATACAGCTTGGATCCCATATTAAACTGGGAGTGAATCTTCCTTATGAACCAAGAGAGTTGCAATCAGCATGATGTTAGGGGACTTAATATAAAGAAACTTTACTTTGTGTCTGGGGGACTGGAATCTTTAGCTGAAGGACAAGGGTTCATTGCTCAAGAGATGGCTTTACAAGGTAGAGTCGGGCTGGGGAAAATTCCTAAGAGGTCAGTGGGCTGGCGGTATTGGCTGGGTAGACAAATGAGTTGAGTTGGCTTAACGCAGGTTTTCTGATGCTTTTTAAGGATCAATACCTGGGTTGGATTCCTGAATTTCAATGTGGCCATGACAGGGATAATCAGGGTCTCCTTGCTGCCTCCTTAATTATTGTCTAAACATGGAAATAATCCTGGAAATTTAAGCAGGGTGATTGTGTGTGTGTCTCCACATGGATTGTTTAATGGATGCATTAGATTAGGAGTTATTGTCTTGTGCAAACTCAGACGGTTGGGGTCCATATTTCAAGTCCATTTAAGTGTGAAGTTGGGGATTGAGTGTGAAGCTGGAGAGCCTCAAAGCTCCCCAGATGTGTTGGACATCAATTCCCATCATCCCCACTGAGAACAGCCTGCTGGGAAGGATCTTGTAAGAATTGTCGTCAGAAGACATTCTTCTTCTTCCAACGGTTGCCCTTGCGCGGAATCATTGACTGTAATTTCCACGGGGCGAGGATTATTTTGAATTCCTGGGCTGGGTCAGCATAGAATTGCAAATTCAGGTGGCAGGGCAGGCCAAACTGGGGTTGGGATAGTTGTGATTCAGCATCTTGTGTGAACCTCACAATTCACAGGTCATGAGGACGAAGGCTAGATTTGTTCATTGGAGCAACCTATATTACATCAGTATGGCAATTGTGATTCCTTCCTTGGGTTTAAGATTTACTATATTGTGTGAATTTGGCTTCAAGGGTACAGTAATGGACAGAGGGTGCTGGTTCACAGAACACGCTGAACTACAGACTACCTCAGCTGGTCCAGTATGTTGTGTGAACCAGCCAACATGTCCTCTTGCATTTGTGTGAGAAATCATTCATTGGCGATCACTCGTAGCCGAGTAAGATTGTCTTCCAAAGGTAAAATTTCAACAGTGGATCCGTAAGTGGCTATAAAGGCCAATTCTGGATCCGCACAACCTCCCACAATGAGGGCATAGGTTTCCGGGTGGGAGACGGTCATGATGAGGGTTTGCCTGACGTGCCTTCCTTTTAGCTCTTTTCTCCCTTTCGCCCTGTACTCGTGTTTCTTCAAAGTCCATAGCGCCATTAATAAAGGCTGACCTCCAATTGAAACGCTCATGAGTTAGGGCTTCCCAGTTCTCAATGCTGATATTACATTTTTTAAAATTAGCTTTGAGAGTATCTTTGAATCTCTTTTGCTGTCCACCAATATTCCGTTTTCCATTCTTAAGTTGGGAGTAAAGTAGCTGCTTTGGAAGACGATGGTCAGGCATTCGAACAACATGGCCGGTCCAGCGAAGTTGATGTTGGATGATCAGAACACGCTGAACTACAGACTACCTCAGCTGGTCCAGTATGTTGTGTGAACCAGCCAACATGTCCTCTTGCATTTGTGTGAGAAATACCCATTGAGAGGAGAGGGGAAAAAAGTAACAATACTTGTGCTGTGCCAGTAATAATAATGATAATAATAGTGCTTTCATAAAGAAATCATAATAATGAGAAACTTTCAAAAGCTGCTGAAAACAATGCTTCCGTGTTGATCTCATTGTCTAGATAGAATATAACTGTGGGAAGTTGTCCAAAAATCTGGTTTCCTTTGCATTATTTATTTACTGGAATCACCCCTCGTGGTATGCCATGACTTGCCCCATCACCATTGATAGAATGAAGGATAGTTGGTGAGTTGTGTTTTTTTTTATAAATCATGACTTTCGTTATTTTTAATCATCTTTATTATTTTTGAACAAAACGATCTTTAATCTTGAAGAAAAAGAAAATTTAAGAAAGAAATGAAAATTGCAAGCTAAAAATACAAGCTAAGAAGAAAAAAAAGGGAAAAAATATTTTATACTTATCAGTGGTCACTAATTTACCAGTTAATTTGCTACTGGACAGTTGGTGAGTTTGCCCAACATGTAAAGCCAACAATCATGGTTTTATGGACTGCAAAAGCTGGTTTGCATGCTGTGCAAACCAGGTTTGTTGAGGGAGGTTCCGCATGGTAACTGTAACGCACAGCCAACATAGGAGGAGCAGTAAGAGAACATCTACAAATGCACGGAACTGAAGGGCGTGTGTGTGTACTTCAGCGTGAAAATGTTGCTTCTTTTGCTTTACCTCCTCTTTTGAAGTGGGGAAGCTAATCAGCTCAGATGGAACCTTTTTAATTAAAAATAATCCCGCTGTTTTGTCAACTACTTTATAAATCACTGCAGAGCAGTCTTCATGGAGCTTTTGATTTCACTACTGCCATGCAAATAGATCTATAAAAGTTACAAGCTGGAGTGGGGGGGGGGGGGAAGGATCATTAACTGGATGGTCTAGACAACCCCAACTGCGATGTAACCGTTAAGGTGTCCAAGTAAGAGCAGGGAGATCTTAAGTCCATCCTCTGCCCCAGAAGCTCATAGGGTGAATTCTGGGCCAATCATTCTCTCATCCCAACCAACATTGCAGGGTCATTGTGGAGAGGAAATGATCCAAGGGAATGTAATGTATGCTGCCTTGAAATCCTGGAGGAGAGGCCACGAAGAGAAGACTAATAAATAAAAATACTTATTTCTGATGAACTGGTCCAGAAGACAGACTTCTCAAGTCCCTTTCTAGGGAGTTGGGATGTATAGTAAGCCACAGGGATGTCAAAATGGCAAGTGTGCCCCAATGCCATTGTGCAAATGATGCACTTCTGCAATGAAATCATGACATTTGAAGTTCAGGTTGCCACATGGATTGATGCTTGATCCTGGGCGTGCCCGTACAAGTTTTGGTTAGCCCCTGAAGGAAGAAAAGAAGGAAAATGTGTTTTTCTTCTCTGTTACAAAACTTTCTCTGCCTAGAATCTTCCTTGCTACACCCTTCTTAGTGGCCAGTCTCTTTTTATAGATATAGATGACATAGATATAGATACAGTATATAATATTTATTAAATATTTTAAAAAGGAAGATACAGACTAATATATAGTGAGGAAGAAAAAAAAGAAAAAGAAATCAAAGAGAAAGCTAAAAGTGCAAGAAAGGGGGGGGGGGGAAGGAAAAGAAAAATAGAAAAGAAAGAAAAAAGATACAAAGCAGTGGCTTCCGATATTCTTCACAGCAGTTATAAGTCCAATTATATTTGAACCTCTCTCTCTAAAGTTACATCATGATTCTCTTCTTTCTATAATCTATCCTGTCTAATCGTCAAAGCCATAAATCACAAGGTCATTTTTTTCATTTTTATGCAAAAAGCCCATAAGGGCTTTCCAGTCACCAATAAATGTAGATAATGTCTTTTCTCTAATCAAAGAAGTTAATTTATCCATCTCAGCAAGATTTGTCAGTTTCACCAACCATTCCTCCATAGTGGGTACTGTAGTGTCAAATCTTTCCATCTTTGTGCATATCATAATCTCATCACAGTAACTCAGTGGCCCGTCTCGATGGCTGATCTGTCAGGACCTGCACGGTGGGTGGGGCTAAAGCAAGTTTTGGGTGGGGCTAGAACCAAAAAAAAAATGGTAGGGAGAAATTAGAGGTGAGATTGTTAGGTATTCCTTCTTGAGTTCCTGGGAGCTCATAAATTCATGGAATGAACAAAGAGAGAGAGGAGAGACAAATCTGGATTTTCAAATTTGGATTTTCCTTCTCTCCCGGCGTCAAAATGTCACAAGTCAGCCTGGGCTCTGCCCCAAATGATACCGCCACAGCGAAGCAGAGCTGAGGGCAAGATACTGCCTTGCATAACAAGGCAGGGAGCTAATGATGTTTTTTAGATCAAAGGTAAAACTCAGGAGGGGGAAAAAAACCCTAAAGGTCGGTTTTAGATCTCATTATCTGCTTGGAGATGCTGAATAATGGATGGAAAGGAGCATTAAGGGCATATATTTTCTCTCTCTCTCTCTCTTCCCCTTTTTATTTTAAAAAAGGAAAAAGTATCCATAAAAACTCCTAACTAGTTCCATATCTTTGTTTCTAAATTTTAAGAAGCAGGGATTTAAAGGCATTGGCATATATTGGACATCATTAATGGGAGAAGGAGGAAATGAACAGAAGCAGAGATCCATTTTTTAGCTCCCCCAAAACATTTTTTAATGTTGTGTTTGAGCTCTGGAGGAGTGATGGCCATTGCAACGTGTTTAGTTTTTATGATGTAGCATGTTGTGCAAACTCAGCCATTGTGGGTTGCAAACCATGGTCTCAACTGTTGAGTGAACCCAACTAAAATGTGGATTGGTCAACCAAACCATGGTGAATCAAACTATGGCTTAGCACAAGGAGAGAATAAGGCTGTTGTAATGGTATCTGGGAAAGACCTTGGGAGGCGGGGCAGAGAGACGCTGCCAAGGGAACGGTCAGATAAGAGACAGCACAGCCCGCAGCTGGATAGTGGGCGGGGCAAGAGGTTCAGAAGGAACTCTCCCTAGTTTCTTGGGCTGTAAAGGAGATGGTGGGGGGGAGAGAATTGCATCTTAAAACTTGCAAGATTGATGTCGGCCTTGTGGGGTAAACCTGATAGGAATCACAACCAGATGAGCTAATTCTACTTTATTGTAAAGCTACATTGATAGAATCTTGCAAGTATGAAAGTACAATTCTTCCCCCCCCCGTCTCCTTTGCAGCCCAAGAAACTAGGGAGGGTCCCTTCCGAGCCTCTTGCCCCACCCACTATCTAGCTGCAGGCTATGCTGTCATAGCATATTTTAATTTCACTATTGCTTCTTTCTGTAGCAACATTTCATTTAGTCTCTATCTGAAAGTATTAGATTTACTTTTATAAACCAAACTCTCAGCATTATGATCCAAAAAAGTATTTGGTAATATCTCTACTTTAGAAACCTTAGTAGCCAAGTTCTTTGAAATCCAGATCATGTCTATTCTTGAAAAGGATCTGTCTTTCAGAAAAGAAGGTATACTCTCTTGAATATTAAGTGTGGTCATCCAGATGCTCAAAAGTGGCCCACTCTGTATTGGGGACTCAAAGACATTGGAAGTGTCACTTCCACGCTCCCTATATTTTTGTGTAATACTTGATTTCCTTCAGAAGACTGTAATGTAAACAGGCAGTGGTAAACTTCCCTGTAATCATTGAAGAGACTCACTTCTCACCAGTTCATAGGAAATCAGATAGAAAGAAAATCAGAAAGTCTCCACGTTCAAATACATTCGTTCTAAATGGGAAATACTTCAGGGGTCCCTAACCTGTGGGCCGCAGCCTGTTAGTAACTGGGCCGCAGAGCTCCTGCCCACAAATCCCGCCCCCTTCCGTGTGATTGGCTCCCACCCGCCAACTCCACCCCCGGTGCTTGTGATTGGCTCTCGCCCGCAAACCCCGCCCCCTGGTGTGCGCGATTGGCTCCCGCCCGCAAACCCCGCCCCCGGTCCGCGGAAATCCTGGAAACCCCACCCCCCGGTCCGCGGAAATCCCGGAAACCCCGCCCCCCCGGTCCGTGGAAAAATCGTCTTTTGAAACCGGTTCCTGGCGCCAAAAAGGTTGGGGATCCCTGAAATACTTCACTTGCTGAAGTTCTTAAAATTCTATCCCTTTCATCTCAGTAGATCTTGCTAATGAACACTCTGTGAGAGTCTGGCTGGAAAAGAATAATTTTTTTCATTTTAGGCAGCTGCTAAAGAACCTGACATTTCCCTTTCTTTATTTCTCTTTTGCAACTGACAATGAACATTCTGTGCTTCCTAGGAGTTCTTGGGGAGTGAATTATGTTGGAGGAAAGTCCCTTTTTGGTGGTGCAGTTCTAGTAGAGCTTTTGTGTAGTTCATACAACTAAGGTTCCCTCAGTTTAGCTCACTTCCCATTCCCACACCTCACCTAAGTATATATCTGTGTAAAGATATATCTGTCTGGTGTAGGGATGGAGAGCTGAGCCAATTTAAATAACACAAAGACTTCTTGTTGTGGCTGCTTTCTTTTGAAATACTGTCTGGAGCTCTGCAGAAATCCATTCTTCCATTGGAAATCACTTTTGCCTCCTCTCTTCTCCCATAAACTGAGCTACAGGTCCTTTAAGGGGCAGGTGACTTGACGGCTTTGCAGCTCACCCTCAGTAGCTCAATAGGTGACTAGGGGTGAAGCGGTCAGAGAAGACAGACAATGTACACCAGGTAGTTTAATTTAATTTAATTTTTCTTCTTTTCTTTTGCATGGCACTGAGAAATTGGAAGGGGGGGAATTGGAACCTTCTGCAGTTTGGGGTGCTTGGCATTTCTGAGTGAGGCTGATCACAGATGCCTTGAAGCTGCTATTGATGGTTTGGCAGTTTGGAAGGGCTCTCGGTTTGCCATTCACCGGAGGAATCAAACTCCAGTTTTCAAGGTGACTTTTCTCAGCAATGAGCAGCTCAGGGTGTTCAAGGTCTCGTAGAGTTGGGATCTCCTCCCCATTAAACACTGAGATTTAGAAAGTAGCCTGAGCTACAAGCAAACGCTTGAGAGAAAAAGCAAAAAATACTCCTTGGGGTACCAGTGCCCCAAACTCGGAAGCCAGTTTCAGTCATACCTAGCTGTTCTTTCCATTCTGCAGTGCCTAACGTTGCAAGGCTGGGGGAGAGGAGTTGTTTTGTTGTTTCTGTTTTTGTGGGTTTGTTTGCCCATTTCCTCAACCTCCAGTTGTTCCTGTCAATGCCCTTCACGGAAGGAAAATGAATTGCAAATTCCCCGTCAGGTTGAGAAGGAAGGAGGGAGGGAGGGAGGGGCGGCCAACAGGCCCAAATGCATCTGTGATTGAAAAGGGAAGGGAAGCGTTGAAAATGTCTTCAGTTGAGCCAGTCTCCTGCAGCTAAAACATGAGAAATTAGGCGGAGGCGACTGAGCCGAGTTGCAGAACTGTAGGCTTTTCACAAAAGTCTATTTTACATGGACCAAAATGCTAATTAATTTAATTTGGGGTGGAGGGGGCCTGGACCCGAACCGATAGGGTGATTTTTTTTTCCCTTGTCAGTGTCTGTCTGTCTGTCTCTCTCCATTGCCCCAAAGATGCTTTCTGCTTTACAAACGCACTGGGGAGACAGAAAAACATTTTTGATGAAGATCTCCGGCTCTGCTTCAGCAGAAAACAGCTTGTTCATCCGGGGCCCAGCTTGAAAGAGGGATTGTGAATGAGAAGAAAAAAAAAGCTGCTTATTTATTTCTCGGTATGTCATGGGAAGGCAAAGTTTTCATAGCCCAAGGCCACCCTTTTGCAAAATATCTTTTTCAGATGGCAGGGAATGATGAAATACTTTGCCGGAGAGACACACTAACAGCTAACATTTCCCTCTGCATTACTTCAGTGGGTGGAAGGCTATTTTTTTCCTTCTTTTAATTAAAACCGTCTCTGTTTTGCCTGGCAGATTTCACAGCCTTAGAACTCTTACTGGTCCAGTCCCAGGCTGATGTATGGGAAGGTACCACTGCGGAAAACAGACTAGGAAGCCAATGACTATTTTATGAGTGGGAGAAGAAATGTTGGGCCCTTTGAGGTAGCCTAGACAGAAAACCAGAACCATGAGTACTAATGCTACCTTTATTGTAAGGTTACAGTAACACAATCTTGCAAGTCTGAAAACAGTTCCCCCCTCCCTTGCCTTCACTTTCCAGAGAACTAGGGAAGGCCCCTTCTGAGAGGCTTTTTCCACCTCCATTCCTGCTGAGGGCTGAGATGTCTCTTAGGGGTACCCAACCTTTTTGGCACCAGGGCCCTGTCGTGGAAGACAATTTTTCCACGGACCAGGGGGCGGGGTTTGCAGGCAGGAGCCGATCGCGCGGACTAGGGGCGGGGTTTGCAGGCAGGAGCCATTCGCATGGATGGGGGGCAGGGTTTGCAGGCGGGAGCCAATCGTGCAGACTAGGGGCGGGGTTTGCAGGCGGGAGCCATTCGCGCGGACGGGGGGCAGGGTTTGCAGGCAGGAGCCATTCGCGTGGACGGGGGCGGGGTTTGCAGGCGGGAGCCATTCGTGCGGACAGGGGGGCGGGGTTTGTAGGCGGGAGCCAATCGCGCGGACCACCACCACTCACCAAGGTTATTCTCATAGCTCATTACAGAAATAATCTGTACTCCGAAATAGATGGAAGTAGTTAAATCTCTTCCAGTTCTATCCATCCAACTTCCCATCTAACCCTCCATCTTCATGCCTCTGCAGTAAAAAAAAAAAAAAAAGGTACACCTTAAATACCAGGAATGGTATTTATTCTGCATGTCATACAATGTCCCTGGGTAGCACACACCCAAGCTGACCACAAACAGACTTTTGGAATTCCTGAGAAAAGGGGATGGACAATTTCTCCAAATTTCTTGATGGGGAGAGGAAATGCTTTGACAAGTTTCAAGATCCAGAAATCCCCTTTGGGGTGACAGTAACCCCATAACAAATACCTCCCATGCATTCACTCCATTCCAATAGACTGACTAGTTTTATGTCTATGAAGGTTCTCAGTCATCCAGGTGGAATTGTCTGTAGCTTGAATCATGTCAACTGGATCTCTATTTTCTTAATGGAAACGTTTCGCTCCTTATCCAAGGGGCTTCTTCAGTCCAGTTCAGTTCTTCAGAGACTGAAGAAGCCCCTTGGATAAGGAGCGAAACGTTTCCATTAAGAAAATAGAGATCCAGTTGACATGATTCAAGCTACAGACTGACTAGTTTTGTTTTGATTATTGCTTATTGATTAGTCATGTACTGGTCAGTGACTGTAATAAACCAGAATGAATGAATGAATGATTAGTCAAACAACCACATCAAGTAAAGTAGGATAAAATAATTCACCATATTGAAATATTCAAAAATATTCAATGAAATAATCAGGTAGGATCATCCCCTTGGCAGTTGTCCCCAGTCTGATCTCAGTAGGAAATTCTCCATTGGAACAGGCTGAATAGAAGCATAGGGAGGCCGTAGGCTGCTGAAGAATGGATTGTACAAGAGACAACGTACCCACCCACACACACACACACACACACAAACACACAACCATCTCAGTCCTTCTGAGCCATTCTGAGTTTCTGATTTGAAACCTGAAACCCTGAAACCTCTAAATCCAGGTGCAGATCTTAAATTAGCTCCTTCGTTGGACTATTTGATTTCCATTTATTGCAGACTGGCAACCCCTTATAGGCTTTTTGCGTGAAAGAGAAAAAAAATGAACTTGTGATTTATGGTTTTGATGATTAGACAGGATAGATTATAGAAAAAAATGAGTTATGCTGTAACCATGGAGCAAGAGGTAAATTTATAATTGTACTTAGAACTGCGGTAAAAAAAATTGGAAGCGACTGCTCTGTATTTTCTTTCTTTTTTGCTTTTGCACCTTTAGCTCTTTCTTTGATCTTTTTCTTTCTTTCTTTCTTTCTTTCTTTCTTTCTTTCTTTCTTTCTTTCTTTCTTTCTTTCTTTCTTTCTATTAGTTTCTATTAGTTTTTTATCTTCTTTCTCAAAAGTTTTCATAAGATTATATTTTTTAAAAAGGACTATTTGATTTCCTGTACCAGCTTTGCTTTAAAATAGTTGGATGAACTATTTTGCAACCCTTGATAGAGAGAAGGGCAGTGAACAGAGAAGTCTCCTTCTAAAGCTACAATCTGCTCCCTATTTGAGATCTCTGGGTGTGTCAAAGCTGTTGAAAACATTACTAGAAGTATATATTCTTCTTCGCAAAAACTCACCATGTTTGGGGCAGAACTGGAGGTTGACTAGGAAGACCAAACGAGCGAGGGGCCCATGGACTGGATCTCAAAATTGCACCACCTGATATCTGCAAATGATGTATTTACATTCATCAGAAAACTTCATCTGGAATGTCAAATTTCACGTAAGAATTTCAGGAAGGCTGGTGCATCAAGCTCAGGACTATCTTAGCAAAATGTTTGTGTTTGAGGGAACAAGAAATGGCTACTGCAGAACTAGGTAAATCACTGTATTTTCAACGTGCAAATTGGAAGGAATTGTGTATTGTTTTTAAGGGGGACCCCATAAATCAGCTCAGCAAATAATTGCAATCTGATTTATTTGGGGAGTGGAGTTGCTATTTTTACCTGTGCAAAGGTATACCCGGCAGTTTACTCACTCTGTTGCTGAAAAGAAGCTTTTCAGCCTTTCGCTTGGGCTTCCTCTAAATGGGAATAAATGCTTCACATCTTTCCAGCATGTTAATCGGCTGTGAACAAATTTATGGAAGCGCAGTATTTTAATTTAGGCTGAATGCAGCTGTTGGATTACGAGTGGATAAGCTAAGATCACAAACAGAAATTAGTAACAAAAATAAAGTTTTATTTTTTATATATATATCTGTTTGGGAAAGGCAATCTGGTGCCTGTGGATATTTGGAAGGCCAGCTTCCATCAGCATCAGCCGCTGGGCCTCATGCCAAGGGATTGTGGGTGCTGTAGTCCCAAATGTTGGGAGGTTATTAGGTTGCCTTAATTGATTCTATTAGTGCCCAAATCACAGGCCCGATTAAATAATATTTAATATTTGGACAGCGTTTCTGAATATGCATAAAGGTTTGCCAGTTTCAATCCTTACAACAAATCTTGTTGGATGATTATCCCCATGTTGAGGATTATGAGTCATCAAACCAGTGTCAACTGGATGGGCACACTGAATCTGAGAAATTAAATTCATACATCATCCCTAAGCCATAATGTGGCTTCTTTGGATGGGATTTAGCATGTTGTATAAAGCCAGCCATTGTTGTTTGCAAACCATGATTTAGGGTTTTGCCCCAGCTCAGGCATTGGGGGTTCGTCCAACTAACTACTATGTAGCGCAAGACAGTGAATCTTGCTGGAGAGTTCCTTCAGACCCTGAAGTTAAATTTGCTGCAGGGTAGTAACAGAACTAGGGGCGTGGTGGGCTCAGCAGGTAAGATGCCAGGCTTGTCGATCGGAAGATCGCAAGTTCGGAGGTTCGAATCCCTAGCCCCCGTGACGGAGGGAGCTCCCGCACCAGCCCCAGCTCTTGCCAACCTAGCAATTCGAAAGCATGCAAATGCAAGTAGATGAATAGGTACCACTTCGGTGGGTAGGTTACAGCGTTCCGCGTGTGTCATGCGGCCACATGACCGCGGAAGCGTCTTCGGACAGCGCTGGCTCTTCGGCTAACAAACGGAGATGAGTACCGGCCCCTAGAGTCGGACACGACTGCACAAATGTGCGGGGGGAACCTTTACCTTTACCTTTTTAGTAACAGAACTGGGAACTTTGAGTTTTTGGCCAGTCTCTTCGTTCTTTAGAAAGAATTGAATTGGATCAACGTACCAGAGGGTGCTCTCTAGCTCAACTTTGGCAAAAAGACCTTGACTGTCAGTTGAAAATGGAACTAACTGGCTAGAGAGGTGCTAGATTCTTCAAGGGTGGATGAGTACATCCACAAGGACAAAGAAAAGGAGGTCAAGAGGTCCTTGGGTTTTTAAGGGCCCAACTATATTGAATGTTGGGTGGGATGTCTTCACATCATCCCAACTCAGTGTGGGTATTTAGATGGTGATCAGAACAGCATTGGTGGTGGCCCAAAGGTAGGTTAGATGGCACTCAGATCATGTCAGGGAAAGACATCACAATTGTACAACGTGCTAATCTTCATTTGTTTGGGGCGGGGTGGCTTAGTCTTTCAAGAAGTATTCAAGCTAAGGCTTGGCTAGTCCCATAGCCTCCAAAGGGGGTCCTTTGGGTCTGCCTTAAGAAGAGGGTCAGTGAGATGATCTTCAAGATGCCACCAACTGTCCTGACTTCGAGTGAAGGAAAACGCGCTGAGACTTGGAGTTGAAGCTCTTGTGCTTTATTGTCCTACTCTACTAGACAGAATCCAGCTAAACTAAAATGAACTAGTAATGCTCAGAGAAAGGGTCCAAGAAATCAGGGCGGGGCCTTCTTTAGCCTCTTGGGAGGAAAGCAAAATGATTCAGTACTGCGCATGTGTTTATCCCCCTCCTTCTTCACCAATTATCTCCCTGACACCAACAACAACAACTTACTATTTTTCGAATGCTAGGCATTTCTGAATACAATCCCTTTTTCCCTCCTGCATCATAATAAATTTGAGCCCATTGGGATGTGGGGGTAAATGAAGCATCACCCAAGCACGGTTGTGTATGCATCCATGAGTTCAGAAATCCAGGTCAAAGGAAAAACTGCATTTGCCAAAATCTCTCTAGCTGCACCTGGATTAGTGTAAGCCTACCCCTTACATTCTTGTTCTCTTCCTCTCTTTCTATTTTTGTGACAGTCTGGAAAGGAAAGGGTAGGTGGAAAGAAAAGGGTGGGTGGAATCAAGGAGATTCCAGTCCACTTTGGTGATCCATTCATTGATCAAATTTCTCCCATTTGCTTTAGATGAGTTGGTCTCAGGGCTGGATGCAGTCACTAAAAAAAGGACAAAAAGCAATGCACAACAAAGACAAAATTGTAAAGCAAGCCAAGGTTACTGAGATCAGTGTGAACACCCAGCTTTTCACTTGCACTGAAATGAAATCAATGTTGGTTCATGCCTGCTCAGTCCCTCCCATAATTTTTGTTGTTGTTCAGTCATGTCTGACTCTTCGTGACCCCATGGACCATAGCACGCCAGGCCTTCCTGTCCTCTACTGTCTCCCAGAGTTTGCTCAAGTTCATGTTCATTGCATCGGTGATGCTATCTAACCATCTCATCCTCTGCCATAATGAGAGTGCCATAATGGAAAAGTCTCCGGGTTGTATCTCTGTAAAATGTCCTGCTCCCAATTATGGGATACAGAGAAGACCTTCTTCAGACACAGATGATAATATCCAATTCCTCCTAATTGGATTACTCCCACTGCCCCAAAGTTTGGCCCTCAACTCGTCTGAGTATTTCAGACAAATACTGGCAACGGGTTGTGAGCTGGAAGATCTAAATTCAAATTCATTAGTTTTATAGGACAAATACTGTATGTTCCAAGGGGCGTGGTGGCTTAGTGGGTAAGACGCCAGGCTTGTCGATCGGAAGATTGCAAGTTTGGAGGTCCGAATCCCTAGCCCCGCGTGACGGAGTGAGCTCCCGCACTCACCCCAGCTCTTGCCAACCTAGCAATTCGAAAGCAGCAAATACAAGTAGATGAATAGGTACCACTTCGGTGGGAAGGTAACAGCGTTCCGCATGCGTCATGCCGGCCACATGACCGTGGAAGCGTCTTCGGACAATGCTGGCTCTTCAGCTAGGAAACGGAGATGAGCACCGGCCCCTGGAGTCGGACACGACTGCACAAATGTGCGGGGGGAACCTTTACCTTACTGTATGTTCCAATCTCTATGTCCTGATTTCCTCAATGGTAAGACTGAAATAGTAGCCAGCCTCTGCAGATTTCCTCCAGTGCAAACATCAGCTCAATCCAGACCATTGATTCAAGGTGACACTTTGAATCAAGCTGGGAAAATTGAGTCAATTTTAATCAATATTAACAAGGTGGGACTGTGATCTAACATTTATGGGGAGCTCTGCAACCAAAATCTTGGGGGCTGTTTCCAGATCATGATCCCAAGGAAAAAAACAGGATCAGGAGGCAGTTCAAATTTCTGCTACTAGAAGAAGAAAACCTTACTCCGAATTGCTTTTCAGATTTTTAGAAGGAAAATCCACTTTGTAGTACACCACCATGTAAGGCAGAGCTTTCCAAACTGTGTGTCGTGACACGTTAGTGCGTTGGCTGCAGTGTCTGGGTGTGTCGGGGCTGCTGCTGCCTCCGAACCCTGCCAGGATTCCACGCAGGTCCTAGTGCCTGCCTTGTGCCTGGCTGCCTCCAAACCTGCTGTGATTCCGCGCAGGTCCTAGTGCCTGCCTTGTGCCTTGCTGCCTCCAAACCTGCTGTGATTCTGCACAGGTCCTAGTGCCTCCCTTGTGCCCTGCTGTAAAAGTGTGTCGCAAAATGATGCATGTCTAAAAAGTGTGTCACCAACATGAAAAGTTTGGAAAGCTCTGATGTAAGGGATCAGCAAGTTGGGTGTATCAATAGGACTTAACCAATCTTGGTTGTGCCTGTTAATGTGGAGATTTGCAAAACTATATGGTTTCTTTTGCTGTTCTTGTGTCAGGGAGATAACTGGTGAAGAAGGAGGGGGCTCCCTCCAGGGGGATAAACGCATGTGTAGTACTGAATCACTTTGCCTTCCACACAAGAGGCTGAAGAAGGCACCACCCTAATTTCTTGGGCCTTTTCTCTGAGCATTACTAGTTCATTTTAGTTTAGCTGGATTCTGTCTAGCAGAGTAGAACAATAAAACACTAGAGCCTGTACACCAAGTCTCAGTGTGTTCCTTCACTTGAAGTCAGGACATCTTCCTTCACTATCCTTTCATCATGACTGGCTCCCCCAAAACACCCCATTACCTATATTTCTATCCCATGCAAGGCTTGGTTAGTTTTAACCAGGGTTACTTTTTGGAGGCTTTGCACAATATTGGAACCTTCGCTATTTAGTTCAGTTGGGTAAACCCAGAAAATGGGTTTATTCAGTAACTAGGTTAACTGTGTTTGGAGAACCCAGCTAGTGATCCAATGAAAGCTAGGAAGCTAACAAACATCACAGGTAATGGGTAGAGGTCTTAATTCAGGCCAGACTTCTGAAATATATCTTTGTTTCTGTCATGGCAGATCCCAATTAGGTGGATTGATTTTCATTGGAAAATAAAATGCATGTAAACATTGGGAATATTACACACACCAAGAAGTGGGTACAAGGAATAGTTGCATATAAAAATGTGCATTTAATGGGAGCAATTCAGGAACATTGCCCAAACATGCATATATAAGGGAAAATTAAATCTTGACAAGAAATGTAAAGTTTTTTTTAGTGTGTGTTTAAAAGCAATGTCCAGAAGACCAGGGAGAATGCTTGTATGCGATACTGATGCAGACTGATTTAGGCTAATTCAGCCATAATGCCAAGCATAATGCTGATGCTGCAGTGAAATGAAGGAAGACATTGGTCTGGCCCTGCCAATTAAAAAAAGGTAAAGTCTCCTTCAGGTCTCCATGTAGTTTTCTTGGCAACAATATGGAATCATTTGCCATTACCTTGGTCTAGTTTTTTTTTTTAATTTTTTGAGTCTAGCCTCATGATGATTGGGTCAACGAAATTGTCAGTCAAAGAACTTCAAACCAGGGTCCCTCCTCTCAGCTGGATTCTGAATCTAGCCTCATGATGATTGGTCTAAGCCGGGAACATCACTCAAAGAATTTAAAATCTGGTCCCTCCTTTCAGTTGTATTTCGAGTCTAGCTTCATGATGATTGGGTCAAGGGAACCATCACTCAAAAGAATTTAAAATCTGGTCCCTCCTCTCTGGACTGGATTCTGAATCTAGCCTCATGATGATTGGTCTAAGGGAACCATCACTCAAAGAATTTAAAATCTGGCCCCTCCTTTCAGTTGCATTTCGAGTCTAGCCTCATGGTGATTGGGTCAACGGAATTGTCAATCAAAGAGTTTTAAACCAGGATCCTTCCTCTCAGCTGGATTCCTTAGGGAGGGGGCATGGAATAGAGAGGGACATGGGAGGTCAGGTGAAAGGATGTGTCAGAGGGAACTCCGGTTCTTGAGCCAAATATAGCCATTTATTTATCACTTATGCTTCTATGCCACTTTAATCATATGTACATTTGAGTGGCTTACAGTCCCAACTCCATGACAGGATCAAAAAGTGAAAATGGACCAAAATAACCCCATCTCACATTAAATATACCACCAAGGAACAACAGACTACCATCCAAAGAACAGATCCCTGCAGGCAGGATCTACATTCCTATCAGCCTTCAAAGGTATTCTGGAACAACCCGGTCTGAATGGCCTTCCAAAACTCTAGCCAGGTTAGGGACAATCTGGTATCTTCCAGTGGTCTGAAGGACAGGGTTAAACAACAAACTTCATCTGAAGAAGATAAAAGCAAGAAACAGAAGAATAATCTAAAGCCAAGGGCTTGGCTAAGGGAATAACTTCCACAAATTACCTTAAACTGTCACCGTGAACAAATCTGATCTCAGAGATTTCCCCGAATCCAAGCCTGAGGATCTTCTGTTAGATGATCTGGTTAAGATCTGGTTAAGACACTTAATTTCTATCCGAGTTGACAAATGTTTTTTATCAACAGCGAGCTTGTTATTTTATTCCATCTGGAGAAATGCAAACTCCAGATGACCTTTTTAAGTTGAGCCATATCATTGGCGATCACTCGTAGCCGAGTAAGATTGTCTTCCAAAGGTAAAATTTTAACGGTGGATCCGTAAGTGGCTATAAAGGCCAATTCTGGATCCGCACAACCTCCCACAATGAGGGCATAGGTTTCCGGGTGGGAGACGGTCATGATGAGGGTTTGCCTGACGTGCCTTCCTTTTAGCTCTTTTCTCCTTTTCGCCCTGTACTCGTGCTTCTTCAAAGTCCATAGCGCCATTAATAAAGGATGACCTCCAATTGAAACGCTCATGAGTTAGGGCTTCCCAGTTCTCAATGCTGATATTACATTTTTTTAAATTAGCTTTGAGAGTATCTTTGAATCTCTTTTGCTGTCCACCAATATTCCGTTTTCCATTCTTAAGTTGGGAGTAAAGTAGCTGCTTTGGAAGACGATGGTCAGGCATTCGAACAACATGACCGGTCCAGCGAAGTTGATGTTGGATGATCATTGTTTCAATGCTGGTGGTTTTCGCTTCTTCTAATACGCTAACATTAGTCCGCCTATCTTCCCAAGTAATTTGCAGAATTTTTCGGAGGCAGCGTTGATGGAATCTTTCAAGAAGTTGGAGGTGGCGTTTGTAGAGGGTCCATGTTTCACAGGCGTACAGAAGGTTTGGTAGTACAATGGCTTTGTAAACAAGCATTTTGGTCTCCCTGCGAATGTCCCGATCCTCAAACACTCTACGCTTCATTCGGGAGAAAGCTACACTCGCAGAGCTCAGGCGATGCTGAATTTCAGCGTCGATGTCGGCTTTTGTAGATAGATGGCTGCCGAGATAAGAAAAGTGATCGACATTTTCTAGTGACACACCTTTAAGCTGGATTGATGGCGCTGCGGAGGGATTGGTTCGAACTTGCTGGTAAAGCACTTTGGTTTTTTTAATGTTAATCGAGAGGCCGAGTTTTTCATATGCTTCTGCAAAGATGTTTAGGATAGTTTGAAGATCTTCCTCGGAGTGTGCACAGACTACGTTATCATCAGCATATTGAAGTTCTATAACAGAAGTTGCAATTACCTTATTTTTTGCTTTCAGCCTACTAAGATTAAAAAGCTTTCCATCTGTTCGATATATAATTTCTACACCAGTAGGAAGTTTCTTTTCAACAAGGTGCATAATCATAGCGATGAAGATAGCGAATAAGGTTGGAGCAATAACACATCCCTGTTTAACGCCGGATTCCACTTTAAATGGATCGCTTTGAGAGCCATTGTTATTCAGGATTGTTGCCATCATGTCGTCATGGAGTAACCGCAAGATGTTCACAAATTTATCAGGGCATCCGATTTTCAGAAGGATGGTCCAGAGAGCAGTACGATTTACAGTATCAAAGGCTTTAGTCAGATCAATAAATGCCATGTATAGAGGGCGGTTTTGCTCCTTGCATTTTTCTTGAAGCTGTCGTGCAGTGAAGATCATATCCACTGTTCCCCTGGAAGGGCGGAAACCATTTTGCGTTTCAGGGAGGATGTCTTCTGATACAGATAGGAGACGGTTTGCAATGATCTTTGCCAGGATTTTGCCTGCTGTGGCTAGAAGGGAGATGCCTCGATAGTTTCCACAGTCTGTTCTATCACCCTTTTTAAAGAGAGTGATAATTATGGCATCCCTAAAGTCTGCTGGAATCTCCTCCCTCATCCAGATTTTTTCAATGAGCTTATGAAGTTGTTGTGTAAGTTCAGGCCCGCCTTCTTTAAAGACTTCAGCAGGAATCCCATCAGGTCCACTAGCTTTGTTATTTTTCATTTGTTTAGTGGCTTTACTGACTTCCTCCAAACTAGGGGGTACTGCAAGCTCATTTCTTATTTGTTTTTGCGGGATTTGCAAGAAGACTTCATCAGCCACAGTAGAGTGACGATTAAGGAGATTGTAGTAATGCTCTTTCCAGCGCAGTGCAATAGACTCTTTGTCCTTTAGAAGTTTAGCACCATCTACTGAGCGTAAGGGATTTGTACCATGGTTTGTTGGTCCATAGATGGCCTTTATGGCATTAAAAAAGCCCCGTGCATCATGAGCATCTGCAAAATATTGGGTTTCTTGGGCTTTTTTTATCCACCATATGTTCTTAAGTTCTCTAGTTCTTCTTTGAACTTCTGCTTTTGCACTGGCGTAGATTTTTTTCTTAACGGCACAGTTAATATCTTTTTGCCATATCTGGAAGGCTTTCCTTTTCTTGTCAATAATATGTTCAATCTCACTATCGTTCTCATCAAACCAGTCCTGATGTCTCTTAGTCTGGTATCCGATAGTTTGTTCACAGGCTGAAATAATAGAAGTCTTCAATTTACTCCAGTGTTCCTCAACATTTTCAGGAAGTTCCATAGGCAGATGTTTCTTGAGAGTTGATTGAAAGCAAGCTCGTTTGATAGGATCTTGAAGGGCCAGTGTATTCATTTTACGCCTTGGTTTTCTTCCTTGGAGCCTACGATGAGGGACAATCTTTATGGCCATCGTGGATCGAATTAATCGATGGTCTGTCCAGCAGTCATCGGCGCTCGTCATGGCTCTGGTGAGAAGTACATCACGGCGATCTCTAGCACGGACAATTACATAATCTAAAAGATGCCAGTGCTTCGACCGTGGGTGCTTCCATGATGTTTTAAATTTATTTTTCTGGCGAAAGAGTGTGTTAGTAATGACAAGGTTATGCTCTGCACATTTAGTCAGAAGTAAGATTCCATTCGTGTTGCTGTTGTCAACTCCTTCTTTCCCAATGATCCCTGGCCACAAATCAAAATCACGCCCAACTCTTGCATTGAAATCGCCCAGGAGGATAATTTTATCCTCCTTTGGTATCTCTGATAAGATGGTGTCCAGCTGGGTATAAAATTTTTCCTTGATATCCTCATCTGCATCTAGTGTTGGTGCGTAAGCACTTAGGATAGTTGCCTGTTGGTTTTTGGCGAGTTTTATTCGCAGAGTTGAGAGTCGTTCGTTAATCCCAGTGGGAACTTCTGACAAGAGCTTCACAAGGTCGTTTTTGATAGCAAAGCCTACCCCATGTATTCGTCGTTCTTGTTCAGGTAGTCCTTTCCAAAAGAAGGTATAACCTCCTTTTTCTTCCTTCAACTGTCCTTCTCCTGCTCTTCGAGTTTCTTGGAGTGCTGCTATATCAATATTAAAACGTCTCAGCTCCCTTGCAATAATGGCAGTCCTACGTTCAGGTCGTTCACTATCCATATTGTCTTGCAGTGTCCGTATATTCCATGTTCCAAAATTCATGTGTTTTTTACGACCGCTAGATGGTGACCCTACTGGTCGCGGTAATCCAGTCAGGGAGAAAAAATGAGGCAGACTATGTTTAGGGCACCTTTTCTAGCCCCCTCCCCATATGGGGTGAGCAGAGTGGATCCTAAATAGGGCTGCTCAGTCGTGGATACAGCTGCCGAACTACTCAACTGCCTCGATCCTTGAGTCAGGGCGACTGAATCCGTATCCACCGCCCATGTGCTGGTCCATGACTAGGAGCTTCCGGATTTCACAGTCCTGCCCCCGTTGCCATTCGTCAGTCGCCATGGGACTTTTGGTTGTTTTGGGTTTGGTGTGGTTGGAAGACGCCTGTGCGTGAATTTGTTTTATGTGTGGAGATCGGTGCACAACGATCAGCACACAACCTTCACAGAAAAAGGCTCTAATCCAATGGCATGGATACCATGACGATTGGTGACCTTTTGTCTGCTGCAGCCTTCATCCGCCTTCACAGCCGTTGTAACAATACACCTTGTTATCTTCCGCCTGTTCTGCCGTTGAGGACTTTCTTGGATCGTTCTTTGTCTGGTTCCTCCCCCTGGACCTTACCGCCATGGGTGACCCTGCCAGGAGTACATGACTCCCGACGGCTTCGCTCACAGGGTTCATTGGGAACACACAAGCCCACTCACCACAACAAGGTGACGATCCAGCGAGTGAGTTTAGTTGAGCCATAAACATTACCGTGTCCTTGTTTCTGAACATTAAACCACCGGCGGAGCCAATCGCCATTCTCCCCACGTTTCCCTGAGTCATGTGACTAAAATAAACAGAAGAGTCCCAAACCAGTCAAAGATTTAGTTTTCCAGGAGGAAATCTTACATAACTCCTGAGAGGAACGTAATTCTCATTATTTTGTAAGGAAAACCCAGTCAGTTAATGATGGATGTCCAGGACTGGGACTTCCTTCCATCCAAGAAGATCACCCAATGTTATTTATGGATGTCATAGAGAGGTGGTCTTCCCTACTGCCTGGTGGCACAGTCTGGTGTTGGCATGCCTCAACCAACGTGCCCTTCCCAATTGGCTAGTGTCCTCTCCCTGCAAGAGACCGAAGAAGGCTGGTCTGATCCACACAACCCTTGCTTCAGTGGGATTGCAATCCTGTCTGGAAGCGAGCATCAATTCCCCCTAATTCTTGTGCCAGTCAAGCGCCCAACTGTTGCTAATTCAAGTCAAGTAGCTGCAGCATCAGGGGAAATGCAGGCTAATTTACTATCTCTGAGACGGGCATAAGCTCCAATTTGTAGTTACGATAGAGACTTGGGGACCATGAAGACTTGAGGACCCCATTCTGAACCTCAGAAATGTCTGCTCCAAGAATGTGTCTCGGGGTGTGCATGCACACATGCACTTGTGCACACAAATATACCAAGCATGACCTTCGATTTCCCCCTTCCTTTCAAAGGGCTAAAGTTAATACTAGCTAGGTTTAGCATGTTGTGAGAATTCAGGTACTCTAACTTGCTTAAGAGTGATGTGTGAACACAGCCAAGAGCTGTATCCATCTGATAGGCAATACTCAAACAAATATAAACCATCTTCTGGTTTAATATTATGCCCTAATTCACACAACTTGCAAAGAGAAGAACTGAGTTTTCACCCCACATTGAACAATGACTCAACTCTATTTTAGCCTACTCTAACCTGATCTCCAGATTCTTACAGGTAGTCCTCGACTTATGACCATTCATTTATCGACCGTTCGAAGTTACGACGGCACTAAAAAGTGACTTATGACCGGTCCTCGCACTTACGACCGTTGCAGCGTCCCTGCGGTCACATGGTCAAATTTCAGGCACTTGGCAACCAGCTTGCACTTACGACGGTTGCAGCATTCCGGGGTCACGTGATCACCATTTACAACCTTCCCAGCCGGCTTCTGACAAGCAAAGTCAATGGGGGAAGCCAGATTCACTTAATGACCACAGTGATTTGCTTATCAACTGCAGTGATGAACTTAATGACTGCGGCAAAAAAGGTTGTAAAATTGGGCGTGACTCACTTAACAACCGCCTCACTTAGCAATGGAAGTTTCAGTCCCAATTGTGGTCGTAAGTCGAGGACTACCTGTACTTAGATGTTCCTCATGATGGGGAATCTTGCCTTTTAGCCTTCTGGGGGAAAGGTGGTTGGGAGGCCCCTCTCAGTGGCCAGATGGGGCCCGACCCTCAAGTGGCGGGGCTAGAACGGACGTGCCTCCATCTCCTCTCTTCGCACACACAAATACACCCATGTTAACGCACAACGAAACCGTCCCACAGTCTCTCCTCCCCCTGCTTTGATTCTGTGTTTCTAAGATATGTCCTCGGCCATCAAGAGGCAGGCCGGCCTTGGCGCAGGGCTAACGGTGGCAGCAGAGGCCACGTGAGCCAAACCTCCCGATGCCCCACAAAGGCTTCAGTTGGTTTTCTTCTTGGCTGGAATCCTCTACCTGCTTTTCAGAAAGTTGCTGCGTGTTCTTGGTTAGCCTCCTATGCCCTGTTCTCGGTCCCTCCCTCCCCGCCTCCACCATCCTCTGCCGTTTCTCAATCCTGCCCTGTGCTTGAATTAGCCAGAAACCCCCGCCCCCCTTTAAAAACATTAATAAAATATTTATGGTTCTGCAAAGGCTGCCACGCAACCGGCACAGCGGCTTTTAAAGAGCAAGGCTCTTTTCCAGTGTCCTAAGCATTTTTTCCGTTTTCTTCTCCCGCCTGAATCGATAATGCACTTTGCTCTGTCATAGCTAGAAGCTGCGGCATTCCTGCTTTTTTCTTGGATGCAATGCTTGCTTGGGACAGATGTGGGTCCTTTCTGGATGCCTTCCTTTTTCAGGGAAGCGATGGGAATCGATTCGGGAAATATGGCTGGGAAAAGAAGGGAAACACAGGCCCCCTATCATCATGGCAACAGTCAAAGTTGATATTTACCCCTTTAGGCCTTTTAACTTCCTCTGTCCTCCACATCGCTTTTTCCTTGTATGCCATGCTTATGAAATGTTGAGCTCATCTCTTCTTATATCTGGACTGTGGTCAGACAATATTAGATGTGTTTAATAATAGCACATTTTCTGGGCCTGTTAAAGCATTTGGTTGGCTGAGAGGCTAAGGCCTATTGAAGGAAAGGAAGGAAGGAAGGAAGGAAGGAAGGAAGGAAGGAAGGAAGGAAGGGAAGGAAGGGAAGGAAGGAAGGAAGGAAGGAAAGGAAGGAAGGAAGGAAGGAAGGAAGGAAGGAAGGAAGGAAGGAAATACAGAAGACTGAAAGAGAAAGATTATGAGAGTGAATGAGAGAAAGAATGATGAAGGAAGGAAGGAAGGAAGGAAGGAAGGAAGGAAGGAAGGAAATATGGAAGACAGAAAGAGAAAGATTATGACTGAATGAGAGAAAGAATGATAAAGAGAAGGAAGGAAGGAAATACAGAAGAGTGAGAAAGAAAGAGAAAGATTATGAGTGAATGAGAGAAGGCAGGCAGGCAGGCAGGCAGGCAGGCAGGAAGGAAGGAAGGAAGGAAGGGTTGAGAGAATATACGGAAGACAGAGTGAAAGATTATGAGAGTGAATGAGAGAAGGAAGGAAGGAAGGAAGGAAGGAAGGAAGGAAGGAAGGAAGGAAGGAAGGAAGGAAGGAAGGAAAAAATATAAAGGAGGGAGGGAGGAAGATGGATGGATGGAAGGCCAACACTTTTAGCCTACTTGCAGTGCCATAGTCATAGAAAATATAGCCATAGAAAATATAGTCATAAAATCTGAACATTTTTCTCCCAAAGATTCTCCCTAAGTCTTCGCCGTTCTGTTCCATCTCCTGGATGACCCCTCCTCCATAATTGCCCAGGTCTTCCTTCACATCTCTGTGGATTTCATAATCAGGATTCCTTCAAGTAGCAGCGCTGAGGGCTGAACATCAAATTTCCCGTAGCTAAAATGGCACCACCTACAAACTTGTGGCTTGAGGGAAGCCAGGGGTTGGCAGACGTCCAGCAAATCTTTAGGGAAACCCAGCCCCTTAAAAGTTAACTCCACATTTCAAGCATTACCTGCTTAATTTTAAATCCAGTAAGACAGGCCAGTACTATTATTGCTCTCGTGTCATGCAGAGGTGTGCTTTGGAGGGAAGAATCTAAAAATATGTTCCCCAACCGAGGGAACTTCCAGAAGTATGGACTTCAACTCCCAGAATTCTCAGCAAAGACCATGCTCAGCAAGGACTTCTGGGGCTTGAATTCCCCACATCCAGAGGTCACTCTTCAACTCCCAGAATTCTCAGAAAGGGCCATGCTGGCTAAGGAATTCTGGGAGTTGAAGTCCACACATTTGGAAGTTGGCAACGTTGAGTAACCCTGGTTTAAAACCAACAAACAATTTTGTAGCTGCTGCCGTAGGATATTTGAACCACATACTTGCCATCTTTTAGCATTTCCCTCTGCACGGCCAATCTTGCGCTTGGATTGCGCCATATCAAATTGGGGATGAGGACCCAACGCAAGCTACTTTTGTTCCACATTAAAATGGTTTGATCTACTGTGCAGACCCAGAAAATTGTTTAATTCACTACCCAAGAAATCTCTAGTGTGATTGCAGCCAAAAAGTGATCTTTTTTTAGAGAGAGGTGGTTGGGCAATGCTTTAGTGTTAATTTGGAAGAGGGGTGTCAAGTTGCTGGACGGTTGCATGATACTGGAAGGTGGAATTGCTTTAATGAATGAACAGGTTTAATGAACAGCTCCTGTACTCTCACTTCTGTGTATTTTGTTGTAGCCCAAACCTCACTCCCCTTAAGCACCCAAATCACTTTGAAGATGCAACATAATTTTATTTGCATGCGTACAAGCAATAATACAGTATATACTGGACCCCCAGCAAAGCTTTGATACTTTGCTGAGCGGCCATGAGCAAAGGACTCATATACCTTTGGCAAATATACATTGCAAAGCAAAGCAAGGCAGTGTCAAAACGAAGAAAAAGGCAGACACAGTGGAAATTACAGCATGACGTTGGAGTATTTTGGATAAACCCAGGCTTGTCGATCGGAAGGTCGCAAGTTTGGAGGCTCGAATCCCTAGCCCGTCGTGACGGAGTGAGCTCCTGCACTCGCCCCAGCTCTTGCTAACCTAGCAATTCGAAAGCATGCAAATGCAAGTAGATGAATAGGTACCACTTCGGTGGGAACGTAACAGCGTTCCGGGCGCATCATGCCGGCCACATGACCGCGGAAGCGTCTTCGGACAACGCTGGCTCTTCAGCTAACAAAAGGAGATGAGCACCGGCCCCTAGAGTGGAACACGACTGCACAAATGTGCGGGGGGAACCTTTACCTTTTTTACTAGGTCAGCATGCTAGCCATATTATGTCTTAGATATTGTCGGTGAATAGAAACAATTTGGTTTACTGACTGCATCTTCTTCCTGTTGACACTCAGGGTCAATTCCCCTTTACTGTGAATGTTTTCTTACAAGGGCACTTTCAGCAGTTCATATGTATGGGGCGGGGTAGGTTGTAAGTCTCATAGGTTGGGTATTGAGTGTGTTTACATGTGTATTGGGGGGGGTACCTTTTACCACCACAATTTTAAAAAATTTGGAAGCATCCCTGTGCATCAGATCTTTTGCTGGAAATCTATTTTCCAACGCTGAGGAAAAGTTTTGCAAAATAATGCTGTTCCCAGCCACCCACCCGTCCCCGGTCTGGACACCCAAACACAGACCTGATTTTGCTTTCCTTGGGTGCCAACCTTGATCATTTGCCTGCTGATTTGGAAGTGAGCCTCATGATATCAAGAACCAGTTGCTTCAGAATAAGCGTGGCAACCTTAGGCCCTCCTCCTCATATTCAATATCAGCAGATTGGGGGCAGTTCTTTCTTTGAAATTCTCATCCCCTCTAAGAGGATCAACTCTTTCAAAGGCAGGCAAAGAGGTGAAGTGAGGTTATCGCCAGGGACTCAGGAACACAACTGAAACCTACACCAGCCGCTGATGCAATTACAACGTTGATATGAAGGAGCTCCTAAAATAATGAGTCTTTGGAAGCTGGTCCCTGAGCGAATCAAGCTTAGATGTGTCCAGCCCTGTACGAAGAGAGAGATAATCTTCTTAGGGGCACAATTTCCAGCTTAGAAACATTAACTCCTCGAAGTCTGTCCTATAATCTGCATCCATGCGGGGAATTTGGATGCCAGAGAAAAAAGGCAGCCCCAATATTTCCCATCTTTTTCTTTTTCATTGCAGAGATGTGCATTTACAGTGTAAATTTCCTGGTAAGGTGGTGCATCGATCACCCTGAGGCTTCGCCTTTCACGTGAATCACCATTGCGGGTCACAAGGAAAAGAGAAATGTATGAGTTCCTAATTGTTTAGATTCTTTGCCCTTTGTTCCAGGAGAAAGTCTTGGAAGTCATTTTAAAATTAAAAATCTAATGCCCAAATTCATACAACACACCTAAGTGGGAAACACTTCCACAGTGTCAGATTGCTTAGAATTAACCTTGGTTGGGATTTTTTTTTTAAACTTAACATGTTCTGTGAATCCAGATCCTTCGATTAGTTTATAGGTCATTTTCTGTAAACCTAGAAAATGAGGTAACGACCTGCAAACCTGCTGCTTTAAAAAAAAAAAATGCTATCGAACTTTTTGCCATGAGTAAGCAAAATGTGATGAGGTTTCAACATTTGGAAGAGAGATCTTTGTAAAATGATGGATTTTAATTTAGGTTTAGCCGGCTGGCCTTATTGCCGATAGGAACTGGAAAACGTTTGTCGAGTTCGCGTCTGGTATAAGTACCTACAGAATGCATTTTCCCAGATCAATATGTAGATCATTCATTCTTCAGAAAGTGTACATTTTGGACTTTTGAACCACTTGTACAAAAATCCATACCAAAATATACATACTTATAAGCAAAATGTCCATCTTTGTGAACAACGAGCATAGACAAATGGTGCAGAATTATAGAAAACGGCTGGCGAAATGTGTATCTTAAGCAAGATTGCATATGAATGAACGAACATTATTTAATCAACCAGACAGATGAAAAACTGCATCCGACAAGCTTGTTTACTGGGGGAAAGATGTATAAAAACGCACAGCGATTTTTATGGGGATTTTATTTCTATTTAAAATAACCACACATTCATGCAGAAACAAGCTAATATGAACTTAAAAGCGGGGGGGGGGGGGGAGGAGTGAGAAACAGAAGCTAAAATTAATAGACCTGTGTAAACTCCTTGTTAGTTGTCATTGTGGTGTCTAAAAAAGTGTGTGCGGGGCAGAGGGTCCGGCAGAATAACCTGATACTGAATTACTGCTTCTTACCAAATAAAACCCTCTTTGAAAACCACCGGAAAGTCTAACATATGGCAGATCAGAACATATTACTGAGTGTTAAAACCTCTGATCAACAGTTGGTTTGCCATAGATCCATTGTTAACAACACAATGCACAAGGGTCAAGAGACCAAAGCTTTGTCTTCCCTGCGGCTTTGCCAGATCTCTCATTGTCACATAAACTTCTCGTTCTTATCGCCCTGGCCCCCTCCCCCTGCTGGGCTTGGCAACCAGAGTGGGAAGGAGACAGATGGCTCTGAGGATCCACCAGCTGCCGGCTCCTGTTCAAAACCCTTCCCGGTTTTTTTTCATTTTTTGCTTTGGTTGCTTCCCTTGGCTCTTCATGCAATAATCTCATGATAACGAGAATTCCAGAATTGCTGCTAGGTTAAGCATCATAAAAAATAGGTTAAGAATAGGTGGCTCAGCGGGTAAGACGCCAGGCTTGTCGATCGGGAAGGTCGCAGGTTTGGAGGTTCGAATCCCTAGCCCCGCGTGACAGAGTGAGCTCCCACACTCGCCCCAGCCCTTGCCAACCTAGCAATTCGAAAGCATGCAAATGCAAGTAGATGAATAGGTACCACTTCGGTGGGATGGTAACAGCGTTCCGCGCGCGTCATCGGCCACATGACCGCGGAAGCGTCTTCGGACAATGCTGGCTCTTCGGCTAACAAACGGAGATGAGCACCGGCCCTAGAGTCGGACACGACTGCACAACTGTGCGGGGGGAACCTTTACCTTTTTAGAATCCAGAAGATCAAAGAAGGAAGGTGAAGGGGATGGAGAAGGGTGAGAGAGAGGAAGGAGATAAGGAAAGGGAGAGGAAGGAAGAGGAGAGAGGGGGAAAGGAAAGGAAGAAGATGAGGGAGGAAAGAGAGAGAGAGGCAGGAAGGAGAAGGGGAGGGGAGGGGGAGGGGAGGGGAGGGGGAGGGAGGGGGAGGGAGGGGGAGGGGGAGGGGAGGGGGAGGGGAGGGGAGGGGAGGGAGGGAGGGAGGGAGGAAGGAAGGAAGGAAGGAAGGAAGGAGGAAAGAAGGAAGGAAGGAAGGAAGGAAGGCGTAAGTCAACAAATAAATAAGATTCTGAGGCCAAACCAAAATCCATCCTTCCTTCCTTCCTTCCTTCCTTCCTTCCTTCCTTCCTTCCTTCCTTCCTTCCTTCCTCCCTCCCTCCCTCCCTCCCTCCCTCCCTCCCTTGCAAGCACTCAAACCAGCTCACCAAAGTTTCAAGTGTGAACAGAATGCACAGCTTAAAATGAACGATGAGACGAAGGCTGACCATCATCTTGCATCCAACCACCCAAATATTTAGACCAATATTGGACACCCATATCCCTCCCTCCCTCTTTCTGTCTGTCTCTCTCTCCCTGTTAAGGGAGGCCCCCAGAAAGGGGCGAGCTTAAGTGATGCCCTGAAACCTCAACCTGCTTCACTTTGAGCCAGAGAAAAACCGAACCAGGCAGAGGCGGGATAGAAAAGATGCCCGGTCTCCAGCGACTGGTCTGAGCCCTCTGGCTCAGGTTCAGCATCTCTTTCCGCTGACTCATGGCAACCCAAGCAATCCATCGCTTGCCAGCGAGTTGCCACAGATGACTTTGGACTCAAGCAGCCTTTCTGTTGGGAAGCAATCAAGAGGGAAAGAAAAAACCAGAATTGAGGTCTGCTAAAGAGCAGCCGATCGATAGCCTCTAGCCCAGGAGGTACGGAGAGAGGTAGAAATTCAGAAAATTGAAACCTCCCTAGATTAGGGCTCCGGTTTCTTAATTTATCTCAGCGGGGTCTTCGCAGCGCCACCTCTATTTCCTTTTGCGTCCTCCAAGGGGACGGGTGCAATCAGGCGAAGGGCACCAGAGGAGGAACTCCTGTTCCGTGCAGGACATTGGAGTGAGGACAAAATCCCAGAGAATCAGCTGAGTGAGTTGAAAAATCCAACATTTGTAGACATGACCAGGAAATCAACTCCACAGGGAGGCTAACATTATTTTTATTGAAATTGGCTCTAATAACCGAACCTTGGAAGTCTGTTTGTACTGGACCTCCTCCCCTTCTTATGCTCCAGTGGATTAGGGAGGTGTCTACTTGAGCCGCTTCTGAATGTTATCTCGTTTCTCAGGTCTTAATAAACGTTTCACCCTTTTTTGCCTAGGGAATGGTTCCTGCATATTTCTGTCAAGGTTATCTCCCTTACTCTCTACACCAGCTTAGCTGGCAGCCACAGACTGACCGTGGCTGATCATTCAAATATATGACTAAACTCTGAATTTTGGGAGCACTATTGGTGCTGCAAGAGAGCAGCCCGTGGGATGTTTCCAATACAGTCAGATCTAATACTAATATGATTCCTCATTCTCAGAGCTGAGGCATCAGCCCCACTGGGGCAGACCCAGACCAGGAAATCAATTCCACAGGAAGGCTAAAACTAAAGGCGAGGGGGGAGAAAGGTACTTTTGGACTTGCAAGAGTC